>OW679195.1:126014930-126057324 GCA_940337035.1 Agriotes lineatus
GTTTGATCTTTGTTAACATAAGCGGATGTGTAGCAAGAGAAGTAAGATACAAAATATATTGCAACTGAAAATGAAATGTTGGTTTTCAGTCCTCAAGTTTCAGCAACGACCTCATATGGAATCAGTATCTCGTCGGCAGTATCCTCACCAATGCTGCTATTGTTAAATATTATTGCAGAATTTATGTAACTTACAGTATTACAATTATTCGCTGAGTAGAAAGAATTTAACTCACGGCTTGCTGAATCGTTGTTAATACGTATTCTGCAATAATACGAAAATCATCGCTAGAACGATAACCTAATATATTTCTCATATCTTTGACACTGGCTATTTTTTAGTGACATCCAGTTGTACTAAAGGTAACCTATACAGCTACAAAGGGCAATCTTAATATTAATTTTGATGTTGACAATTGATATTTAAAGTGAATGACTTTCAACAAATTTGAAATACATCAGTTAAACGCCTCGTTTGCGTTGATTAACAAAAACTGCGTCTTAGTGAAGCCTGCCAGCTAGCTGAATGTCGGTAATATGCAAATTATGGCCATTTCATGAAATTGGCGCTGGTTGACACCGTTTGACAGATCATAAACATAGATTGGTTATACCATGTGTCAATTAAAAATCTTTAAGAAAATGATTGCAAATCCACGTAAAAAACTTTATCTACGACCACTACTAAAATTAGGCCTTTTAGCGCTAGCTTGTTTCGCTAAAAGTGACGTTTTATAGTTTACCGTGGTTAAAGAAATCAGCTGTTTACTTTTAGCCCATGTGCTAAAAGTGAAGTGACGTTATAAAACTACAATTTCGAACTAGAAGTGAAGTTGTAAAGTTATTCTAGTTGCTTCTTGCGTTACAGGTATAGTGTTTTTGAAATAATTAAAGCGTTATGTAATGAATACATTCAGATGTGGAGTATTAATAATTACCTTTCGTAACTGACCTTGACAGCACTGGCTTCGGAAACATTCGCCTGCGCGGAATGGCCTACTGTTGATTATGACATAAATTATAAGTGTCGTAGATGCAAACCTTTGTTCCTCTTGTTCTCGTCTTTTGCCAGTTCAGCATTATGTGCTATTCATGGCATTGTTCATTAATGTTTGTATCACGAAAATCACTGTCTGGTTTGGACACCACAATCACTAATATTTAAGTTTTACAATTTCAGGAATATATCGCGCAATGTATCTGGCACAATGATGATTAAATGTCTAGTAAGGATGCAACGGTGTTTAGGGTTATTATTATTATTATTATTCACTGTCATCATTTATGAGATCTACCGGTAACTTTCTTTTTAATCTATTGTGTAGCTATTTTCTGCCTATATTATAATGTACTGCACCGCTGCATTGGTCAATATTATTATAAAAATTCTTTACAGACTTCGTTATAAACTCTTGTACCGTAGGAATACCTATTTCTCTGTGTATTTGGGAATTTCTAACAAACCACTGTGCATTTGTTATGATGCGCAACACCTTGTTTTGCAATACTTGCAGTTTGTTCATGTTAGTCTTTGAAGTTGCGCTCCATACGCTGCAACCATAGGTGAAGATCGGCCTAATAATCGAACTGTATATAAGATTTCCACACTCTATCCTGAGGGGTGACTTCTTGTTCAAAACTGGGTAAAGCATGCTTAGTCTAGCATATGACTCCGACAGCTTCTTATTAATGTGATAACTCCAGTTTAATTTTCGATCTAAGTAAATTCCTAGATAGCGAACGGCGTTATCTTTAGGATTCCAGGGTATAGAGGTGTTGTTGATGATTATGTTTGGTGGATCTTGAGGTCTCCGAAGGGTAAAAATTTTGCATTCACATTTGCTTGCATTTATTTTTAGACACCAGTTATGGAACCACAGATTTAATTGATCTACACTTGTTTGTAGTTTTCGTGCTGCTCGAGTAATGTCAGGGTCTTGAGTAATTATAGCTGTGTCGTCAGCATACATAGCTAAATCTGCATTGACAATTTCTGGTGCGTCCGACATAAAAAGATTGAAAAGGATGGGGCCTAATATGGACCCTTGCGGAACCCCTGCGTTAATGCTGCGAACTGATGAGTTATGCGAGTTGATTCTAACGTGGAAAGTTCGATGAGTGAGAAATGATTTTATGATCAACAGTAAGTAAGAGGGCGTGTTTGTGGTCATTAATTTATATATTAGACCAGCTGTCCAAAGACGGTCAAACGCCTGGGCCACATCTACAAATGCTACTAGAGTGTGCATTTTGTTTTCATATCCTTCCTCAATTTTCTCAGTAATGCGCAATATTTGATGAATTGTCGAGTGGGAACTTTTAAAACCGAACTGAAATTGTGGAAGTATGTTGTTTACCTCTAAAAACTTTTTCAATCGAGATTGGATGATTTTTTCAAGGAGTTTGGAAACGGTTGACAACAATCTAATTGGACGATAATTTGCTGGATCATTGCGCTGCTTGCCAGGTTTAGGAAACAGTAGAATTACTGCATGCTTCCAGGTGGTTGGAAAATATCCAATTCGTAAGCAGACGTTAAATATGGCTGTTAGAAACGCTATGGATTTGTTTGACAAATTTTTAAGAAGGATATTGGGTATCAGATCTATTCCAGGCGCTTTTCTTGTTTTAAGTGCTTTAATATATTGCTTGACTTCTAAAGGAGATGCTGGGTCTGTGAGTTCTATATCGTTTGTTCTTATGCTGCTTACTTCCTGTTCTACGTGGTTAATATGATTTACATTGTTGTCATCGAATGTAGTAGTAAATACGTTTTCTAACTGGTTAGCAAACAATTCACATTTGTCTGCATCTTCTGTGTAACTACCATCGTTAGTTCGAAGCGGTGGAATAATGGTGGGTTGTTTTAGAATCTTTTTGGTAGCTCTCCACATATTGGGGTCCCCTGGATTAAGCGATTCTATGTAAAGATTGTAAGATTCTATTCTGAATTTATCCAGTTCATTTCTTACAGCCCGTATCAATCTGTTAAGGCGGGTTTTAACTTGTGGGTCTCTGGTATTTTGCCAAAGTCTACGTGCGATATGTTTCTCTTTAATGATTTTTTGTATATGTATTGGGGGATTGTAGTCATTCGATGGTCTACGAGGTCGGGTAGTTACAGTGGCTTGTTGGACTGCGTCAGTGATTGCTTCTTGGAAAGATTTTATTCCACTATCTATATCTTCCTGTGACGTTAAGTTTGTTGGGCATTTGATCCGACTGTCCATTGTTGCTCGGAAATGTTCCCAGTCAATTGGTCCATTTATTAATTTTGGGAGTTTGGGATAGTAGTGAGCGGCACAATTTAGAGTGAATACTACAGGCAAATGGTCTGAATCAAGTTCAGTTAGGACAGACTGAGTTATTGGAAGGGTAAGGTTTTTATGTAATATGATATCGAGAATATCTGGCAATTGATTATATCTATAGGGGAAATAGGTATATTCGAGGGGTGCCGATATCTGAACTGCTAACTGTGAAGTGATATTATTTAACTTGACTCCATTTGAATTATTTGTTGTGCAACCCCAGTTCGTGTGTTTGGAGTTGAGATCGCCAGCTAATATTGTGGGAAGAGAATCTGTGAAAATGTTATTGAGTTCATTGTGATTCAGTTGGTTATTGGGCGGCTTATACGCAGAAACTATTTTAAGTGGAGAATTGTTCATCATAGTTATTTTGATTGCTACAGCTTCTATCTGATGAACATCTTCCAGGTCAATTGAGTTTGCAACAATGTTTCGCTTTATAATTATTGCAGATCCTCCCCATCCTATTGCAGTTTCTCTGTCTTTTCGAAAAACATGATATCCTGGTATAGTGAATCTTTCATCTTTAATTAGATGCGTTTCGGTAATGCAAGCGATGTCAATGCCGTGTCTGGCGATGAATGAAATAAAAGTTGATCGTTGGGTTCTTAACCCATTGGCATTCCAATTAAGGAGAGTTAACTTGTGAATGGGATAATGATTATTTGCTGCCATGTTGAAATAGCATAGGGATGAGGGACATAATAAAAATTTTTATTTGGTCAAGATGTGGCGTTATTAATTCAAGGATAGATTGGAAAATTTTTGAAGTAAGTGAGTCCGGATTGCCTGTGTTTTGATTATTGTTATTTGATGTAGATGAATTGGATGTACTGGGGTTGTTGGCTACTGTTTGTGCATAGGTACGGTTGGAAGTAATATTCCCAGTTATTAGAGCGTTGGGATTTGATGGTCTCACCGTAGGAAAGGAGGGCTTATTGTTTAGCTTCCTGATATATGGGCAACCCCTATAGTTGGCCGTATGTTCTCCTTTACAATTCACACACTGTGGTTTGTCTCTATTTTTTTGTTTTGAGCATTCTGTGTAGTGATGGTGCTCAGTACATTTAACGCAGCGAGGTGCTAGGTGACAATAGTTTTTAGTGTGACCAATTAATTGACAGTTTGTACACTGTGGGATGTCATTGCTTTTCCGTCGCGGTTCTACCGTTACTACACAATATAATAGCCTGTTTAAGTTAAATATATTTTTAGCTTGATCTGTTTTGTTTAGTTCAACTGCAATTAATGGTATTGGCACTTTTTTATTGTTACGTAATCTAGTGGTTTTGATAACGGGGTACTTGAGATTAATTAATGCGGTATTAATTTCGTCTTCGGTAATAGATATGGGTACATTCCGTATTATTGCTGAGATGCCGGAATTCTCTGGGTTACGATAAGTATAATAACTTACCTTATGCTCGTCATAGAATTTTGTAAGCTTCCTGAAGTCGTCAATATGTGTTAGATTGATTCTCAACTGATTACCTTTGTAGGTGGTAGTAAAATCCTCTTTAACATGTGTTTTAATATCTTGAACTATGTTCTGATAATGTGTTCCGTTGGGTAGTAGTATTGGGGGAATTTTAGGTTTTGCTGCACTGTTGTTAGGAGCTTGAGCTTGTACGGGATTCTCCACCTCTGCTGATAGCGAATAAAATTGGTTTTCGGTCACGAGATCATCCGTGTTAAATAGGTATCGTTTGTTTACATCTCTATCGTCTGGTGATGTCAAGGGTCGCTTATTGTTGTTGGAGTTAGATTCCCTGCTTGGCAAGTCCTGATCATCCATAGGCGTTGGATCAGGGGTAGCATTTGCATCTTTATAGATGATAGTTGGTGGATTTAATTTAAAACCGCTTGTTTCAGGCATGTTTGTTGAAATTAGTTATTCTAAAACTGATATCACTATCTTTTACACCGAAAAATGTGACGGCTAAATTTATATTGTCTGTTTTATCAGTAGGTACCCGAGCCAGACAAACGCCGCATCTGCGGCGATTGCGGCGTGTCGCGCACAGATATTTAACGACTATTACGTTAATAATTGTTTACGGATTGCTATGCAATAATTAAAGTTAATGTTTAATTAAACGATTAGTGGCACAAGAGAACTCAAAACACGTCCGAACGTAACTCTGTCGCACGCGGAACTCCGAAACTTACATTTGAAGGTCATATTGATAATATAGTTAATAAATCTTTAAAACTTCTAGGATTTAGTATTCGTAATACTTATGATTTCAGGCAAATTAACAGCATAAAAGCTATTTATGGTTCAATTGTTAGATCAAATGTGGAATATGCAAGTTTAATTTGGGATCCTTATTATATCACATATTCTAACAGAATTGAAAAGATACAGAGAAAATTCCTTAGATATTTAGCTTACAAACATAAAATACATTTCACAAATTATAATCAACTGTGTGTAAAAGTTAATTTGGAAACTTTAGAATGTCGAAGGAAAAATCACTGCATCTGTTATCTTTTTAAGTTATTGAATGGAATCATAGACAGTCCAAACATTTTAAAACAGATTTGTTTAGCAGTTCCTAACAGATTTACCAGGCAGAAAGACCTATTTAAATTAGATACTCATCGTCAAAACTACAGTCTTAATGCGCCACTGCCTAAGCTTTTACGATTGGGTAATTGTTGTGAAGTAGATTTTTTTTCATATTCCTATGGATCATTTAGAAATAAATTGAACAATGGATCGATTTCTATATCATAGGTATAATCTTATATGTAATTTATATTTTCGTGTGATACTTTTAATGTAGTAATTTATTGTTAGTTATAAACTCTTGTTTATACAAACGTCCATGTATTATATGTGTAAAAAATGGATTTCCGTAAATATATATTATTATTATATTATTATTAAGACGTGAAAACACACATATATGGTGATAGTTGAAAAGAAGCTTCGGGACTCAATTTCATTATTTTTGTCTTCAGTATGATGTTTATAAATCTGATTTGTTCCATCAACTTTTCTAGTTTCGTACTGGTAAAATAGTTCTTTGGGGATTTAAAAAAAATTTTTGGATTTCCAGACAGCTCGATCTGTTATTGGAAAGTTTGTAAGATATTGTTGTAATGGTATGTTACGTAGATTCTTTAGTGTTTGCTTAAGCTTACATATTAACTAAACAACTGTACCTTCGTGTACCTGTTATATTATGAGTACTGTTCCAAGTATCGAGAGATCCAAAAAAACTGGTTTTCAGCGGGCTGTGAAATGCAAACGTTTGAATGATATGTTGGTAGCACTGTAAGTCTATGTCAAATTCGAGGTTAGCAGGTTAGGTTATGCGTCAGTTTTAACACAGACTGACGCAAAACCTAACCTGCTAACCTCGAATTTGACATAGACTTACAGTGCTACCAACATATTATTCAAAAGTTTGAATTTCACAGCCCGCTGAGGATCAGTTTTTTTTATCCCTCGATATCTCTTGGCATGGCGTTTTCAGCTAATTTGTGTTCTATTTGCATGCGTATATTGTTCTGATCTTTCTGTTTCGGTAAAGTGTGGCACTTTATCCTGGTTGTTGAATTAAATATGATAACACCCTGAGATTAAATAAAAATTAAATAAAAACATAATAAAGTCATATAGGACTAAACAAATCAAAAATAATAATAAAATAAATAAATAAAATAATTTGCTGCTTCTTCCAGTTCTCCACCTTTTTAAATCATAGTTTTAAGTTTAGGTGGGGGTTTATGTATTCCATGAATTTGTTCCAGTTCGTGTTTTTGTTAGCAAGTGGAAGATTTTTATTAATTGTGGATGTAATTGATAAAATTATTGATTTTGGAAATTTAGTATAGGTTTTTGCAGTGGAATGTTCCTTGGATATTAACATTGCATCGCTTTTGTTCGTGTTAAAAATCATTGCGTTTTCTTTATCTTGTTGAAGGCGAGATATTAATTTAGCTATATTAAATCATTATGTTTAAATTGAGAAAATTTCTAAGATAGTGGAAAATATTTGATATCTGATGTAATTCACCCGCTTTTCATTAGTAAATAACATATTAAGTCTAAAACTCTCTAGTTTCATAATGTTAGGAATGAATTTATGTTAGAACTATTCTAAAAATTTAAAATATGAAACTCATTCCGTATCAAAGTAAAACCAAATATATTGCTATGGTCGTATATGACTTTATTACGTTTGTATTTAATTATTATTTAATCTCAGGGTTTTATCATATTTAATTCTAAATCTTACCTTTATTGTTCACAGCTAGAGCATGTACTAGCAACTCTATTAATAGTTGACTCTTGTCTCATAGGGTAACTGTAGAGCATACAAAATATAAATCATAAAATTCAAATATGAGCCAATTCAATTTTTCAAAATACCACAGTCGGTAATTTTGGATATATAATCCCAAGTTCATTTATAAATTATTATAATAATAATTTTTCATCAAAACTCAATTTTACCATTATAATACGATTTGTTTACAATATTTTATTTATTTATATCTGAAGGATATTATGTGTTTATTACTATTCATAAAAATATGTTTATTAATTAACACTTTCAGTCTATTAAGTTCAGATTTAGATAATCTTTTTTTATTTTGGATTACAATCAATTTAATATCTGTTACTAGCAGCCTAACCTTTCTTCGATACTGCTTCTTATTCTTAAAATTGTATTTAATTTCAGTGTGCACTTACATTAATTATATTTTTATCTTCGAGCTCAATCTTGATTCTTCTTTCTACTGATCACCCTTGTAGTGCATCAGTAACAAATCATCTGCAGACTCCATAACCGCACAATTAACTTTTCTGCTCAAATTGACACAATTCTTCTATTAAATTAAGTTCATTAATTATTGTGCACTTTAATATTACACAATAGTATTTGTTTTGATTAAATTTAGTTTTAAGACAATATTTACTAACGTCATAATTTTTGATAAAAATTTCTCACACAATTTTATTATTATTTAACTATATTGCCCGCCATTACGTTCGATATGAAATACCATATATTACAGATTTCTAATTTTCAACCAGTATGACATTTCTAACCTCATAAATAATATTTTTAGGTTAACAGTCTACAATTGTGTCTGCTTTCAATATTTATGCTTTTATACAACGAACAACTAAGTATTAACCTTAAGTTTTATTTATTATGATAATAATTCCTTTTACAGAACGAGTTAATTCCAAAATCATCATTCCCAACTAATCTGAGCATAAACCAAATTGAACTGGTATTTTTATCATTTCTCTTTTAAATCAAATTACTCAATATGATTCTATCTAATGTATTTTATTTTAAGAAATATTACTTTTGCATAATAATACGATCTTATTTGACCACGATATCATTTTTATTTGCTCTATAATTAATCTGCATGTTAATTATATGCTTTCAAGTTGATTTGCCATTTTAGGATCATATCAATATATTTGAATTTGAAATATCAGTAGATGCAGCAAGTCCTTAGAAAACCTTTTTTAAATGTTGAAGACAGGTCAAATAGATGCATATAAAATACTTTACAAACACGGAAAATCAAATCATAAACGAATATATTTTAGGCTGTAATAGAATATTGATAAGGATATGTTCTTCACTAAGAGATAAATAGTTAATTCAAGACTAAAGACACTTTTTGTATCAAACGTATTGTACATTCTTCAAAACCTACGTAAAATATGAACGATTTTCCATTCACTAGAAACTGGGTTTCGCTATAATTATAGCAAACAGAAATATTTTATCCTATTTTCAAAAACATGAAATAACGGCTGATATACGTATGGTTTGAAAAGTTGTCACCATAAATTACGCAAAAAGTAATCTTCCAAGGGGTTTGCGATTTCTACAAAGCTAAGGTTTAAAAAGAACTACCCTATTTTGTGATAAATAACGGGTAAAATTAAAACATATATGACATAAAACATATTGAGCAAAAAAAAATTCTATGAGAATAAATAGTTGTTTCAATCATTCATCATTCTATATTAATTTAAATTTAAATAAATATTTTGGTAACGATAGGTCACATAACTGTTAAATCTAAATTTGAAGAGCGCAATTTACTTTACTAAGGTTACTAAATCTATCTTTAAATCAATGAAGTAAAAGTGCAGAGTAAAAGTTATAATATGTGCGTGGTACAGTTAAAGTTGCATTCTGAAAAATAAGAGTAAACAGGACTTTGATGTTTTCTGGGATACAACAAAGTCTATTCCAAAAAATCATGCTAATCCGGTCGGTATATTTTTATACTACCCCGCGCATTATAATTATTGTATATATGTAGATTTACGCTAAAAAGTTTTATTCAAATGTAATCTACTGTATAACTGCTTAATTTTTAAAGTAATAATTGTTAATTGCATTAACCGAAATACAACAAAATATCAATAAATAATTTGAAATCATCCACTCTTCCGTCAAAATAAATTATATTTAAATCGTTTTGAAGGAATGCAAGTTTTGGTAGCTCCTATAATAGGCTGTTTTTAACAACTGTTATTTAGGTGCAGACAAAATAATATCAAATTAATACATATTTATATTAACTGATTTCCATATTATTCTTACTAAACAACGACAGTTGCCAGAAGTACATAAAAATATCTAATAAAGAATATTTATGAGTTGCTGGAATACTCCTATTTGTTTTATAACTGAATTGTAGGAGAATTATTTATTACATTATTTGGAATAGCAGTGTATACAATTTGTCAGTTTATAAAGAGAAACTACTTAGGCATCACTTATCTTTCAGCATTTTTCTTTATCTAGTGCACTTTGAAATCATTTCCTTCCTCCCGATATTTTAATATTCTTCAGATACCTTGATGCACAAGAATGGGCAAGTACAGATTGAAGAAAAAGAGTAAAAAGAATATTTCTATATCGACAATGATTTCAGGACGACGACGCGAATGTAAAATTTCGTATGAAGTGTATTTTTTTTCTTTGCAATAGTTTAGAGTGCAGATATAAATAATTGGTTGGCATTTGAATTTACTTTATACCAGGATTAAAAGAGCATTTGCCGTAATATGTTTCTAATATATCACTGAGGATATTAACAGCGATATATATTACCTAAAGAGGAGTTACTTCAAACAGTGCAAGGTCATAAAATATGTTTTATTTAGTGTGTCTAAGGTAATTTAATAATTTCCATATACTAAAAACCACAATGTCGCTTAAGCCACAAATTTAGCAAAACATTTACTAATTATTTTAAAATGATATGTTTACTTTTGCGTATACATGCGTTTTACCTGGCCCGGCAAACGTTGTTCTGCCCAAAAATAATTTGACTCTGAAACCCCGTTTCACCACTATAGAGTTTTAATTTTATGCCATGTCCATCGTCTTGGACTTAAAAATAAATGCGATTTTCGCAATCAACGTCCCAAAAAACCTCAATAACGACACCCATATCGAGGCGCATGGTATGCCTCATATATACAACTTGTAAAAATTGCCACTTGAGTCCAGGCAATGGGTAGTTTTACCACGCAAAAAGTCGTAACCAAATGAAATTTGGTGGGATCGTAAAATTTACTGTCCTTATCATAACTCTGAGTTTTCGACCTTGGGCGAAGACCGCTCGCGCCGCCATCTTGGATAGATAGCGACCAAAATCAGTTTTTTGTAAATATCTCCGTTCCTATTGGTCCTACGAAAAAAAAGTACAGTTAGGAATCGAAGAGCATAAAATTGTACATAAAATATGTTCTATACATTTTTTTCGTTAGACCAATAGTTTTTCACATACAGCGCGCCAAACCGAAGCGAGTAATGGTAATGTAGCGGTGGAGCAGACGTGTTGATAATAATAGATATTTATGTGGAAATTACTTTGAACGTATCACTTAGCTCTCATTTAAGCAGACCGATGCAGAAAAAAACGCTCCACCGCTACATTACCATTATATTCTTGCGTTTGGAGAGCTGTATCTTGAAAATTATTGGTCTAACAGAAAAATTAATGGAACATATTTTATGTGCAATTTTATGCTCTTGAATTTACTATTTCACTTTTTTTTGTAGGACCAATAGAAATGAAGATATTAGCAAAAAACTGATTTTGACCGCCGTCTCTTCAAGATGGCGGCGCGAGCGGTCTTCGTACAAGGTCGAATGCTCAGGGTTATAATCAGGACAGTAAATTTTACGATCCTACCAAATTTCATTTGGTTACGACCTTTTGCGTGGTAGACCCCTTATTTTCGCCCCATTGCTTGGACTACTTTTACAACAGACTATACAAACAGCAGCGGTGTTAGACATTAATAGGTGTGATACGAAAAACGAACGCTCCAATTAAAATTATTTAATACGGTATAATACAAATTGCAATTAGTCTACCTTCAAGTACTCTCCCCCACTTGTCCTACACTGATGCCAACGTTCTTGTCACTTGTCGCTCAAAGCCCTACCAGTCCTCTTTCGTAAGTACATTCAATTGCGCTTTGATCTCCGCAATTGACTAAAAGTGCTTCACCTTCGTTTCCATTTTCACTTAGGGTAACAACTATAGAAGTTGCACGTTGTCAATTCTGACGAATATAATGACAAGCTCCACACCGTAATCATTAATCGACTAACTTTTTAACGCTTTTGCGGATTTTTAAAATTGAAGGAAGCCCCAACTACAAGACAGCAGCATCTCCCAACATTAATAATATTCCGTGGATATGCTTAGAATTCTGCTGAAGTTCCAAACAAAGATGTAATATTAACACGTTGTGCTTGATCCATTTATACCAGTTTAATTCCGCAATAACTGTACAGTGGATTTTCCGCACTTTTTAATCCCTTTTCGTACAGTCTTAAATAGAATATCACTCGCCTTATAGAGTATTATTATTTAAATCCATTTACGAACAAAAATATCTTGCCGTTTTGTCATATTATTATTAGTAAAAATGCGCATCCATCAGCGGTAATCTTTCTGCTGAAAACCTTAAGTAAGCTCCCGTTATTTTTCTGATAGAAGCTTTGCTGTGAAAAGTAATCCATTCGAGAGCATGAGTAAAAAAGTTATAAAAGAATATATAACCATTATCTACCACTTTGTAAGTTTTCTCTTTACATGCTGTACTTTCACCGGTGTCTGCCCTTTTTATGCATTATTCACAAAGGGCGCCGGTGGCTTCTTTGGTATTACTGTAATGGTTCATATATTCAACAAATTTTAAAGTAATATTTTGAGAAGGGTCTGACGAAAATCCGCCGTACAGTTCGCAAATAAGCAAAGTCAAATGGGTGCCGGTATCTTTTCCTAATAAATTCTATTCGCAATGGCTTATAAAACCAATGTCCAGAAATTCGTCATCTTGTATTACACTGGCAGTTGAAAGATCCTTATCGACATTTTTGATTGAGAAGTAGTAATAAAATATGTAAGATAATATCAGAGCAAAACCAGTTTTTAGTGTTGTTGGGTTATTTACGTCGGCGACTCTTTAGAACTAGATTAGAAGCTGGATTATAACTTACCGCAAATTTTTTGTCGCCATTTACTAATGGAAATAGTTACGGAAGAATCGTCAGTTCAAATCTCAATAATTAACTTTGAAACTATTTAATATATATGTCAATTTTGGACAAGTTTAATTTATGTAATCGCGTTAATGTCAATGTTGAAAACGTAGAAGGAATTCGTATTCTTAAGGAATAAAAAATTAAACTACCTACATTCTTCCGGATGCGTTCCAAAATTAACCAACTGAAAATGCTAAGGATTGTTCCTTATAAGACAAGAGGGTGTTTCTTGAGACATTCCTATTCTACTTTTTTAGCTTCTATCCAAATCTGAAATTAAATCTAAAAAATCCGAAAAATAGCACAAATGGACCGATAGTACATATATCCAAGTTGTTTCGCCATTCTGTCCATGTTCTTTAAGAAATAGAAGGTTGCTCCTTCATACATTCCTATTGTACTATTTCATGTTTTATCCGAATCTGAAGTCAATATTAAAAAATTCCGAAAAAGCTAACACACATCGGACAAACCATTAACGAATTCAGATCTTTAGCAGTATAGTTGCGAGGCTAATGCTTATGCCTAGTTTATAAAGTTATAATCTTGTTAATTTACTTATTCCAAACCTTGAACAGCTTTTATGGTAGCGTGATCGAATTACATTCGAAGTTCCCTTTTTTATGGTTATTAATGTTAACATAATAACAATAGCATCAGAGGAAGCAATAGGTGTAGGTAATTCTGTGTAAACCAGTAGGATATGGTTGATAAATTAAGAGAAGAAAGTAATAAAGCTATAATTATGGGAAACTGAAATGCAAGAATAGAAAATGATGAAAACAGAGAAATGGTATATTGTCAAACATGGAAAAGGAGAAATAAACCGGAATGCAATGAAAATGTTAGACTTGTAAACTATAGGTGTTGAAAATGCATTTTGGCAACAAAGTATAGGAGATAGATGCACATTTGTAGCTGAGGAAGAAGTACACAATAGAAAGATAAATGTAGAAGAGGCCACATGCAAAATAAGGATACAAAAAGATAACAAAGACCAATCTATTCCTTCATTCTTTTATGTTTCGATATCCAGGATCAGTTATACCACACGGATAGTGAAGCGACAGTAATGGGTGGCATTATACTTGCATTACGATCCTCTGTATTCAAACGAAAAACACATTTAACAACATTTAACTAAATCTCATTTAAAACTTAACTAATATGTCGGAATCCATCGCCATTCAGAGACAATTCTCGGCCATGTCCACCTGTTTGCTAAACAGGCTGCTTACTGACTCAATCACCCAGTTGGTAACATAGACGAAGCAATAATAAAATGGTAAGAACCGGAGGGTAATGTCTATAGGAAACATACAAGTATAGGGAACGGGAAAATACGAAAAGACTGGGAAAATAACTTAATAACTCATTTACATGAAAAACAGACCAAACCATTTGTGAAAAACGCAGAGGTGTATGACTATCATCGGGGTCATATAAATTATTCAATAGAATAATAGAAATAAAGCTAAGTATTACTATGAAATAGAGAGAGTAAATTTTACGTTGTGAATAAGAATAGTGCTGCCTATGCACGATCTTAGGCTTATTAAAAAGTAGAAATATTTAAATGCAAAAGTAGACGATTTTGTGCCCTTATTTTACTTTGACTATGTGCAATAATATTCGGCTGCTTCGCTGTACATTAACACTCTGTCTCAGGGGTTTTCGTAAAATTAGAAATACTAGGTAGTGCCAATTAATTTTTAGTAGTTCCAATTTAACTCGGATTCTATTTGTGAACCCACCAAAACTAAATCTGAAGTAGCTAGCCTCAAACATTGATATGAAACACAAAGCGGTGTGCACTCGTATAAATCGCAGTAATTAATTTAAATCAATGCCAAAATCGGAAAAATACCTCAGGTAAGCAATAATTATTCTCACATAGCAACAGTACTAACGGCTTTTGTTCTAGCGTGACGTACAAGTGACGCCAACATCAATGGTTTAGCCTGAAAACGAATTTTTCTTTGAATTCCTACAATTTCTAATGACGCCTCGCCGATTTCTGGCTTCTGGGGTGCACTGAATAAACAGGAACTGCGGAAATACGTAGTGGAAACTCCAATCTTACAGACCCCAGCGAAATAAAAGAGCTCTGGACGATGAAAATTGCGCAAAATACCTGGTTTGCAGATCCTTCCGATGCTCATCGCACCTCTAAGGGGACGCCAACGCGTTTTCTTGGCTGCTGCTGGCCTGGCGACTCTAATTTCCGCACGAAGTTCTGCGTAGAGGCCTCCTCTAGGTGCTGAAGGCACTAAACTTGAATCCAACTAGCTGCAGACGATATCGACTCTCAAACGCTGCCCGTACCTGGACCGCACCTGCCTGGTACCAATTATGCCCAACACTTTTGTGGTTAAATAAAACCAACACTTGCACTAAATTAATGTATTTTTATTAACAAAATCAAACTTTTCAGGGATAACGTAAAACAATGTTAACAGCTTGGACAATTTCAATGCTTTCTCTGTGGTTGTTAAACCAAAGAAGGTTTGGTATCTTAGCAACATATCACCACAATTGTTTAAAGGAAGTAAGGTTTGATACTTAAAATTAACTTATAGAATAAGGCTTTGGTAACATCTTTAATTTTTACAGGCTAAATAAATGTTTTTCTTAGGTTATAATGCAGTACACTTAATACTCTGATCTTTCACTGTGTTTTTAACCACACTGTTATGTTCTGTAGTTTATTATGCACTTAATAATATCCTTCGTTCTATTTATTTGCTATTCGTAGGTTGCTCTTTTGCAACATTTTTTGTCGGTTGCTTCTTGCAACATTTCTAATCCTCGTACTGCATTGCTATACCCTTCAGTTACTTTTCCATTCTGGTCTTAACTTTCTGACCACTATACTGCTCATAACTTTGTACTTGTGCAAACCATTTCGTACAATAATAAACATAATACTGCAAACGTTAACGCTACCATCGTCAGATACAATCTAACCGCTTTCGCACTTTCAAAACCTCGTCAAATCTGAGCCCAAGGACGGAACCCTTTTGAACTAGCTTTTCATGTTACCTTTTGCCTCAATTTGTGAAACTCAGCTGCACCCGTCAGTGCATTTATCTCAATAAAAGTAAGCTAAGCTTGCACTAATTAAAATAATTAATTCTGTGCCTCGGTCTGATTTTTAATGCATTCTAGTTCAACTGGCAAGCAGAATTGTAGAGAACCTAAAACCATTGCAGTATATGCATTTAAAAAAATAACTGGAGGATGAAAAAGGGGCTTTTTGGGTAAAAAGACATTGAACAACATTTTCTTGATAAGGAATTTAATCGGGTGAACCGATTCTTGCTTTCTTCGGCCTACGAGCCGCGTTTGACACAATACATAAACACACAATATGAAGCCGTCTATAGCAATTGGAAGTAACAAGAGGAATAGTTCAAATATCCAACATCCTATATTATAAGAAGAAGTTCGGGCGCTTCATTCCTGAGACAAGGCGAGTCAGGGTCGCCGAAATATCTCTTTCCGAAACCCAGTCATCTGGCGCACGTTAACGGCGTACTGGTTGATGTGGTTAGCATCACGCCTCCGACGACTGCCTTACTTTCCCTACTTCCACAAGTGTGGTTTCGGTACCCAATTTTTAAAGCGACTGGGTGGGCCGCCCGCCAGTTGCCAGATGTGGGGATTAAACCTCTTACCGTGTCACCGCGCCCTAACCGCTCAGCCATGCTGGCGACTTCTATATTATAACATTAAAGCGAAAATACAAATGATTGGAGAGAGATCGGCAGAGGCCACACTAAGAAATGGAGTTAAAGAAGAGACTAAGTTGAGTGCACTGTTATTCATAAAAATTATGGATCGTATCATCACAAATAGCAAAAAAAAAAAATAACAGAAAGGCTACAAACTATTCATACAAAAATGTTGGATTCCTCTTAATCGGCCCTCGTGGGCGGCAAATAGAGAACATTTTATATATACGGAAACTACATTGTTTTTTTGAAAATACTTTTAATTATTATTAATAAACGTTGTTTAGAATGTAAAATTATGCCGCCATGCAGAATTTTAGTACTATCAGATAACCGTTATGAAACCGTATAATTAATTACAAGAGTACTTCATCTAAAACTATAATTTATGGTTTCTACGCAAAAGGTTTTATTATATTGTTTTGAATATAAACCTGAGAGTAATCTACAGCAAAACAGGCAAACAGATTTTTCTTTTAAATGTTGCTCTTCATACATGCGCTGTACTAATGAAAATGATAAAGTGTGGGCTCCCAATGCCCAGCCTTAGCAGTTCTAGAGTTAAGAGGATAGATAAACTTAACATCAATTAAGATAGACAGCTTGATGTAAGCAAGTGTTGTAATACTAACAATCTTTATGTCAAAATGGAAGAGCTCATAAATAGTAGAATAAGTTGCAGAGAACAAATATATGAGAAAGTTGGACCATATGAATATCTAATAAGTATAACAACCAATGAAGGAAGAAATTAAATAAAGGCACGAACGGCAACACACTTATGATATATGCTGCACCAGGGCATATTTGGAAAAAGCAACAGAAAAAACTAACCTAAGAGCGTACAGCGCAATCAGCATACCAACGGTACTATAATGATACTTGGCAGTATTCACTATACTAAGTTTATTATTTATTATATCGTGGAAGCGGAAATTCAAAATAGGTTTTTTAAGATCTCACTTGGAATAAAGTGTAGCCAGCTATACGGTGCCTCAATTCTTGAATAAAGGGAAAGTGGAGCATATCTGGCACTGTGACCATTTTCAACAGTTGGTAATTACCGCATACCCCATAGCTACCGTCTTACTTTCTGATCAAATAGCAGCAACCCAAAGATTCGATAAACTCTCATTAATACCAAACCTTAATAATTCTTGAATGACCTTCTACGAATGACAGTTGCTCCGGGTTTAGACGACCACCCTCAGCAAAGCGAGGAGGACCAGTTGTAACAATTCTATGGACTGCATTATGCTTAATTGGGGCATTTATGAGTCACCAAGTAGAGAGGAAAACTGATACAGTAGGTTTCTTTAAGCTGTATACAAAGAACTGGGAATAGGAGCAGATTGCTTTGCACCTGGTAATGGCATAGTAGCTGAAGGAGTTGACTCGTTTCTATCAAGCAAGAGGTGGTTGTAGAAGAAGAGAAGTGCGGAAAATAAGTGGAATGCTATTGTTGTTGAAGTAGTTGAAAATCAGTTGGTGGATGATTGCATATAAATGCTGGTTGCATAGGGAACGTTGGTGGGGAAATTATAGGAACACAAATAAGAAGCACTTTGCCAGTAAGGTAAACATTTGGGTGTCAAGGAGAATTAACAAGTCTGCAGGTCGCATAAGCAGTTGTTGATATGAGTTGAGGCGGGGTTCATAGATTGTTGAAATTAAAAAAGGTAGTTGAAGAAATAAAAGAATGATTGATTGAGGGGGGATAAGAATGAAGACCAAGAGAAAACAGTAGACTGTCGAAAAAAATTAGAAATTGGTTCAGATCTACAAGATGATTGACCTTAACAGCAAGGGTGTACTGAGTACAATTAAAATAATATGAAATATTTGAAAACAAATTATTTCTAAGATTGGTAAAGTAACGTTTGCTACATGGCAAGTCCATGTAAGGGATGTTTCCATCGACTGGAATGGAAGAAGATTTTTCGGTTAAAATCCGCTGATGGTCGGATTTACTTAGAAACTGGAAGGAATTGGAGTTCAAAAAACCTTTGTTAACAGGTTCAAAGAGGTATATGAGTGCAACATGTGGATTGGTTACACCAAAAGTGAAACCCAACACCCCAGGTTGTGTTGCGAAGACCAAAACAAGGAGAAATTGCTAGATCTATGCAATGGAGTCCTCTCATGGTTAACAGTGCCAGAGTGGAACTCACTCGATTTTTTAATGAAAAGAACACGGTTGCAGGCATATAATCGCCTGAGGACTGAAGGCAGCATGATAAAAACATTATTCTGATTGCACACGACTATAAATAGGACGATAGTAAGTTCTGTGAAATCTAGATTGTCTGAGAGTAGCAGAACGAAGAGTGTTAAATTTTGACAGTTAGGAAAAGTCAAGAATGACAGTTTGTCATGCAAGTTTCCTAAGCTCGTTCCAATGATTCCTAGTTATCAGATTGTGAGGAATAATTTGGTTGTAGTCTGTGGAACAGGTCTATTTCGTGTTAAGCAATGGATTTCATCAAGCTTTAGAACCAACTGATTGAATGGATGGGCACTATTGACGCAAGTCTAAATGCCCAGGACAGCTATCAATTTTTGAAGATTCAAGTGTCGAACAAAATTCAATGGTATTCTAGACCTGTAGACAGTCTTTTTTAAATTTCATACCACAGATCTACACTGTCATTAAATTAAGCATTGTGTAACAGCAGTGATAGTATTTATTTTTTTAAATATATTTATTTACCATTTGCAATCTGTATACAATACAAAAAGCAAATAATATGAATATAAAGAGGTGACAGGAATTGATAGATGAGTTAGAGTCCAATGACCATAACTCTCAGTTTACTTTTGCAATATCAATTTAGACACTAAATACGAATAGCACAACTTAAAGAAAGTCAATCTATGTGACAAGTCTAGTGGTCTAATAACATTGTAAGGATCTATTAACATTTGAGGTAGGCAAATACAAGCCAAAGCAAAGCCGCGGCTTGTTGCCTACCGAAAATGTTAATAGGCGATACATTCCGAGTTATTTTATTATATTTTTCCCGCTGTTTATCGAAATTTTACTAGATTTTTTAAAATATCGTTTGGTATGTCACCTGTCACCAGGATTGATTTTCATGAGTCGTGTTACCTGTGAGTGTCACATGTCACATAAACACTTGCAATTATAAACAAAACGTCTAAGTCTGCATCTTGCGTTGTTAATTTTATTATCCTAGGAACTTCCTATGAAGTTCCGTTGTCAAGGGAAAGCAGCCAAGTAGGTTTCATGAGAGAAAGTTATTATGCTCTTCTAGTTTGTTTTAATATTTTTCACTATATTTTACTATGGTTGCATTCACTGTATTAACTCTCAGGCCACTTAATATGTTAACATTTAGTAGGATATACGGGGCGTCGCACATAGCTCGTAACACTTTTGACTAGAAGCGTTGAATGATAGATGTTGGTGTTTGCTGCTGCACGCCATAGCTGAATGCCATATCCCCAGATAGATTTAAAGGCTACATTGTTTACTAGGAGCTTATTTCGGAGTGTCAGTTTTGATTTTCTGGCGAGTAGCCAGTAGTGCTTACTAAATATCATGCCGAGTTGTTGTCTTCCACGTTATACCCTTGACCAGATGTATGCCGAAGTATTTCACTTTCGTCACTTGTGGCAATGGTGCATTATTAATTAGAACTTGCGGTGTGTTTGCTCTACACTTTGTAAAAGTAATGTGAAGAGACCTGGTTTCATTTATTTTTATCACTCACTTTTTAGTCCATTTTCGATGTCTGCCCTGAGGTACACCAGAACTGATTGGATGAAGTTCAGTTTGCAACTGATCATATTTCACCTGAAAATAACTCTCTTCTTTGCAGGATTTTAGGATGATGTAGTATGAGTGAGGTAATGAGTTTTTTAATGTATAAGGGAGACCATCATGCCATACCTTATCGAAGCCTGACTTTCATCGAGGAAGGCAGGAGGCCGTGCAGTAAAGTTTTTCCTCTAGGGATTAGTTTATATAATCGACTAAGCGATGGACCTGCTGCATGAGTGAGTGTTCCCTTCTAAAGTTTGGATGTGCTGGCATTAGAGAGTACATATGCCTTTTCTGGGAAGTTCTTTAATTATCTGTTCTATTATTAAGTCAAAGTCAGGACCATTTTTGGAGTGTAGGTTTGTTTTTATCATATCTTTGACTTCCTCGATGGTGAACAAGTCTTGTATCCGAAACATCTGATATGGAGCTTCTAGGTAGTTCGTTATTACAAAATCCTCTTCTGCTGATATTGACGAAGGTAAAAGATTCTAACACTTTTTCTAAATGTTGAGCGAATACATCTGCTCTATCCAAGTTCGTATGTGCCCAGCTATTGTCTTATTTATGCAAAGGAGGGATCTCTTGATTCTGACATTTGATCCTTTTCGTGGCTTTCCATAAAGCATAGTTGATGTCTTCAGTTGGGCTTAATATTTCAAGATATTCTCGAAAACTTTTGTTTTTTAATTCTTTGATTGAACTCTTCAGTTCAGCGGAAGCTTGGCTACATCGTGTTTTATCCGATTTTGCCAGATTCACCTGAGTCTACTTTTTTCAGCATTTTTTTTTCAATTTCCATTCTTTTTGGTGGAATTTCAGGTGAGGCCCTCCATGTCGACTCTTGAATCACTTGAGTCAGACTCAACGCCGCCGATTCTATATCTTCTGTGGTATTAAGTGGTATTTTCATATTTAGTTGATTATTTACTAAATATCTAAAGTAATGCCAGTCTGTTTTATTATTAAATGATTTAGCTGGATTTAGTTTTTTAATAACTGTCGCACTAACTATGGCTACAACCGGAGTACGATTCGAGACAAGTAGTTTAGGTGTAATTCCTGTATGATCTTTTGCAATAGTTTTTCCTAATTGTTTTTTGTGGAGCAATTTATCGACGGTTCTTTTAAATTGGCATATGGGCGTCATAACGGAACATTCAGTAAAATGTCACGGATTTTAGACACAGCCTCAGTGGTGATATTAAAAGTTAACAAGTTAAACTTACTAAGCCGAAGGGTAAGTTTGAATATAATAACGGTTCAAGTAAGATAAAATAAGAGGTAATGTCAGATGGATTGAAAATCGGAAAATTTTACTTTTGTTGGATCCCCATGCTGAGGTGTTAGATGAATTAAATGAACACTTAATTGTGGTGTACGCTAAGAAACACACGTGTATATTGGGAGACGAATTTTATTTATAATTCCATTCCTTCTTCGCTTAAAATTATCTTGCTTACTGCTTTTAAAGTACAAATTAATAATTGGCTATTTAGTATATAATTTCCAAAACTCTGTATTCTCGGACTCAACTTTATTATTTTGTAATGTTATGTTATATTGAGATGTTATTGATTATATAATTGTGAGTGATTAGGCATTGTGTGCTGTGTATTGTGTGTTGTGTACCGTGTATTGTGTATTTTTAATATTATTGTTATTGTATTGGTTTTAGTTCTTTTGCTAGGTGGCCAGGAGATCAGGGGCGTATTCTATCCAAACCATTTCAGTGCCATCTAATCTAAATGGAACTACATTTGTAACGAACAAATAAGGATGATAGAACAAAAATCAGTAATACAACATAAAACCCAAGTGGGACAAAAGAACTTCACATTTTGGATTGTATGCGTTTGGCAGTAAAATACTTACTGAAAGTTCTAAGCTTTAAATTCATTTTAAACTGCATCGATTTAGTAGAAATAAAATTAAAATTTAACAGAACACTGTACTAGTACGCTTAAAGTTAGATACCGAATGCGACAGGCTATTAGAACCATGCAAAAGCAAGGAGAATATGCATGTGGCCGTCGTGGTGTTTAACAAACGAACAATCAATGTACGATAGCGGTCGTTAGGATCATTATAAATAGAGGGTATATATTCGACTTTTAAATTTTTTAAATACAATTACGGCCACATGTAAAGTCCCCTTGCTTTTGCTATGGTCCTAGTGGCCTGCCGCAAAAGAGTATATGTTAACAAAATTTCATATTAATTGAGTATAAGAAATTATTCTAAACTTGAAGAGAATTGGGAAATATTGTCGTAAGACGTCTGTAGGACGGATGACACATAAAGTGAGTTAATACGTTCAGTTATTTTAAATATTTTTTAAATAAGAGGAATTACATGTAAAACTTACTTCTGTAGAATTACTTGTAAACAAAACCGTCTTGCCTTTTATCTTAAAAACCTTGTCCAATATACGTTGGGTCCTATTTGAGTACAGATCGTTTCGAAGTCTATATCTAAAGTATAATAAGGTGATTTATCATCAATTGATGTGGTATTACCCTAAAGTGAAGTAATATTTTCAACGTAAAGAAGTAAAAGGTCAAACATTCGAGCTTATAATTTATTAACAAATTCAATGCCATTAAATATAAAAATTCCATACATTAATGTTTTATTGTTTCGACCAGTACAAAATCTATTAGAATTGTATGCTTGTTTGTTATTATTGTTGCTGTCGATATCAAACAGAATTGGGCTACTATGCAAATGATTCTGTCGAATTAGAAATGAATTTTACCGTAAGGTGGAAGAATCATGCTGTTTGGAGCGTTTGATTAATAATCCGAACCGAGGAATGCTTGTTATGAGAGTTCGGGGTCTGATTTATTCCGTTCGGTTTATTTTTAGCTCGAATGGATTTTTGTAATTTTCTGCATTTAAGAATATTTGAAATTCCCACACGACATGGTAATTTCATGTTACGATATCGTAAGGTGCATTTTTAAGCTGCAGGTATTTGTTCCAAAATCCTAAGAATTCATTCGTCCGGAAACGGTGGCGTTGTTCCAAATTTTCTGTAAGGAACTCGACTGTTCATGAAATTTGTAAAAAACCGAAAAAAAATATGGATTTATATATACATCTTCACTGGTTGGCAACTCGACAGCACGAATTCACTGCTTACAACTACTACGGAAGGATTATTTCATTGTAACAACACATGTTTCCTAAGGAATCAGTTATTAATATAACTTGATTGCGAATTTGAACAAAAATCGATAAAGATTAGTTGCATTAGCAGAGTATCTGAAAACAATAGTAATTTACGTTACAAGGCCGGAAAATTACTTATTAAAGTACGATTTTAGATGTTTACGGACGAGGCGAGGAACGAGTAATTTAATGTTTTACGGCCGTGTATCGTACAATGTTTTATTTCATCTGTTTTATACAACATGTTCATTTAAAAAGTCCATAAGGGCGGTTGTGAAAATTCAAATGTATGAATATGTTGGTGGCACTGTAAGTCTGTCAAATTCGATGTTAGGTTTCGCGTCAGTCTGTGTCAAAACTGAGGGAAAACCTAACCTGATAATCTCGAATTTGACATAGACTGACGGTGTCACCAACTTATTATTCAGCAGTTGCCTAGCAACACTTTCCGGCCTTGTGATGTAATGTTCCACTTTCCCGCCTTGTGATGTAATGTTCCCACTTTCCGGCCTTGTGGTGTAATGTTCCACTTTCCGAACTCAAATTAATGACGTAAAGTCGTATTTTAGGGACAGTATGAAATAAAATATTATACTAATACACAACACACAAGTTTTGTTACTTATGTAAATACACACTAGATCAGAGAATAGTTTTAAAACATGAGCTTCCGCATCACTTTACTTTAACGAATAACTTTCTCACATATGATAATTATAAAGTACATATTATGTTTCCTTACTATCTGCGTACTATATCACAGAAGTTGTATTGTTCTCAACTTGTACTAATTATGAATGGAGAAAAATGATAACAATATTATCGATATGACTACTAATAAATCATCCAAAATGATTGATAGTTTGCTCAATAAAGTATAGTTTGTCCAAATTGAGGTGGCGCAGTCCAGGTATACGGATTAAGCGGGGTTTCCTGTAAGTGATACTTTGTTTACATGTAATCCGTGGTTGTACATGCTACTTACCAGTTGAGACGACTTCTAAAAACCTGCACGTATTTAGGTAAATTATTGAGCCCCAGTTTTTAGTACTAAAATAATACACTGCTATGGTATATAATTTTTAATTAAGAGCACATAAAAACACTACATGTTCGTTATTAGATATTAACAGGAAGTCCTCTAACTTACGAATGTTTTATAAACGGCGTTCTTTCTGATTAAACAAAATTTACATTTCTGTTTTTCCTATAGCCAATCAGAAAAGAGCGTACCACATTCAAATTTCAAATAAATCATAATGTGCAAGTATAAACTTTAAAACTAAACAAATTTGTAATTATAATGTAACATAAGTTCAGATATATGAAAACATGATTAAATATTAATTATTCACATGGAATAATAAGTCTAAATTCATTTATTTAAAATTAATAATCAAATATTTAAATTTTAAATGCATCACTTCAGATTTCATAATTCACAAATGTTTAATCACTTTTAATTCACTTTTTAAAAATAAATAGCATAGCACTTTATTTTATTTAAATTGTATAATATACAAAAATTGCTGTGCCCTAGGTACTTATAATAATATATGTAAATACCTAGTTGCTTTTGTTTGATTCCTTGATTTTCAATATATCAATTGTGCGAAAAACCACTGCTAAATAAATGCGGAGATGTTCTGCAGGTAAAGGGGTTTCATAATCTCAAATGACTAGGGTAAGCTTCGAAGCCAATTAACTACGGCAAATCCCTCATATAATCCGTATACCTGGACTGCGCCACCTCAATTTGGACAAACTATAGGTAGCTTTTAAAATTTTTCATATTTATTTTCTAATTATTGTTCATACCCTAATCCTTGTATAACGAAGTTTGATAAATGGTTAAACTGCTTTTACTTTGATTTGGACGCTTATGTTTATGATTTTCATAGTTATATTGATTATTGCTGTTAATACATTTGTGCTCCCGTGCCATTCAAGAAATACCATTACTTAATTACTTTATTATTGTCGGTTTCCTAAAATAGTATCTCATTTTTATATTTATGGTTGCATGCAGATAAGTGCTGTGCGTGGAGGTCGTTGTATCCAGATTACTATTTGTATAATGTTATGTTTTGGAGTGCTACTTTTTAAAAACTTGAAGAAGTTGTTATATTTTTTTTAAGTTCTTTTTAATTATCCCCCTATAAACCTGATCAGATAACTGTATACAAGACCAGTAGAAGTATATAGCGGTGACAGTCAAGCCTTATACGTTAACATTGACTACTTCTGAAATCGAAATTTCGTAACTAATAGTTATTGAAGACAATTTATATTATTAGTAAATTTTTGTAATGTTAGACGTCTTAGTTATAACTTCACCAATAACTTTTAAAACGAGAAATCACATGATATTTAAATACTTTGTTGTGTAATTTCTGTTTTGCAGTAGTAGGCATACATTTATTAGAGTAAAAATAAACAATGGTGAAGCTTTGTTTTTGAACAACACTGCTAAAACGTTCATAACGAGAATGTGTTGATTTTTTAAAATTTAAACTGTAAATTTACAATCTACTCATTTAGACATGTGAAGATTAATAAGCAAATACTCGTATGTAAAGCAACTTGAGTGGGACCTATCCACTGATGCACCCTAGTTCATTTAACCAAATCTTCAGGTCATGGTCTTTTCAATCTTCTATCTTCCAAAGGTTGATTGTGTAGTCCAGCTAATAGTTGGTTTGAGTGTCCTGCCCTTGGTGTCTCCATTTAATGGCTTTTATTTATTTTTTGTTATAAATAGAACCTTTAGCTCTTATCTAATGTAAGGTTGGATACGTACCATGTGGAATTTATTATCACATGGAGGATGTGAATTGTTCGTAGTATTTTGTATTTTATGGTTTACTGCAGCCCCATAAATCGATTCTGTATGTCCATGCGGGTTTGAGTATCACTTTATATATTATTAATTTACTTTCTAAAGTCAGCTGGGATTTCCTACCGATCGCGATCAGCCAATAAATTTGTTTAACTTTTAAGTTTATTTGTTCTTTCTTGGCTTTGATGTGTGTCTTCCATGATAGTTTCTTGTTTAAGTGGGGCCATAAATATTTTAACTAAATTTTTATTGGTGTAGAAACCTTGTATATAAGGTGTCGTCGAAAGATGGTTTTTTCTTCACTTTGCTTCTACAAAGCATTCTTTTATACCATCCTCAACCCTGAGTGCCACTGTTTCTCTCTTTAAAAATAAGTAGTCAATAAAGCAATGCTAATCCACTCGCTCTTCTGACTAATTAAAATTTGTAGTAAAAGTTGGCTTTTTTATTGTAAAAACTACTAAATTTCGGTGAATTTATCAACTAACAAACAAGAGAGTGGTTTACTAGCAATTTTTAAATAATAAGAAACAAAAATAACAATATAAGTAACAGAAAAAGTAATTTATCCTGAGTAGATAGAATCAATAAAATAAAGTTAAACTGTAACAGTTATTCAAAATGCCCTTCTTAAACTTCAACACAAACTTGAGCTCTGCGCAGGACTGAATTTCGAACGCTTTAAAAAACGTTTTGTAGAATATCTTGACATGCATCCTCAACACGTTGCCACAGTTCCTCCACACTATTAAGTTCTCTTCCATAGACAGCGTTTTTAATTGTACCCCAAATGAAGAAGTCTATTATGTTTAAATCTGTATAACGAAGACTCCATGCAACTGCACCACCTCTTCCTATCGATTTATTCGGATAATTTTGGTTCAACCAATTTCGTTCCGTTAGGGCGGAATGTGCTGGCTCGCTGTCCAACAAGAACCACATTTATTGACGTACAGCGCGCTGAGCATCGTCGAGAAGTTCGGGTAAGTTATTTTCTAGAAAATTTAAATAGTTTTCTCCTGATAGTCTTGGAGGTACAGGATAAGGTCCAACTAAACGATTGCCACAAACGCCTACCCAAAAATTTATGGAAAATTCCCTCTGGAGACGGGCATTTCTTGTTAGGCGAGAGTTTTTCTGTTCCCAAATGTGATAGGTAGTTATACCATATCTGGAAAGCGAGCCCTCATCAGTATATAAAATGTTTTGTATAAATTTGGCATCATTTCTGCTTTGTTCTAAAAGCCACTCACAAAACTCTACTCTTCTAGCACAATCACACGTTGAAGATGACATGGGTACAGTAGATTTTTGTTGAGAGTTTGCCATACTACCTACCTGGATATACCAACGGTTCTAGTTATTCCTCTCGTGCTAACAGAAGGATTTTCTTTGACCATCTGAAGAGTTTCTTCAGCCACATCAATTGTTGTGTTTGTTCTTTGCCTACCACAGTCGCTGCATTGAGGCTGAACAGTTCCACTGTAGTCCAAACGCTGATGAAGCCTTATCAAGGTCTTGGCAGAGGGTTGCTGATGATTAGCTTCTTGATAACGTCTTACCGCTTCTCTTGCATTTCCGTGGTACTGACCGTAAATGAAATGCATATCTGCATATGCTGCATTTGTGAAGAATCTGTTCAGCTTCTGTTCGAATATTTAGACACAGCTGTAGTAGTATTTCTAGACCGTTTCTTAAGACCTACTTCAAGTTTATTTTGTAATCTAACAATTGTTACTGACTAGTTTTCACAAGAAAACAGTGGGACTTACACTTGAGCATGGTGTAAAATGATCCTCATTAACCGCTGTATGAAGGTTTAAAAATGTATTAGATTTTTTTCGTACATTTGTCGATAACACCCTGTATAGTTACTTGTGGGCAAGAACTATGCTTTGTGGTGAAGCAATTTGGCTAGATTTATCAGTATTAAGGGTCGCATTTACCTACAGCTAATTTAGAATGCTTCTATATTAGGTTGTCTAACGATAAAATAAATTTTTGTTGTGTTCTGGTCTTTGCGTCGCAGCCTAAGCATATTACAGTATATTACTAGCGATTGCTCATGTAACTAGTGTACTTGCTATTTAAGGGAGCTCAAATATGTGATTCTTATTTACTGCATTCTGGAGTATTGCTGTTGTAACTTTAAAAAAATAAACTTACCCAAATGCTTATTTTCGCATTTGAACTGTCACGACGAATCGAAATGATGCTATCGAATATTTTGAAATATTTTGAAGATTTTCGATTAATATGGTTTTATTTAAGATGTGTAATTTTTAGATTAGACCAAATATTGTAAATATATCCTCAGACTCTTAATTTTTTCGTTAGTAAATATTTCTGCTATATTAAATATACATTTTCAATAAAAATAATACGAATAATATTTTATTACCTTTGGGTAATGCTGATTTCGACCGTTCGAAATCCAATTTTTCTTGTGCAAATTTCGATCATTTCTCTAAATTAAAAAAATCATGTTATAACGTTTCATAATTTTTCCCCTCAAATACAACAATCCTTGAAATATGTGGTAATTTTCTTCCTGACTTTTGAGATTCTGGGAGCCTAATCTTTGTATACGGCGAAGGTAATGTTTCAAATTCAATGTAGCATCTTATTAAAGCTGAGTGTGACTAGTTGATTAAGTCAGTTTTTGCTTAAAGGTTCTTTAAAACAATAATTCTGCTCTTTGACACATTTGTATTATATTATGTCTTGGTAATTTTTTTATCTCTTATGATTTATTTAAACAAAAGAAAACCTCGGTCGAGCAATATAGTTTGTTTAACATTTATTAGAGTGGTATTTAACGAGACAAATGATGTTACGTCTTTAAGTTTTTAGTTACAACCAAAACATAAAATGAGGAATTAGAATTATCACCAATAAATTTCTGGTAGAACAGTCATGCTTTTTACTGTGCGTCCTTTTAAATTGACCTGCGGTTTTATAAGTTTAAATGAAGAAATACGTCATGCAGACTCATAGGTGGAAATATCATCTTTCGGTGGCTCTCGGAGTGCACCGACAAGTAGTTGGTTGGTCTCTGGTCGCGCGTGCTTCTGTCTGGTTTTGCAGCAGAAAACCTCGTGGAGCTGTTGTGCATTTACAGATCGTATCGGAGTTTTGTTACTTCAACTAGTGCGAACGGTAGAACTACACCACAATGCTTCCAACGTGCGGTGTGATCAGTTTCTTGTTGTTAACCTGTGTCTCAAACAGCCAGGGCCAGGCCCCAATATACCACAACCAATTAGGTACGTTGCTTTGCTCCATTTCTTGATCAATTACTTAAAACCCCTTGATACTACATTTTGTTTGATGTCGGTGACGAAGCAATTATTTAATCTGACATGTGCTTCGTGGTTATTATTTTTACACGAACCGAAACTCTAAATTCCTCGAGATGAAGCAATTATCCCATCGGAAACATGAAAGTCCTCAAGCCCTGTTAACTGCCTGTGCCTGTTTTTGAGTTCCTAACTACCAATTAAAGTCACTTCAATCAAATCGTCCCGAGATAGCTCATTCAGTTCCAGGGCTAAGGGCACATCGATTGGCAGCGCAACTTTAACTATGTAGATTAATGTGTGGCCAAGATCTTGATCTGCTGCCCCGCCGACAATGCTAAGAAAGCGAATTACCATTTGGCTGCCACTAAAACAAAAATATATAATGCGATCACGCCAAGCTTAGCGCGAAACGTGTTGAGGTTTACATAATTCCCCTGTTTATTATCGATTTAAGATAAGTGATTCAAGTTATCGTCAGAGCAAATAGGCAATTGTAACGTACTATAAATAATCTTGTGGCAGCGGAAATGCGTTTATAAGATCCTATTAAAAAATCAACAAGATACTAACGAATTTCCACATATTTGTTTACTTACCTTGTGTACTCCAAACGTTTTTTAAGGAATGGTTGGATTTACACTATGATATTTTTCAATCGGTGTTTAAACTTCCTGCTTTAGTTTTTCCTAGATTTTGTGTCTGTAGGCTACATATGGCTTGCAGTTATCAAGTTTTGACATTTAAAAGCAACTATTAAATTTGTAATCAGGTGGAAATTGACTAGATTTAATTTAGTTAAATCTGATTGCACTTCTCTGTACAATACTTGGTCTAACTCTTTGTCAAATTAAATATATCTGGAAGATAAAAAAATTTTTTTGTGTGCATACTTAGCACCAATTTAATACCAGACTACTAAGTAATGAATGATAATTTTGTAATCACCGAGTCTTCTCTTTGACACAAAAATGAAACCCTTCAGCATTTAAAGTTTAACCCTTTTATAAGCACGATTTTAAGCAAAATAGAGCTAATGTTAATAACTTTGGATACTTTAGGTACATTCACGAGTATGCCATAACCAATTGCACATAAACAAAGAAACTTCTGGTTTATTGCAAAAAGTAAAAAAAAACTAGAAATATGTTTTAAACAAAACTGAAGAGTATCCAGTTCATATGTGACTTTTGTATGATATAGCATGCTATTTTATGTATTCTGGAATGGAAAAATTTCAAAAACTATATATGTTACGGTTAAAGTGTTTACTTGGCTGGTTTATAGGCTAGCTGGATAATATACAAACTATCCAAATGTCTGGCTATTTTGATGGAAAATCATATTTCTACTAAAATAGCTATCCAGTTAGTTTACAAATTATACAAGATTTATCGCCAAAGTACAAACCACAAGAAAAGTACACAAATTAACCGTTGTTTTTGGCTAGTTTACAAACTATCCACAGTATTTGGATAAAGTGTGAGCTTAATATTCGTAGTAATACATAATAACCAACTCGTTGGTTAGTATGTAAAATAACTTTAGAGATTGAACATATATTTTATTTGCAATAATACAATGGTTTAATTCGATTTTATTTCACTTTAATGAAGCCCATGCGAAAACGGAAACTTTTAATAATGTGAAATTACATCTGCAACAAAACTAGTAGGCAATGACTTTTATTTTATTTGTTTGGCTGTTTGGTCAACCCCACTTGGTATCTGTGATTTTAGTTTTCGTTTTTGATTAATTGAAGTCCTGAAGAAATTGGTAGGTACGCATAATGAATTGAATATTGGATTCAGCTGCCTGAGAAGCAAGTAGCTTCTGCCCTTCTGCCTGACCACTTGCAAAGATAACTGCATGTGATTGTTGATAAAAATTGTGGGCATATTGAGCCATTGTTTTAGATAGCATATTTAATAATTATTTATATAGTATTTGTTATTACTGTTGTGTTTCCTAAAGTTCTAAATAATAATTTCATTAAAAACAACATTTTTTTTGCATGGCTTTATTTAACCACGAACAACTTTGAATTGGTACTATGTGTTTGGAATAAAAATGCTTTATTTCCATCTATAGAGAGAGCTTTTCAATGGTATAGTAATCATATAAAGATATTAGCGACCTACGAATATACGGGGCTATAAAATCTGTACCGTTTTTTTTGCCCACTGTGTATATGTAATATATATTTATGAAGGGTACATTAAATCAAAATAATGCGCCGACTAGACGACTTTGGTCCGCTCTACAAGTCATAATTTGAGTCAAATTTCAACTTATGATAGGTATTCTAAGGTAGTACAACTTTGATAATAACTACTTTTTCGCTACATACAACGTAAACCGAGACAGAAGCAAAGAATCGTAAAAAAATCTCGACCCCTACAGGCCTTCCTTTCGATTTCGATATCTCGACAAATACTTTTCGCACTCGGAAAAGCAACATAACTTTTAGGGCACAGTAGACTCTAATAAAAAAAGTTACTTTACTTCAATGTGGCGTTAACGGGAACCGACTTATTGCAAAATAATCAAACGCACCCCTTCTGATGGCGGAGGTAGTACATAAGAAATCTTGGTAGACATATTGCTTGTGGATTTTTGACTAATTTAAGTTAGTTTGTTCTTCATTGGCATGAACGTCTTAGTAAAGGTATGTCAATTTCTTCGCCTAACAATCGTTGTAGTGATGGTAGAAGTACTTATAAATCAACACCGCAACCTCTAAATAATGATTGATTAGTTGCACGACTGAGTGCCTTGCAAAATTTGGCTCAAACGTCATAAATTAAAAGCATTGAAATCAAAGGTTTTACACACACTTGAAGAAAGTGGTGTAATTTATTATTTAGAATACTGTTCATGGGCACAAGGAAACTTTTTAAATTATAGAGATTTTTTTAGTGAATAATTTTTTTTATTATACCGGCATCAGAATCGCCGTTTAAAGCACGCTTGGGCGTGCGAAAACAGGCGATTAAAGCTCGCCGAGCTTTAAAGATTGTCAAGGAAACAACTAAATGCAACAACGGACATGGACGAGACAAAAACGTAAACAATTCTCGTAACTATAGTAGCAATATTATTATGTCCTCTCGATTTATCACGACAACAATTATTTCTAAGTTTTTAGTGCGTAATTTATTTCCAGTATTGCAGGTATAATAAAAAACAGCGTACAGTATTCGTGGATACCTGGTCTTTGAAACACTTGCTCTATTTCGAGCACTCCGTCTACGCCGTCGTGCTCAAAAACTCGCGCGTGTTTTAAAGACCTTGTTATCTACTCATACTTTAATATACTATTATGGACCAAGCCACGTCTATGAACGGCATTGTTTCTTTACAAAATTGTAGATGATAGACATTTCGCTTCTTCCTCAACAACCATTTAGATGCTCATACGTTTTTAAAATTTATTAACCTGTAATTTACAGATGCCGTACAAGAGTTACCAGTAATACTAAGAAAACATTTGTACCTGCAATTAGATGGCTCATATAAACATGCTATTGATGGACGCAATTGGTTAGATCAAAATGTGTCTTTGGCTATCCAGCGGCCACAATAGTAGCTCTTGCTCACTCTGATAATGCAATTGGACTTTTATCTCTGGGAATTACTAAAACAAAAAATGCAGCAATAAGACCTCTGTAATAAATACTCCAAGCATGTCGCGAAATAACATCAGAACAGTTACCCTTTTTAAGGGTAGTATAATGACTAAAATTTGAAGGCGATCAGACAATAAATAACAGTTAAAAAAATATAACTTATAATTTTTGGATTCTAACGATTTTTGTGATTCTCAACCATTTTATGTTTTTCGATAAAACTAATCATTCTCCAAGTTTTAAATTCAACGCATTTATTTTTGATAAAAGTTTTTGCTCTACAATATAAAAGTATGAAAATAACCCATTTATAGTCAATTTCAGGACACTTTATTCCATACGTAGGAATATAGCCGTAGAAAAGATCATCGACAGTAGTTCTTCGTTTTCGTTTAATTTAAGGATTTTAATGTCCAACTTTTGCTACTGTGCTTCGGAGGCTTTGCTTATTTATACTAGTACCAGTATATAAGCCTGTCTTCGCTAGGTGTATCTACAGTATGTATGTTTACCATGATTCTTCTTATGAAAAGTCGACTTATTTCATTATTATTTAAATTTCCCTGTGGATAGGGCGATGACAAATCCAGCGTAAATAGTAGATATATAATGAATCCATCCATAGATAAACTACTACCAAGTGCAAATTTATTTTATTCGAACGTAAAAAAGTAAACTTTTTTTGCAATCGTGCCGAAAAATTTATCTTTGTGCATTGTAATTGCGGCTTTAAAATTCGTTTTCGCGGCCATTATTAATAACAACTATCGCGGCGCAAACTTTTTTGGAAGGTTTCACAAAATATTTGTGTTTTTGATTCTATGCATAGTAGTTGCCTAAAACTCGCTTCTTACTGCCACTGCCGCGAAAGGTAATATTGTTTTTCTTCCAACTGCAGTAAAATATGGAATTATACTGCTGGATTGATGATGCTAAACTGTCACTTTATTGCCAAGCGGCAGATAAAGTTATTATCTGCCGCTGACAACTTTATCTGCAGCTCGTCAGCGGCAGATAATATTATCTGCCGCTGACGAGATCAAGTAATTTTCATCGAATTTTATTCACAAAGTTGTAAATCATTTGTTGTAAAAACGTTTGAATAAAAAATACTATATGTTATTCGGAGCAAAAGTATCTTTATGTAGCTCGGCTGTACTTATCTGCCTCGCAAGCTCGGCAGATAACCCGTCCAGCCTCGCCACATAAAATATAACTTTTGCTCCTAATAACATAATATACTATTTTCTGCAACCGTCTTTATAGTCATTACTATCAATACCAAAGTCTGTCATTGAATTTGACGTTTCTCTTACTGATACAAAAAAGTATAGCCAACGCTTTTAGTTCCTACGATTGAAAGTACTGTTACTTCCTATAAACTAAAAGTAGGTTCTACTTGGTCGGATATGGATGCAACTGCCTTAATGCTTTTAAAGTGACGAACACCAAAAGTAGTCAATTATTTCAAATTTTGAATATTTTAACGTTTTTGGTTGCAGATAAAAATAGTATGTATTATTCGAACTAAAATTGGCTCTGCTTGACTCACAGTTTTAGCGTTCGCTATGTTATGTAGTGCTTCGCCTCGCAAATACAAACATAATTTCTCAAATAAAGCGCCACTTTTAATCCTAATAAAACAATATACTATTAAGCAGTTTAAATTTTCAAAATGTTTTAAAATAACTTTTTATTTTTTAGTTACGAACGAAAACGTTTTAACGTGTATTACGTTAAAGATTTATTGTATGAAAAAAATAGAAACAATAACACGAAAATAAGTTGTAAAATCCAAATTCCCTTCTGTATGATCCTCAAACAAGTCTTTTTTGAAATTGATCTACCAATTGCATCTGCCAATTTGACAGCCACTTCTCGTTAGGAAACCGCGATCTTGTTTAATGTGTGCCAAAGAATGATCCGACTGACATACGTGTGCGCCAGGCAATTTTCTTTTTCTGTTTTTACGACCATCGTAATTGTAATTGAAATACGTATTAAATACTGTTGATTAGTTTCTAACACTACAGGGTATCAGCACATAAACTTAGTTGTCTTTCTTGAAGTTGCATTAACCAAATAAATTTTTATTTAAAAAATAAAATTGTATTGCATATTTCTTTGGTCCATTCATATGACTGGGCTTGTAAACCTATTTAATTTATTTTTTGAGATAATCCATCTAATGGATTGTATAATTGATTAAAAAGTGCAATTGATTGAAAAGTAAATAAAAAGAATGCGTAATGTGAAGGTGAAAAGTGCACCATACTGTACATTAGTAGTTACATGTACCCTATATTGCAAAATAATTACATATTCTAATACCCCTATTATCAATTAATATAAATATGGGGAAGCAATTAATTTTTTTATTAAACAAGCATTGGTTTTTTAGATAAAAGAGCAGTAGCAATTTCTTTGTAATTTCTTGAGATAATTATGTTACTTTCGAAGTATCTGAATTTTGGCGAGTTACGATTGCTCTTGGAAAATACGTAGATATGAATGTTGCGTGTAGGGCATTTTATGCAAATAATCAACTTAGAAGTAGTTATAAGTTATTTTATAGTTCTGATCGTGCTAAACAAGTAGTTAAAAATGCATTTTGCCTTTTTACATTTCAACGTACTCGTATCTGCATTCTGAGATTTTAATTATAGAACCGTGGAGTAATACATTTGAACAATCATTATAACGGTTTGTTTTTATTGACTAGCAATAATGGTTTTTGCTGTATTAATATTTCTTATGTTGGAATTAATTGTATTATAAATTAGAATTACTAACTGTATTGTGTATTTTTAACTAAATATGTTACTAATCTTACAAGTTTAAAATATCAAGCCAAAATTGTGGCAGAAGTTAATTTATAAATGTCTGTCAGTATATATTTGCTTAACTCTGTAATAAAGCATTCAAATATTGTAGATATTATTTTTTTCTAGTAACTCCATCGCAAAGTATACTAAAATTTGTTATTGGCCACATCAGCCTAGAGTTATTTATTTTATTAGGCTGATTACGAATTGCCGTTATTATCATTCTTTAATTAAATGCGGACATGATTTATACGGCTACTTAAAAAGAACTTGAATTTAATGCTTTTTCTGTACAATACCTTCAATAGGAAGTTAGATAATGTGTCGCATATAAAGCTGCGTATATTTTACCGTTATCAATGAGAATATTATTTCAATATTTTATAAACACGCCACTTATAGGCATCTCCTTCCATTTTTTTCGTTGTTTTGTACAGGAGCTTGGATGTTGTTTAATACTATTGTGAGTTGGCATTCCAAATTTTATTGCCTCAGAGCAGTATTTTAATTTTCCTCTATCAAAGCTTTTCTCATTATCAAAACTTAATTAATTGCGGATGTGTTTTATATCTAATTTATTATCTCGCAGTTAAAATAACCAGTTTTTATGTATGTCGGCATCGAAGCGCACATTCGATTGTTCAGCATAACAAACACGATTTGTTGATCTTCAAATAAAGTACTAAACGGCTAATTGTTGTAAAACTCATGAGGTCTATCACAGTTGCAAAAAAAGTGTGCGGGTAAATATATATGTTTTCACGAACACCTGAGCCTTTTTACTCATTCTGGAATTATAGCTGTATAATGTACGCACGAACTGACACTAAATACAAGGTCAGGAGTAGCTTAAACACAGTTGGTAATGTAATATCCACGTATCGGTGGTATTTTGATTGACAATATCCGCATTAAGCCCTACTGGGATTTACATTTCTAATAAGATATTGCAGTATGGTATTTATTACCTTAATTAAATTAATTGGCTTATGAAGTGATCCAAGCTCTCGGAGTAAGTTACGTATGGTTGGAAGAATATATTTAAAATTTGATAAGATATTTCTATCTCACAGCATACTTGTGACAACAAATCCGATTATTTCTTTTACCACATAAAAAATTTATAAGGTAGTAGAAGTGGGATAGAACTTAATTCTGAAAATTCCATCACAAATTATTTACGGTTAGGTAGGTATATCACCGATTTGATCAAACAAAACCTAAATCTTAAGATAGCTTCGGGCTACGATTCAAGTCAAGGAAAATTAGTAAAAAAAAATTGCTACGCAAAGGCCTAGTAATGCAGACCATTCTTTCTAGACAAGTGAAAGGTAGCACAGGTAACACTGATTGTCAAGCCTGGAAAATTTGCAAATGAAGTTACCTTCTACAAGCACATCAGTACGCTATCAATGTTAGGTAAATTATTGGAACCAGTGTTGGCGGAAATGTTACAGCCAACCATTGAGGAAAATGATCATCAGTTTCAATTTCGCAAAAACCATTCTATTTTTCAGCAGATTTATAAAACCGCGGATATTATAAATCACACTTAAAAAACAGTAATGTATAGTGCAATATACCCTTTTTGGTGTATATTAACAAATTACCTATATTAAAGTGCTATCAATTTAGTAAGTTTGACTATCCTTTGGTATTAAATAAATGTATATCCTTTACTTTATGCTTTATAAACTAAATGAAACATATAGCATCATGCAAATGACATTTTTTCAATTTATGAGTTGTCTTCTGACTTGTCAATATTAAAATGAATTATAAACCATGACTAGCTCTATCTCGAAGCAATGAAACACCTTCCTCTCAGTCAAATGAGTATATTCCACAATAACAATTCTTGCTTATCTGATCTTTTATATTTATAACCAGTAATTATAGCTAATATAGTCTTATTACTTTACTAAGATATGTATTCACTTTCAAGTACCTTCAAAATTTACTATATAAACATCTAAATGATGACAAGATACATTTAGTTTGACCTGACATTTACATTAATAAAAATCAACTAAACTTCAAAATGCATTTAATGTATCGATGAAAATTATTAGGCTGCACAAATTAGTCATTTAAAATTAAAAATTCTAACTTCCAAAATATCAATTTGCAATTATAAATGCCTAAACTATCACGATCCTGATTTACGTTTAATTTAGAATATTTCCTAATAAATATATCTACTTTATGAAACAGTTATATTTATGCTAGCCAGTTCTTCAAAATTATATGAAACCGAACCAGAACGTAACAACACATTTAAATCCAAATAAATACTTCACTGACCTTTGCCGTATTTCAGAGGTACCTAAACTTAATGCTGATGCTCTCCGTTGTAACTATTTTACCGGTTATGGCTGCTGTAGGAGCTCCTTGTGTATCTTCCGAAAATATTTCAATTTTTCCAAGAGAAATAACTTTTTTGGCACATTCACTCACTTTACTGATTCTACGTTAGAATGAATGATTGCCGATTCAATAAATCAAAGTAAATCAGGTTTACTTTCAAGCTTACTTACTTTGCTTTTAATTATAATTTAATTATTAATCGAATTATATTACAGGGAAACTATTTTGTCACTCAAGATTATTATTTACTCACAACGGATAAGTCCTAACTTTCAGCGTGATATTAAAATTTCAAGTCAATATTATTCTTTATTAGTAAGCCGGTTACTATCCCAACTACCACACTAACGTTTTATAGAAATTGTAATGGGCTTTTCTCAGGACTTCCCTCGCAAGTCGACGTTGTGACTGAAAACAATTTTAAAAATCAAAACAAACAAGGTGTAAAAATATCTTAACGTTTCTAATAATACTGTAGCAATTCAAGAAAACACTTCGTAATGCGAATTACATAAATTTTTAAATAAAAGAAAACATTACCGGCGGTGATATTCGAACTTCAGCGGCTGCGAATGAAAATTCAACGCTTGACAGTAACCTGCGAGCAATCCGACTGTATGTCGCAGACGGCTACGAAGGACCCTTCTCATCTGTGTGATGCAGCTGCTTTAAATACAACACACTTATCATTGCCCAATTTTGTTTCTCCTACGACATTTACTCTGTATCAATTGTTTCCAAACTTATTTAAGGCTAAAGCTTGAGCTATGTACACATTATTACTTTTATCTATTTCTCAGTAAAAGCAAAATTTTACAAAATTTAATTTTTTTAATGCGCTCATGGTGTAAATATTTGACCGAAACTATATTCGGTTCTGTAACATGTAGATATATAATCCGCATGCAAATATGGACTTCATCCAACAAGTAGTTTTTGAGCTATATCGCCAACAGGCAAACAGACAGGCAGGCATACGGAATTGGGAAAACATATTTTTTGTCATCTTGAAACCCCAAAACCTGAAGTTCCGGAAAAATTTCGGAAAGTGATTTTTCCACGGTTGCAATAGTAAAGTAAAAATGCAAAAAATAATATGGGAAACAATCGAAATGTAACTGCATAGAAAAAGATATAGAAACGCAAATACATGGGAATAGTTGGCATTACTATACAATTTTTAATTTTTGACAAAACTTTTCGATATAATAATAATAATAATAATAAATTCATTTATTAGCATAAATGGAAAAAAATAAATTAAACACTGTAATAAGGCAATACAACAAACAGTTTGGTGCTAAAAGAAGTTCATTGAGAACACATCTCTTGTTCTTCCTTGAACCTCCATGTTAAATAATAGCTATTTACGTTATTAGACCGGTAGCAAAATTTTTATGGCAGCGCCAATACTTTACAGGTCGAGCCCGTAGGGCGAGACCTGTATGTTTGGCAAGGCCATAAAAATGCTATGGGTCGTGTATCGTATAAGATTTTTTAGGATACTGCATTGGTAACTAGCGTTTACACAGTTACAGTTACAAACGAGCCCGGTAGATAAAATTTACCGGCCTTGTTTGTAACTATGTAAACGCTAGTTACCAATGCAGTATCCTAAAAAAGATATTGTAGAATACATACATTATAACCATTTCATAAATTATATAGTGTGCAAATATGACCCGAGACCAATATATCTATACACGTAAAGAGGTAATTGATATAATTCACAGAGATTAAAAAAACATGAAAAGAAGAAAGATGGGTAACCATACATTAAAAACGAAGAGACTTCAACTACCAGTTAATCCTCTGAATTGCTCTAGCTGCAACGCCGATTTTAGACGTTTCTTGAAGATATTAAGAGTATTACATGAAGTATCGTTTATAACTTCAGAAATGATCTAAACTTACAAACAAAACCAAATTTATCCATTCAAGTCGAAAGTAAACGAATGTAGAGAAAAATCAAAGTAGTAGCTTTATTATTGTTAGGGGACGATGCCCAATGACAACGTGTTGCACGCAACTGCCGGTAGTCACTTTGTTGTAATTGAATTGGTAATGATGCGCCTCTGGTTCAACTGAATCACAATAGAATCTATCATAATATCAGGAAAAATTTTGAATTTGGATCGTCCGAAAAGACCCTTTATAAATTTCGGCACAGAATAACCTTCAATATTAGAGACTAAAATTTAACACCTAATTGGTTTTGCACCAACTACATTTTGTTCAGCTACATATTGTAGTATGTACTACCGTCTTCCACTTCAAAATTGATGATCCAGATGATATATTTTCAAATATTTTTTCAAATTCTGGACTAATAAAATGCTATGAACTCATCTAGAAGTAAGGTTATCTCGTCATAACGCAAATGATTTACAAAAGTTATAGTATATTACATAAGAAGTCGCGAAAGTAACACCTACCATTCGACTATATTTGCAAACAAGACAAAGCGTAGCGAAGCCTGAAACGGGTCAATTCGTGCCACCTGTCTTTACTTATTTTACATTATTTCATTATATGCTAATTAACAATAAAGCCTGACAGTAAGTGTTCTTGTGTTTAGTCATTTAGTTTAGCACTATAGAGTAATAATTGATGTATACGCAGTTAATGACTATAGGGTGTAACGCGCCGCGATTTCGTGAAAGAATGCGTCGACAGTGCAGTTTAGTTCGGGAAATAACCGCTCGGTATGTGAATCGACGCTAGAGGTCTGCAAAAGGATTCATTCGCGCCAAAGTCGGCGAACAAAACGAAGCTAAAAAGCGTGCGAACAGCGCGGGCTAATTGTAAGCTGTTGGACTTTTTCTGGCCATTGTGGTTGCATTGGTAGTACAGTATTTCTGGTGTTCACGTGTTGACCTCAGCAATATTAGCTTTCCCATAGCTGTTCTGACGATGTAAACAGAACCTCATAGCTCACCGACTGATTAAGCTAGCGAACCCAGTGCATTTTAAGGTATTAATTCAGTAAGTGTACGGCGATAAAAGAAGCCGCGTTACAAGCCGAGTGACTTAAAACACGAGCGTTTTCCGTTGATAGTTTATTTATCGGTTTCATTAATGTATAGAGAATCGTCTATTAATGACCCTTATTAATGAACGATTTTTTATTAATGAACGATCTAAAGAAAATCTGTTTATGTTGGTGGCACTATAATTCTATGTCAAATTCGAGGTTAACAGGTTAGGTTTTGCGTCAGTTTTTACACAGTGCCACCAACGTAAATACTGCCAACCTAAGAAAAAAAATCACAACCATTGTAACTCAGTGCCACCAACATAAATACTGGCAACCTAAGAAAAAAAAATCACAACCATTGTAACTCGTATGTTAATCGGCGATTAATAATTTCTACAATTAACGCGCTCGCTAGCGCTCGCGCGTTAAAATGTCTCGATTATTAATCGCTCTCATTCATACTTGTTTGTTAAATAACTATTTTGCAATTTAATTAATGACAGCTTTATTGCGACAACTGCTAGTGTCAGTAGATTGTCAATACTTTTAATGTTAAAATGATATATCTAGCCCACTGCAAACTTGTGAATTGTGCACTATTTTTATAACAAACACGTTCGTTATGATAACGACCAGGTGAATGGGTGAATGATATTGTCATCTTTCGTGGCTACTTGACTGTATGGAAACTGCCACTTTCGTATGTGGGCGTGAGAAGGCACGGTTTTAAACCGCTGTTTTTATGCAAGTGAATTCAAAGTATGGATAAGTTTCTAGTACGCTGACTTTAAAGGTCGAAAAAATGGTTTGAACTTTACACCACTTCACTCCAAAAAGTGCAAACAGAAATTTTGCTTAATTTTTTAAACCAATTTCTGTTTGTCAGATCA
>OW679195.1:126057424-126095460 GCA_940337035.1 Agriotes lineatus
GAATTACAATTGTTATTATTAACAGAACTAAATTTAATAAAAAAATCAACCTTTTACAGTTTGTGATTAAAACCTACTTTACTTCATTCTTAAAATCCGACAATATCTTTTTTTCTTTCACCAAAGCAGAAGATATTGATAAATTGAGTTATAAATAATTTGAAGTTTAGGCGGATATTCAAAACAATACTTACGCAAAACGAAGTGTTCAACAAAAAATAACATTAAACAATTTTGTAGAATATTCTTCTTTCTGAAAGCGAGAAATACTGTATATGTGAAATATCCAGAACACAAAAATTATTTTAAAAATAGGTACTGTAATTAAATTGCAGAACGTGGAATCATAGTCTTAACATCCGAGATCTAAAATAAAAGAGAAGCCGCATCTTTTTACTGAACGAGATGAAATTTGATACAGATTGGTTATCGATTCTTAATAATTACAGCGTGTCAAACACCACGCCATACAAGAAGTATCAGTTTAAAATTTGTTTGAATGTGTTTATTTTCATTAATTAATTAGGTACGTTGTTGCTTTGGTAACGAAAATAAATGTTTTCCAAACATGTTCGCCTATTCAATATATCTTTTATTTGTTCCTCACTTGTAAACCTCAATTTATCAAGTCACTGTATTAATCAAGAAAGTTTATTTTAACAAGTTACTAACTTGTAAAATATTTACAAGTTAACTGTCAGTTTCACAGGCGAGGTCATAGATAAATGATAGCGTGCAAAGCCAGAGTTGTCTTCCTTAGTATGTGTCATATTGATGAATTTAGTTGCTTGTCAGTTTGTCATTTTGAATAAATGGTAAATTTCTAGTTATTGACAAGTGAGGAACAAATAAAATATTCAACAATATACGCAAGGTAACAGGAAAAACTTTCTTACCAAGCTAGTTTTGTTAAATACTATAAATGTGTACTGTTAACAGTATCAAAAGGGATTACATTTTTATATATAGCAAACTGAATTATTTGAGATAACAGTAAAACAATATACAGGGTTCGGTAGAATAATGTAACCATTTTAAAAAAAAAATTCAAATTTTTGAACAAAACAAAACACATCACTTATTCTTATCACAAATTTTATGACCTATTGTTAAACCCTTCAAATGACTACCATTTTCTTCAAAAGAAGCCCGAACTCGTTCAGTAAAATTTACCATGACTACACAAAATTTCGTCGGGGATAGCTTCAATTTTGGCAGGAATGCAGTTTTTTCAGTCGTCTGTGCTGTTAAGTCCAAGAAATATCGCTGAAACGCTCAAATGTAATTCTTATTCGTTCAATATTTTTCGTATATCTAACTCCTAACTTCTTTTTTGTTGTGAACAAATCCATCTTCTTGCTATTTTTTGGCCCATCTGCGAATGGCCACTCGAGGTGTGCATACACTCTGCCACTGAAGTCCTCAAAGTTCAACCGAAACGCACATTGTACCGGATTGATTCACATCAACCCTGCAACCTTGTATAATTCCAAACATGCTATATTCTTTGAAATTCGATTATTACTTACGTTTCAAAAACAATCCGAGCTATATATGTGTTTGTTTGTTTGCCAGATGCATATGGCATGAATAAATAGATAAGTGATTCGAAGTACTGTTTAGCTATTGACTTTCGTAATAACCAGATAAAATGTGAACTCCTAGGAAGAATGAATTTTTTAAAATTTTTCTATTTTAGCCATAATTTGGCAGTTATAACAGAAGAATTTAAACACCAGTTGTTCTCAATTCTACAAGAGATGATTTAATGTGTATTGTTACTAACGCCACATACTTAGCCATACCTGTGTGAACAAACGTAAAATATATTTGAATAACTAAACTTTTCGATCATTATGGTAAAGATTGTACCACAAATGTAATTTTAAAGGTTGACAATTAAGAGTGGATCTGCTATTCTTAAACCCATAAAGCAATAAAGTTATGTTAAATTATGTTAAAAAAGGTACATTTGATGGAATATTTAGGCTAAATGTTTATATTGCTTATAATAGTACTCACAAATATTTATTTTTAATCATTTTCCAAAGTCTCTGCCCTGTTGTGTGTATTTTTTTGCTAAAGGGAAGCGTTTTAGGTTTGTGTAGACTCTCTGTAAACTTGGTAATTGTATTTCTAATGCCATTTGGACAAACACGTCCTGTAGGTGTGTTTGGAGCAGAAAATTTAGTTGCAGCGCAAGTTTACGTATTTTGCACAGTAATGCACTTACTCTACAGCTTCGATTGCACGCCAACCGTATTCCACATAAACGAAATCAATACCGAAACAACCTGTTGAAATCAATATCCTAGAAACAAACAATATTATTTCTGGAACACGCAGAAACCGAGGTAACACTTGTAGCACCAAAGGGCACGAATCGACTTGTTTTCATAGTTCCTAAATTTTTGTAACTTTTGTCGCCTTTCATGGGAATACGATAACTCAAGTGAGAATAGATACTTATCGAAGTGATATAATAGGATAGGTCTCAAGAGCGGCATTCTCTTTGTGCGGACCCTTTATGATTTTAGACCCTGCGGGACTCCTAGACCTGTCACTGGAAGAATGACGGTCGATTGCTCATCTTTTCCTCCGTGTACTCTAGTCGGGAATCAAATAAAATGCCCAAGATTTTTATTATTTCTCGGAGGGTGTGATTAAATTACATATAGAAATATAAACGTCCTTATCTTGGTTTTATGGACTTAGCGGTCGAAGTCAGGCTTGGGAAATAACCAAATTAAAAAATTCTCTTTGCTTGGGATTGTTACATTCTGAATTTAAAGCTTGATTTGCTGGGCGATTAGATTAATTTCGAAGGCTTATTGTTGCTGTAGCTTCTAACAAATCACATTTACCACACGCCCCAATCCGGCAGCAGGGTATAAAACTAATTTAGTGCTGTCTCAAGGAAGAATATAAAGGGATACCCATGAGTTTATTACAAAAGCAACCCCATGATATTCAATAAAGGGCCACAGGTAGACGGGAGTTTATAAAAAATACACGTTGCCTCTCCGCGATATTTTGAGATTATATTGTAACTGGTGTGTGGTCTTCCCTGTACGGATAAATAACAATGGTATAGAAGTAGAGGTTTAGGTATAGTAAGCCCAAACAGAAGCTTTATTTAAATTTATTAAAAGCGAGATACATAAAAACCACAACCGTTGCCTGTGGGGAGCCATTTCTTAATTAACAAAACATGGCCATTTTATTTTTCTGCGAATCAGCGGAAACCGAAATTTACATATGCCGGCTGTTTTGCTCGAGTTTTGAAGCGGTCATTTACACGTTAATTGGGAAATCAAATACGTTACATTATGACGCGATCGATTTGTTCGACGAAACTGCCGTGTAACACGAACATAACAAATTAAGGACAGCAGATAACTGAGGATATCCCAAATCTGAAATTACCTACGAAGTACGAACTGTGTAGCTATTTTCCCGGAGAAAGCTAATGCGCCTCAATTTATATCAATCATTCATGGCAATTTACCTTGATTTACAAAACACAATGCGTGCAATCAGAACCAGTTAGGAATATGGAAAACAAAAATTGCGGTTGTTGAATTATACACGCTTTTCTTTTATTGAATTGAAGGTCTAATTATCACTTTGAAAATGCCTCACATGCCTCGGAATATCGGCAGAGGTAAAAACAAAAATAGCGTCCAAACCAGTTCTTAATTAAAAATTGTAACAGCGACCATGTTACATCGCTTTAATGTGAATATCCTGGACGCCCTAAAAAATTTGAACTGGTTATTACAAAAATAAATCTGCCACACAACAAACCACGTAAGTACCTATAAACTCCATAATTTATGCATTGTCCACCAGAGATACCGCTTTTATTATTTGCTTTATAATCAATCTTAGTTTATTGGGATTCCTAACAATTTAAACGGCGGTTAAACTGCGTTATCTGAGGACTGTCGGATGATGTATATGCTGTTTTATTAATCTCGTTACGCCCTGTCGATTTTAAGTGAGACTAATAATTAATAGGTATTATGGCCTATTAGTTGGGTTAGATATGGTAATTAACATTAAACCTCCTTCGCATTTACCTGTTCCCCATTGCTTTTGCCTTTACTATCCTCACGGCGGAGCTGCGTATTACGTGGCAAAACCATTGTGTGATCGATTTTACAAGAGAATGTCACTAAAATGTGTGATGGCGATGACATAATATGTCTGTGTTGTAACACCCATATTATGGGTACAACACAGATTAGGCAGTAACTATTTAATGATAAGGTCTACAACTTTTAAAAATTTTTTGTAGAGAGAGCCTTTGTCTATGTAATTTTTGATGATTATGACTTAGAGGAAAAAATTAAATCGATGTGACCTCGCCACGTTGTTTAGAAACTGAAGTGATCTAGATTTTGGGCTATGGAATGTATGGTTACGCCAATTCCAAATATTTAAAAAAAATGCAGATCAAATAAACATTAAAATCTATAATTAGTAATAATTATATTTGGATAGAAAATATATAGTAGGTACATATTTAAACATACTTGCATTAAATACATTTAGAGTGATTACAGCTTCAATACATAAATCGCTTATTCTACGTACAAGGTCACTTGTAATATACTAATGAAATTAAGGATAAATACATTTATTTTTAACATAAACTTATTGTCAGTCTTTCAAAAATAACTATTTAAAAATATATACACTTTTTAACATCGACTTTTCAATTTACGAAACAACCCATCTATTTATGCTATACATATTTTCACCTTTCGCCTTTTACGTCGCTTTTAAATCTACTAATAATAAACTAGGTATATATAAAACAAATGTAATCCCCATAATGTAATATCACAGACAATCGTTTTATTAAATTATTCGTCTTAAACCGTTTATCTAAATCTAAATAGTAAAAAATAAACCTGTAACGTTCTTGAACAGTCTGTTTAGACAGTCTTATTAATTTAGTCAAAATCGAGTTACAATATGAGACTGCGAAGGGTTTATCGTTGGTGTCCGATTGGCACTCGTTATTAAAATAGGATGTAGTATCTGCAAAAATATACATCAGTCGCTTGTTCTCAACCCTTAAAACTACTCACATTGTTTTCCCGTGAAATGAGCGGCGTTGTAGAAGTGACAGAATTGTCGTACGTATGTTGCATTTCCCTCGGCGTTCGAGGGATATATGCAGGCAGAAGGTGAGGATGCTGCACTCTTTGTAGAGTGGAAGAATGGGGTGTAGTAAAAGCTTGCAAACGCGCTGCTGGTTGTTGGCCGTAAAACAGATGGGGAACCTGCTACTTTGAATAAACATGTTAGATGCTGAATTCCGCCGTTAATATAAAAGAACTTACATTTTTCGCCTCCAAACCGTCGTATTTAATAGAGTTGTCCGTATCCATCTGGTTCGGCGTCGGAAGCCTTACATAAGTCCTGGGCTGTACATTATTTAATCGTTCAAAAGCACGCTCTTCGTCGAGGTAGTCCTCGTCGCTGTTATTATGGGGAATTATATCTGGATTCTTCTCCTCCAAGCTATTCACACTGCCATTCAGGTCTGTCCGCAGAGGTTCCGTACTGCTGTTTTTGCTATCAGCAGCTGCGTAGGCACTGCCCGACGCCGAGAGGCTGCTTGCGTCATAATTCTTGTCTGCGCTCTCTTCACTTCCTCGGAGACGAATTACTACCACTATAATGGTCGCCACTAAAATAAGCGTAACGACTATCCCAATTAAAGCTCCCAGGATCGGAGTCATCTGGAGAAAGACCGACGAAGTGGCTGTAACTATTAACAGGCTCAATTAGCGCAACAAATATCTGGAGAGCTGCCACCTTACCGGAACGTTTCTCGAACGACTTCAAGGTAAACGTCTGCAAGGTTCTGATCTCGCTCTTGCCCTTCTTGTTGGATGCGTATATAACTATGTCCAGGGTTGTGTCGGGATTAAGCCCGCCGATGTAAAATTCGGCGGTTTTTGCAGTCACATTGCCGATTAGTTTGCGTAGTAACGTGTCATACACCTCCAGAACGAACATTTGCGACAAGCCTCCATCAAAGCCCTCCACGCATTCGATCTGTATTGAATCCACGGTCTGATTTACTACTGTACAGTTTGATAGGGGGTCGGGTTTGCCTGTAACAAGTGTTCGAAAGACTTATTTCGTATCGACTGACAATTTTCTTGGAGCTTAACCGATACCAGAAGAAGGCCAACGTTTTTTGACGTCACAGGCTCGTGACATCGTAGGTAGTTAATGACCATGACGTGAACTTTGACTAGATCCTGTAGCTGCTCCTTGATTGCAGTTGAGCTTTTTGTAATAAACTTATCACTTAGTGAGTTCATCAGTGTTTGATATGTGCGATGTAATTGATTTACTATCAGTTTTGCACAAATAAACACGTAAATTACCGTTACAGGTTATTACATTTTCACCACAATGGCGAGTCGCTAGAGTTCTAAAACACTTGCAGGTGAATAAAGTATACCATATCTGTGCAAGTGTTTGTAAATAGATATGTTTATTATATGAATAAGTAGGCGTCGGGGCAATAACTTCTTGTAATACTAATAGTTTCACTGTTAGGGTAGAAGACAATTACAGTTTAATCAGAAATTTAATCTGTGGGAGGTGGCTGTATTCAGATAATGCGGTAATGAATTTAGTTTTCATTAATTATGTTATAGTTAATGGTTGATTTCAGCATTTAGATATTTAGAAGAACACTTTTTAACTGTTCCTAACAAACGAAATTTTGTAAGGCAGCTGATTTTAAAATATCTTACAGAACAGGGCTATCTAGTTCATATAATTGGTTGCAAACATCATAGCGAGAAAAGCATAACGAAAATTATAATCAATTCTGAAAAAATATAGTGGCAAAATTAATAATAATTGAGCAAAGAAAATAAGACGAAAACTAAGTACGTTAACAAATAAGTAAACAAAATTTTGAGTTATATATTTATTGCTCTACCTATAATAAAACTGAAATTATTTGAAATTATGTTATTGCTTCGAAATTTCGTTTTCCATTATAAATAAATCGAACGGTTCAGTTTACGCCTGATAACCCTCTTGCCATACGAAGCCCTTATTTTTAAATTTATAAACTCTGCGCCTATGCGATTCAACCGACGTTCTATCTACCTGTGCTGCCGCCACACTGGCGAGCTGAGGTATTGTTTTTTAGTTGATGTTGGCTTACCTGCCGGATTTATGTAAAACACGCAAGGTTCTCGCTGTTGGCCGATTTTATTAGCGCCTTTACAAAGCAGAGTGCCATAATCGTGTTCGGTCATGGGTGTATATAGCAGAGTACTCTTCGTTTTATCGACGGTGACAAGATTTTGCGGCATGTCCAGCATGAGAGCGCTGTTGTCACTGTTGTTGAACTTCCAGAAAAATTGTATATTCGAGGGATTAGCTTCGAGCTCGCAATGCACCGTAACTGTTTCCTGCCGAGCCACATTATATACCTTTTGCTGGCCTGGTCTGCAGATAGGGGTAACTACACAAAAATAGTCATGCATCATTATAGATAGGGCGTTATTTTAGTACGAGATAATTATCAATTGAAAGAATTACTTACTCACATTTAACGTCTAGCTGTACAGCGTTGCTTTCCCCATCGCCCTCGCGATTGCTCCCTATACAAGTATAAGTGCCAGCCCGAGCTCTACTCACGCTCTGAAGAACTAAACTTTGATTACTCACAATTGTCCCTGTCGCTCCATTGTTGTACAGCATCCTTCCCTGGAGAATATCGATTAATTTCTATTATTTCTTTTCCAAATTCCATTTAAACTCACGTTGTGCTTCCAGCTGACCTTATACACCCACGGGTTCGACTTAATGTTGCATTCGAAGTAGACATCTATGCCCTCTCTGATCGTTCGGGCATTTAGGTTGCTGCCCAGCTCCAAGGTGACCAGAGGAACGTCTGAAATAAGTCACGAATTCCCATTGGCTCGAAATAAATCCAAGATTTAGTGGAGATCCGAAACGCCTGCCCAAAAACATTAAACTTACGATAAATATCTAATCTCCATCCATCTTCGATGGCACTGTTCGGAATAAGAGATTGCTGGCCTCTACAGGAAAGATATTTGCCTCCATCATCGGACCTAGGGGTGAACGTGAGCACGCTTGTCGTAGTGTTGCTGTCCGGGCTAGTCTGCAGCAAGTAATGTTATTATCGCTAACGTGACAATACGTGAAAATCTATAATAAATTCCCTAAGAAGCCATATGGCTATATCATGAGAGACGCTATAGAAATTGGAACGGTAAAGTTCGGCACAGTGGGATTTCGATCTCGAGCTTGAGCGATAGACGTGCTCATTCACGACTCTGCTAGATAAATTATCCAGGGAGTAAAAGCTTTACAGTAATCTGAAATTAGCCTCATTCAGTGCCACTGCTCTTTTAAACCTCCCCATAACTATTTTTTAAAGCGGGAGGTGCGTTGTTGAAAACACCACGCACGGCTTCCGAGGCGAACATTTAAACAAAGTAAAACGGCTGCGCTATCAGATCGGCACCCTTATTTGATTTGCAGGGTTGACACGACTTATTACTTAAAATGTGGGAGAACAAAGGTATTTAACTCAGGAAGCGCCGGGAATACAAAGTGAATCACGGGTGCGATGACACGAAATTAAGGAATTAGCTAGGGTTAAATGTTACTGCGGAGCTAATTTCCTAATCAAGAATTCTTTGCATAGTAGCTATTATTTCAAATTAGTTAATTTTTTCTGTATTTGACGAATTTTCTATTGCGACAATCGGGATTTTTGAACCTCTGCTGTTTAAATGAACGTGCTCGAGATATTGCTTCATAGAACGTTTCTTAATCACCAAAGACGGGTTGCAATGTTTTGTATACAACAAATGTAAATACTGGTATATAGGCTACTGGTTTAAGTTTTTACAGCCGAATCTGCCTCATTAATTCTTGGGGAATATTAACAACCACTTATTATTATTATTATTATTAGTATTTATGAATTTATTATATATGAATTGGAGTATTTAGTTAGCTATAAAAATATATTTCGGTTTAATGGAACCTTCTCCAGTTTATAAATATTAAGGGTTGAATTTCCATTTAATGTCTGAAATATTATCGATATGACCAGAAGAATTTTCAAAATAGCCGTCTAACCCTCTATAAATGTTATTTTGCTGTTCTATTTGTATCAATGTTGACATCTTAATTGATTAATGAGGAGTGACTCCTCTTCTTTTAGCATCCGTGCGGTTTTCCACCAGTGGGGTTCACCTGGACCCCGCCAGTACAGTTAAGAGCTAATGCTGTAACTGCGCATGTTCTTAGTTATAGAGAAAAAAACATTTACACAACATACAACTGATTCTCTTTTTGGATACAAGAGGAGTGGAAGTTGTTTTAGAATTGGAATTAAGATTTATTAAATGTAAAAAAAAACAAGCATTAAATAGTGTACATTTGGATATATTTTTATACTAAATTATGTTGTCTTTTTCATTATCAGTCATATCGTATCTTTATAGTTTTTTAAATTAATCGCTTTATGTACTATTTTAGGGAAGGTAAAATTAAAATGGTAAAAGTTTTCAACTGCGTGATCAGAAAGAGCTGCGCTTGCTTTCATAGGGGTCGCTATTATTTATTTTATGGATTTTTATGTTGATTTAACCTTTTTCGTATTTTTGTTTAGTTTGACCTATGCATTTAGCTTTTACAGCCTATCTGGTCTATTATGTTGGACTCTAAATTAATTTCTCTGCTGTCCTTCAGGTCGTTGAAATTCTTTTGGCCCATTTTTTGATTATCTTTCTTTTAATTGTGACAGACGGGGAAGGTAAGAAAATATTATGAAAGCTGGTTCTGTCCCAAGAAGGTTAGACTATAGGTAAATTGTTTATTTTGTTTGTAGTTTTTTAACTTTCTATTTTTGTAATATTATCTTCTTTCTATTTAAGTTTCTTTTATTAATTTTTAGAGAATAGTAATACTTCCTTGTCTACTAAATTGTTAAACTTCGTTTATATTTTATGGTGCCTAGTCATCAAATTGACATTTAAATATCGATCAGTTATTGCAGTGGTCGCCAACCTCTTCAATGTGTTGAGCTACCTGTTAATTTTGGAATAAACAGCGAGCTACCCACACGGAAGCCACGTAACGCAACGTAAATGAAATAATCCACAGTTAATTTATCATTATATGTATTTATTTTACTATTTATTTAACTGGTAATACATAATACATAGGTACTAATAATAACTACATTCCTACCTACCAAACGAAGTTGTTTGAAAAATAAACACAAACTTTTATCCAGCCACAACGGCATGTCACGTAAGATTTAAAAATAGTTAATAATAACAACAAAAAAGTAACGCACTATCATGAACATAAACATTGAAAAATAAAAAAGCACGTTCAATGAGAAGGCTGACACTCAGACTCATCGATAATTTTTTTAATGTTTGCAGTATAATTTGATACAGCCATTCGAATACAATTATCCAAATGTTCATCTGTAAGTCGATTGCGATATTTGTTCTTAATAAACTTCATATTGGAAAAAGAAGATTCACACAAATAGGTTGAACTGAATAATGCTTTCACTTTCAAGGCAACACGGAATAGAACTGAATATTTGTCTTTACTTACAATAGGCCAGATACATTTGGTACTTGAGACTAACGATTTTAAGGCTAAATCATTTTGAAAATCAATTACTTCCATTTCTGTTGCAGCGATGTCTTCGCCAAAGTTCTGCATAACACAAGTTGCAAACTGTTGGATATCAATTTCCATAAAGGGTGAAACAACAAACTGCGCTACTAAAGCCATTTCGTTGAAATCCTTAAAACGCTTTTTGAAGTTATTCTTCAGGGTAGAAACTATTTCTACATGATATTTGCTGTCATAGGGTTCTAATGGATTTTGAGATATTTTTTCTGAAAGAATAGGAAAATGCTTGGCATCGCTGTTAATTAGGTTTTGTTCCCAAAACTCCAGCTTTTTGATAAATGCTTTTATATCAGAAATCATTTCTGCTAGTTCTTTGTCTCTCCCCTGAAGCTGCAAATTAAGTTCGTTTAATTTCTCGGTAATGTCCACGAGAAAACCAAAATCTCTAAGCCAGATTGAATTTTCTAGTTCCGGAGTCGGTTCATCGCGTTTTTTGAAAAATTGAACTATGCCAGATAGGACATCATTAAAACGTTTCAGCACCCGTCCTCTACTTAACCATCGGACTTCAGAGTGAAGGAGTAGGTCCCCGTATTGACAGTCAACTTCATCGGCCAAGGTTTTGAATAATCTTCTTTGTAACGCTTGAGCTCTAATCTTCTTCACAATTTTTACCACCAGTTTCATAACGTTGTTTAGTTTCAGGAAATTTCCACATAATGCTTCCTGATGGATAATGCAGTGGTAAGAGAGAAATTGCGGAAAAGTTTCATCTTTACGACATAACGCCACCAGACCCTTATCAAAACCCACCATAGCTGGAGCGCCATCGGTTGTCAAGCCTACCATTTTCGATATTGGAATTTTCTCGGAAGAAATAATATTTTTTAAATGAGAAAACAACTCCTGTCCAGTAGTGTGTCCTTTCAGTGGAATAAACTTCAAAGGATCTTCTTTAATCGTAAAATCACTAAAAACCATCCTGACGAACACGGCCATCTGGACAGTGTCAACGACATCTGTTGATTCATCCAGTTGAAGTGAAAAATAAACACAGTTATCTAAGTCAGTTCTTAACTGTAAAAAAATATCATTGATCATTACTTCTACACGTCTCATCACTGTATTAGCAGAAAGTTGCATAGATTTTATAGCTGAAACTATCTCGTCTTTGTTTCTAAAGTTGGCAAATAACGAGTCAGCAGCTTCTAAAAACGCCTGTTTTATCATTTCCCCGTCTTCATAAGGTTTCTTTTTTTGTGCAATTATCTGGGACACACGGTACGATGCTTCAGTTGCAGCCTTATTTTTGTCGATTGTTCTTAAAAATATTGATTGTTGTCCAATTAACTGCTTTTTTAACTGTTTCAGTTTCTCCTTTCTGGCGGCAGAATGTAGTGGGAATGATTTTTCAAAATTAGAATGTACAGTTTTATGATGTCTCTCAATATTTCCTTTTTTAGCAACGGAGACCGAAGTATTACATAACAAACACACATTTTTATCTTTAACTTCTGTAAAAAAGTATTGTTCTTCCCATTCCGAATGAAAGTGGTATGTCTTTACCTTCTTACAACTGCTTGCCATAATATTATTTTTTGTTGTTCACTACTAACCCAACCGCTGGACGTTGGTTACGCGTTCAGTTTTAAACTAAGCGCAATGTCGCCGCGCCGTGCGTATTTATCCCGTTCAAAGCAATCCAGATCGTTCTCGAACACTAACGCACTGGTCCGGCTGGTCGGTTCTAGCCGATTCTAGCCGATTCTAGCTTGATGGCGTCAGCGGCAGATCGCTCGCCGCAACGTTGCCGCTGTTTATGTTTAATATTATGACAATTAGATTTTTTTGTGGAATTTTAGGAAGCTTCTCTGATTTTGTATTTTCGTTGTGAGAGCTACCAGAATTGCCCCCGCGAGCTACCGGTAGCTCGCGATCGACAGGTTGGCGACCACTGAGTTATAGCATTGTTTGCATACCAATTAGTATCTATTGTACCATTAGGGTTTTTAATTAAAGTTATATCCCAGAAGCTTATTGGATTGTAATTGTTTCCGTGTTCTTTAATACATTTTAATCTAGGGTGAATTTTGATCAAAGTGTCAAAGATAGTATGTCATCAATATATCTCTCATAAAAAGACATTTAACATTTTTTTCTCTATTTCTTGCATTACTAGATCTGCTGTTGTACTTGAAAGAGGTTGGCCAACTGCTACTCCGATTTTGTATTATACAGTGTGCTCCTTAAGTCGACCGTCCGATGTCTGACCTGGAGGCACTATCCAAGACAAAAAACTGGGACATTTAAAATGCTGAGAAGGTGACTGCCTTAATATGTATAGTTGCTAGGTATGTCTAACTTAATCGTGAACTTGTTTAGGTGTTGCTGTAAATCTAAATATTGTTATAGTAAATGTAATTGGTTAAGCCTCGTTTATGCTAATCAAATAATACTAAAATCTTTATCAAGAGTTTTCCCAATCTTTTTGTCCTGGATAGTATATTCTAATATCAAAATAGATCTAAAACTCCTTTAGGGTTTACGCTTGATATTCGTGGTTTTCTTTTAAACACTGTAAAAATTTGGAAAAAAGTAGGACTATGACAGATCGTGGAGTTGCAATGTTAGTTAGCCGAGTATGGTTTCAAAGCATTCATTCAATTTGCTATAGCCAACACAGGTTTACGATATGAAAAGCATAATTACATACTTTCTACAAATAACATACGAAAACAATTTTTAACGTTTTCAGCTTAAACTACTATTAGATAAATTTTAGTTTTTAACGTCCAACAGTTTTCAATACTGTATTTATTAGTTTGCTATTTGTACTAAATTGTTAGATAAATACCTATTTATGCAATTTATATCAATGGCTCATGTTTTGTTTATGAAATTTTGGAATATATATAAACAGTGGCAGCAAGTCCTTCGTGTGAAGCGAAATTTTTGTAAGTGATATTATCTATGATTTTATTTTGATGTCAATTAGTAACACATTATTATTTGAATTTTGTATTTTATTAGTAGAATCTTTGGTTTTGTATGGTAAGTGTCTGCATAAGTTAATTAATTAAGATTTTAATTTATGAAAGCAACTATAAGTCACTTAAAAATCAGAAGTCAAATTTGACATTTAAGAATAAACATAGTTGTATTAATAAATTAGAAACTACTCCATAGCCATACTGGATGAACATAATTTTGGATCATACTTTATTTTTGGTTCATTAGCTTTTTGTAACAAATCTTTATCAACTTTTTGATTAGTGGATGTCAATAGTTTTTCTGTGTTTATGATTACCTATTTAAAATATTGCGTATTGGAGACTTTATTTTGAATTTCCTTATTTAAATTTGATGTTCCATGTTTAATGTTTGTTATTAACTGTTCACTTGTAATGTAATTTTTTGGATAAAGAAAGTGCAAATTATTAAGTACTAATTCCAAAACCTTTTGCACATACCTTATATTTTTTATCCATTTCCCATTGTTATTTTTAGTTTCACTGTAATTTATGCTAGTTTTATTGAAATCTTTGTTTCAAACTTTTGAAAGATTGATTTTCTTCCTTTATTTTGAAATAGTCTACTTTGTATTTTCTAACAAAGCAGAACTTGGAGACTAAAAATCCTAAAAAAGACAGTTGCAATAAATACGATGTGTTTTATGTTACATTGCAAAATGTAGAAGAAGAACACTGGGCACAATATAAGCTTGTCAGAGATACAATGCAATTAGATATCACAGATGCCAAAGAAAATTTAACAATTGAAAAACTAACCTTCGATTTGGAGAAGTCTACCACCTACTTATACTAACTTATAGAATGTACTATAAACGACAAGTTTGTGTTTACAATGCTGGAATTCATAGCGGTCAAGAAAATAAGGGTTTCTGCTACCTTTACCTAGAAGGGGAAGCTGGAAGAGGAGCACAGGAAGTAGGATCTGCGTTAAGGAAACATATTTTGAAATATATAGGTAACGATGTTAAAGTACTTTGTTGAGCTACTCTTGCGGGGACAGAACCGTAACATTAAAATTGTTTTAATGTGAAAAACTATTTGAACGCCGTACTCTAGAAAATATTTATTAAAATTTTTCGGTGTCCGACCAATTTTCTTCCCAATGATGACGACTTCGGTGATATAGAAAGAATTTTAAAGAAAGCAAGATTTATACCCTGGGGAAGACTACATAAGGTTAAATAAAACCTGCCGAAAGAAAACCTTGATTGTAAAACGAATGAAGAGGGAAGACTTTCTTTCAATGGAGCAATTGGAAACCCAAATAACAAACGGAAAACAATCACAGTGAATTGGCTACACATAGCGAAAATTAAAATTTGCAAAGATTCCCCGTTTAGCATTTTTATAAAAAAAAACTATAATCAACACTGCAGCGTTGAAGAAACACATTTAAATAAAAGAGAAAAGTGTGTGCCAGCGTAATTGCAAATTGGCTTACCAATACTCTGGCCAGATGGTACCAATATCAGCAAAGGAGTTAAATGATATAAAATTTTTTTTTACCTTGTTCCAGAGCAATTTTTAAATTTCTACAAGCAGTTAGTTGCAGATGATAGTATAGCAGATGACGTACATGGATATAATGGAAATTTAGACTTTGACATTGAAGACGTCGACAGTTAAAGGAAAACCGAATGTAGTAATAACCATATATTTTTAAAGATATTATTTAAAAACTGTTTCTGTAGAAAGTTAAAATATGTGTAGTAATAAAAAGATCCTTATTAAAGTATTTCCTTATTCAATTTCTGTCGTTATTATTATTTACTATTTGTGCATATTCTCACATACAACACTAAAGAAAATAATCATATCTCTAAGTTGAAGTTTAATAATGTTCTATTTTTTTTTCCTTTAATTTAGAATTATTCAATATGGAATCAAACAACAAAATTTCAATTTTATAACACAAATAACTGAAAATTAGGCTCTAATCTTACATCAAAAGCAAGAAATCGATCTTATCGATATGCCAACTAGTAGGATTTTATAAAACGGCTTTAGGAGGCATTTTCTCAAAATAATGTTTGTGTCACTTGATTCCTTATTGCATATATACGTCTATTTGTATAAATTGTAATACCGAAAGTTCCAGTGATAAACGTGGTTATACTATTTCAATAACGTTTTAATTAAGATATATTTAAAGAAATATTTAATATGGCCTAAATAAATGGATGTTATATTTATTGTGTACTACTGTCTCGTAAACGCACTAAACGTTTTTCTAGAAAAAGTGAGGGCTGACAAAAAATACTCCATCTTGGGTATGTACCTATACATTTTTTCTTGGAATTTATAGGGTTCATTTATGTACTATAAAAAGGTCATAAATGGCTGCTAATATTCTCTTAGAATTAATATAGGTGCCTGTTTGCTGAAAAGAAATATAGGTTGCAAATGAACAAATCACAGTAACTACTTCAAAACTAACTTACAGTTTCTCTGGTGTCTGTCATTTGTATGCTTCCTTTCCACCATGTGATTGTGGGGGCTGGCCTGGATCCGACGACTTCGCAACTTAATTCGTATGTGTTTTCTGCGGATAGGGGCTTATTTGCCCCAAAAAGTTTTACCCACAGAGGACGCACTGCAGTAAAACAGAAAAAAGTCTGTAGATGAAGGTTATGGCAGAGGAATCGCTGTTTTATGATTGGTGCATAAGAATGGCGATTGATTCAGTTTGGGTATGTTTATATTTCCCGACATCAATACGACCGGCACCTTCAAACGAAATTGCCAGCAAGCTGTTTCGTGTTTGTAAGCCTACGCCCCTACCATTGAAACCAACACAAATCATAAGCAAAACTGCAGATATTTTTTACAGAAATATGAAAAGTTTAGAAGTTGGCCGTCTTCTACGTCATAAAACACACTCCCTGCTTTTTCGGCTTTCTTACTTTGGAAACTGACCGTAACATTTATGGAACTACGGAACTTCCCAAACAGTTTGAACGCTTGAAAAACTTCTAACAAATATTATCTGCTAGTTTATATGGGGTTTGACATTTATTTTAATGCCACTTTAGGGCCGAGCCAACTTCATTATAGTTTATTTTGATAAGCGAGTTAGACGGATCATAGTAAACTATTAATCACCATTAAATACACAATATCTAAGCTAGGTGGTGCTGCTAAGTGAAGTCTTAATTAAATATCCCGAGGCAGACTGTCGCGAACTCAGCAAGCAAAACAATTATAACGTCTCCGTACAGACTTAAAGTTTCTAACGAATAAATAAAGGTCAGAAGCGGCTACAAATTAAACACCAGAACGTGGGGTCGAAATTTGTTTATCTAAGCTCATAATGAAGCAGCATTAATTAACGCCGAATAATTAACATTGCACACGGCGATCCAAGAAGTGGAAGTGATCAAAAATATCTTTCCCTTTCAACAATTTTGCTGGTTTAGATAAACAATAGCGATATCCACCCACGTTTTGTTCTCCGAAGATTTATATTACTAAGGACCATCCTCTCCACAAATATATTTCGTTAACAAAAGCCGGCCTTATCACAATATTTTGGAAGGAGCATGCCGATAAGACCCACATTTCTTTGTGTAAATTTAGGGGATGTGTGTATTACAACTAAAGGGTCGTTTTTGCAATTAACGATGCGGTGCTAAAGCGATGCTCTAGGATTTGATGGTAAAATTGCAGCGCATCGTTAATTAATTCCGTTAACCATATAATTAGATGCTAAATTTATATCCAGTACAAACTATTTACTCTCTGAGGTAAAGACAACAACCTTTGTGATCACGAAGACAATGAGACTGTTAGCTGCTAGAGAACATAGATAACAAATGTCGCACATTATTTGCATGTGAATGTGCTTACGGTGATGGCTCAACCACACGCTTACCTAGGCATTGTGTGCCGTAACCCATAATTTTATCCGACACATCTTGCCCCAATTTAAATCCCAAGCAACGCCAAAAATACTTACGATTCATGTCAAGGGTGACGGAGCTGGAAATTGGTGTCACCAAATTATTATTTGACGCCTGGCAGGTGAAGACGGAATGTAAGTGCTTTCTTTCTAATCGATCTAGATGGAGTATGTTTCGCACCCTTCTCTCTGACAGGTACTCATAAGAATCATCCAGGAGGGCGTTCTCCTGCCACCACGTTACTTTTGGAATCGGACGCCCTATAGATGAGTTATTATACAGAATACGTTGGAGTTGGGATCGGCAGTATTTATCTTTACCTCCTGTGGCAACACAGGTGATGTTAATGGAAGCTCCTTCGTTGTAAGGCCCCAAAATGTAATGGGGAATATGAACGCCGCGCTCGTTGAGAATGCTCAACTTCTCGGGAGGAACTACAAATGAAATATTTATAACGGCTCTAGGCTACAATAAAAGGCAAACTCGAGCATAGCAAAGTACCAGTTTCTCACTGCATTCGAATTCCGAAGTCTACAAGCAGTTTGCAGAAGTGTTTGTTTAGAACTCAAGAGGCAACTTACTAATTACTGTTAAGTTTACTACAACGTTTCTAGTGGGGCTTCGCCTGAAGTCGACCCTGCAATGATAAACTCCTCCGTCGCTCTCTTTCACGCTGTCTAGAGTAAGTTTAGCGGGCTCGTCCTGATAGCGGAAGTAAGCGCGGCCTCCTAGGACCAACTCATCTGACCAGTGCTTTCCTTGTTCTAACTTCTTATCCCGGGAGTCGAAGCTGGATAAAATAACGAAGTATAATCAGTATTAGAAAACTTTCAACGAGCAGGCAGCAAAGCTACATTTTTCTCTCGGCCCGACCGCATTAATTGATACGCCGGTTTCGGTAATTCCTCTTTGTTAATCTTGAACGATCGGCATAGTTCTTAGCGGAGGCAAAAGTCGTAGCCGATAATTACTGTGATAAATCTCCCTTAGGCAGGTTTCGATTGCTTGATATGGGTTGAAACCAAGGGTTGAACTCTCATAACATCAACTACTTGTGACCAATTGAAAACGTGCTTGGAATCCGAGTCGGATCATTACATGTTGACTGAATATCCCTTTATATTCTGTCGTCCCGGTGACTAGTGAAAAGGGATATCGCCCGATGCACACGGCATCGTCTTATTTCGAAAGATTGCTGTATAAATGGGATCCGTTTCGAATATTCGACCATATTAATTTCGCATCGGTAATATGAGAAAGTATTGGCCAATAGACAAGAAAAGTGGATCAGAACCAATGATCTGATTCTGACTCGATGTAATATGCTGAAACATGCACGGGGCTGTATTGATCCCTGTTTTATTAGTCACGTATGAATATTCCTATTATATATTTTTATTAAATCGTGATGATCTGCATGAAATAATTTTGTTGTTTGATACTCATCTCTATCGGTGCACTAAATATTACTCATAAGAATTTGACTAGTTTTTGCTGGTTTTAGGTATATATTCTATTCTAACAACATTTTACTTTAAACTTTGTATTTCCAAAACTAACCGATTGTTATATTTTTTGTGTGAATTTAATGCAGATGATTGATAAAGTAAATAAGCATAGATTATAATGATTTCTAAAATAGATCTGAAGTCCTGTAGTAAATAACTAAAGCTTAGTTTCAATAACCTCCATCTTGCACGTCTTTACAAAGATTTTAACCAGAAGAGAGGTGAAAGGTTTTATGAGAGGAGAACAGACTTCATGATGTTGCAAATTCCCATTTTTGCTATTTATATTACTTATTTCGGATGTCAACATATAATCAACGTAATCAAAAATGTAAGTTTCGTTGTTTCTCTTTCACCTCTCTGTGACGTTTTATTACTCATGATGCTCTTTTCGCTACACTAAAGATTTCTAAATATTAATATACGAACACAGAAAAAATATAAAATTTTATATGGAAACACAACAACCGAAATTTTTTTTTTAAATTGTCGTTGAAACCAAAACGGCATGTAAAAACACGTAATCTTCTTTTAAATTGAATAGATTGTTACTTATAAATATTAAACATTTACGATGCACGGGTTTTGATTTTTGTTTTTGGCACGCCCGGACGTAAAATGCTACTTTTGCTTCTTCAAGATAAGACTTAAAATGCTCCCTAGGGCAAAAAAGCGAACAGTATGCCCTATTCTTAAGCATCAACAGCGGAATTGTAAGCTCCAGAGTGAAAACAAATTAATAAAAATCCAATAGGTAGTCAAGTGTGTCTTTTTCGCTCTAGGGCACACTTTACGCCCTGAACATGTTTAATAAGTGCATTTACACTCGCTACCCTAATTACGGTAAATTTGTAAATATTCGCATTGTGATGCCATTCCTTACGAATGTAATTTATTTTCAACAATTTCAAATTGAAAATAATTTAAAAGAAGCAATTTAAGGCTCCTTCATGCAAAAAGTTCTATATGCACCTACCTCAGGCGTAACATACTGTTTTTGGTTCTTAGCGTGTTATAGGGGCTTTATGCCCTCTATTCGTAAAAATGGAAGTATTATATACTCTCTGTATTTGACGTAGCAACTTGTAGTAATGGTTTGAACAATTTTGTATTGTATAGATTAGATACTTCAGAAAACTGTTTCTATTATTTTGTCTGCACAAAACCCATAATAAATATATCCTTTTCCATAAAAAAATAATATTATTTTTTGCATACAAAAATTATTACGAAAAGTATTTATTTTTACTGTTTTTTATAAATACGCAAGTCAAAATCCTCCAGGGGTGAGCGAAAATTTGTTGTTAAGCCATTTCATCTCTATACCTTTAATGAAATTTGACAAATAGCTCTCCTTTCCACTGTGTTTATTAATTTGATAGGAACATTTTATAATCAACAACTATTTATTTTGCTTCTATACTTTATGAATATATAGTTATATACATATTGCATCTGTAATATTTTTAAATGAGAATCAAATACTAGTGGCCGTCACTGTTTGTTCTCGTTACTTGGGTATAAAACATAATCTAAGAGCAGTTGCATATCACTCCTAATTTAGTTGTGTTATTTTGCAGCTGTTTCATTAGTTATATCATATGTAGAAAAACTGTTCACTCACTTACCTACATACAGTGTGATAATAGCATCTAAATTCGTATTTTTACTTACAGATTTTATATCCATGTAAACTGAAAAAGACGAAGTCGAAATATATTTTTACACCTATGTTGTTTTTACAATAAATGTAAAAATTAGCTGCCAAAAGTTTTTCTACATATGATCTATCACTCCTAATTTCACTAACTAATTTACAAGTATCAATTAAATCCACGAATTCGTGGTTAAAACAGGCCACTGACTTAAAATAAGTGGAAGAATGATTAAATATTTCGGTTAGTCTAGTGCGTTTATAAATAATTATTAGTACAATACTTCACACATGTGCTTTCATTAAATACAACCGGGTAGTTTGTTCTTTAAAAATTAATTTTATTTCCAATTAGGAATAGATGCTACTAAAATTATAAATTCTAGTATAACTTAATCGATTGCACAAATTATGAAAAAGCCAGCGTTGAATTTAATTTGTTTTGGAGTAAATTGCCAAAAGCGCTAAACGGTAATACAACAGAAATGTATTAGTCAAATCAGAATGTCAAAACGGACTGTCAAATCACCTTTAACCACCTATGAGCATTGAATACTGAATAACTGCATATTACCCATTTATGCACTACACAATTGATGGGCTGTCAGACACAAACGGTGTTTTATGATTGGATTTTAAACATATGTAAATAATCATAAACGCTTTCCTAAAAAGACGCTATTAATATTAGTACATTGTTAACCACTTCAGTAATTTTTAGAGCTGATTATTATAAACTTTCGTTTTCTTGTTCAAAGATTTAGATTTCATTTTTTGGGTTTCCAGCAAGAGCAGTGCAAAATTGATAGTTACCGTAAAATAACCAATAACTTACCGGGTACTCGCACACTTGTACAGTTTTGGTATTGCGCAACTTACAAATTTGCACGCCACTGTTCAAGCTGCGTACATTTTAAAAATTGCTACGTGTGAAAAGTTGAAAGCACTGGAGTTGCGAAATTGACTGGCATCTTGGTTATATAAAATTACGCAGGATCTGTTTCAGTGCAACTATGCCTGGAAGGAAATCGTAAAGTAATTTCTGTTTGTTTTCAATATTGTAAATGTTTGTCCAGTTACATGGTTGTCTGGGTAGACTATGTCTAAGCAGTGTAATTTAAAACCATGCGTACTTATGTAATGTAGAATTTCCGACCGACCGTTGCTGGGATATTGAACGTTTCGACAGAAGACATAAAAAAAAACTTTACAAGGAACTTCCTTTGGAAGTACGGTTCACATCGTTCGCTGCAAATTTCTGTCCGCGGTGATTGCGGTCCACAGCGATCGCTGCTCATTTCTGTTCCTTTCATGATATTCACTCTGTATATATTTGATCGAAAGTATATTCGGTTACGAGGAAGATAGACATCTAATCCGCATACGAAATGTCGTTTTCCTTCGACAAATCACGTTTATAGCTCTACTGCCAATAGACAAACAGACCAACCAGACAGACACACGCAATTAAGAGGTCTAGGGACACTGAAATGTGAAGATCTGAAGAAATATTGGACAGCTATGTTTTCCCGATTGCGACGAGAGAAGTAAAAAGAAAATTCATAGTTTGTGGACACTGTACACTAACCAGCGTTTCAAGATGAAGAAGTGGAAAATTATTTACTGCTCCACGAAGGTCGTGCTTCCCAAATCAATTGTTTACACAAGGCCGTCTTTTCTTTTTATTGTTTTGGCGTCTCCTCCTGTGTCGTCTTCTTAATACAGAAAGTGTTACCCAGGAAGCGGCTTCTAGTTTCTCATCGTCATCGAATAAATTTTTATTCGATTTTATACAATTTGATAACACTGCGGTCAACACAATATTTACTGTACAAAAATGCTAGATCCAACAATAGCAATTAATATTCGCTTAAAGTTGCAGCTTGAGTTTAGCAATAAAAAGTGGCGCATTGTGTGTGAACAGCCAAGTCAACTTTGAAAAGTTGGTTATGTGTGAACACAACATGCCATTTTATAGTTACGTCGCAAAGTGTACAAGTCTGCGAGTACCTTTAGAATAGACTCTAAGGCAGTGTTAAAAAAATATATGCTTTAAATATTTTTAGGGATTCTGAATGCTGAAGTTCAATGTAAAGTAGCTTGAGAGCATATACAACGTACCTACGGGAAAACGATGTTATAGGTGTAACTGACAAAACATTTTGAATATGATCACAAATGTCTGGATTCTACTCATGCCTGATGCAAAAGTGATTTCAGAATATTCTCATTTCAAAAACATAAATGGGTGCTGATCGGACCTTCAAACTTTAAATTATTTTAGCTGAATTACTTTTTCGGTGCAAGACATCCACAAATTCAGTAAAAAATTGTTTAAAACTAAAAAACATATCATCGCACCAAATTTGTGAGGCATCGGCCGAGTTCGATATCTATTGTCAGCTGGGCACGTAGCGTCTTGTTTTTTATTGTTGCACAGAGGTTGATCTTACTTTCGTCTCGAAGAGAGATACACTCACTTGTCTGGTCTTGGATATATAGTCGATTGTTCGTCGAGTCGGATGACCGGTCGTTTATGCTCTCTCAATTTCCCCTGTTACACTAGGCAGAGGGTAAACTTGCAACCTTCTCTGTAGTGTCTTCCTTGCTCGATTCCTGACGCTGTAATGAGATGGAAGTCACGCTGTTTGAATGATTTCAGTCCATCAAATCAGTTTTGACGTTTTTAGACATTTCGCTTAGCGCGACATAAACTAATTTAATTTCTGACTTTAAAGCGTTTACTTAAAGCACACGCACAATTGACTTAGACACAAACTGATTTAAATCGCATCACTGCACCCCGAATTGCACTGTTATTACTGTATTTCGTAAAGCAATACACACGGTTGACTTTGACATCCACTGGTTTATGGCTCCGCCACACAAATCCAAATGTCAGAATTGTCAATATTCTAAAAGAGTTAATGTTTGGTATAATTGAACCATACCTTATTGATTCAGGATTAGATCAGCATACATACCGAATTCTGCTAAAGACGTTTTTTCAATAATACTTAAATAATGTGCCTTGTTATCGGACGAAGGAGAACGATTATATTCTCAGCAATATGGATTTTTAGCCCATAGCATTCAAATTGTAAGACAGTGGTTGCATAACTAGGCGTTTGGAACCCATGCCTTTTCCAACCCGATCGCCTTATTTGGTTATGTGTGAATTTTATTTGTGGGGCCACTTGATGCAAATATTTTCACCCCCCAGACGTTAATGTCTTAGCAAAGGATTCAGATACTGTTAATTCAGTTACTATTCACGCTGATCACAATTCTAACAATGAATTAAGAAAAGTGTTGAGATTTGTTAGGAAAATGGAAGCCTGGGTTGAATAAATTACATTTATAGCTGGTGAGGCTCTTCTTTCCCAATAGCTACCCTAGAAGTTTTTTAAATCAATTTACTGAGGTGGATTAGTTCTCTAGTACCTTTTTTCAAATTGTTGTGTGGACTGACTGTACTTTGCTTTACCATATCTATCCACACCTTGTTTTTGACTTCTGTGTAAATCATATTTTATCATCTTGCCATCGTAACTTTGGTCTTACTCTTGATCTTTTTTGGTGGGGTATCTCGTTTTTTTCTTCTCAGTATATAACAAGCTCATGCGTTTAGTTGTTACGTATCTTGTATCTTTCCCTTCTCCAACCATTAATTATTTCATGGTTGCAACTGCAATAGCTAAGCGCAATAAATTTTCCAATCTGGATTACTATGCCGTGTTTCCATTAATATGAGAGGGTTTATTTTTCCCAGTCTCTTTAAATCTAACGAAAAACTTAAACTCAGCCATATATAAAAAAATGGTATGACGTTTTTCTTGTAGAATTTTCCATATATTGCACAAGAAAAGTAGAATACCTGAATCGCTTTGTATTTTTAAAGCGTGATCAGCGCCTTATTTCTTTGAAACTCGGATATACCAAAAATAGGTTTAGATCATGCAAGAGCAGAATCCAGAAAGGCGTGTTCATACTCAAAAATATTTTTTGCAATCATGTATTTAAAAAAATCAACTTTTTAGTTGCCGTTATTGATCTCAAAATTACATACTTGTCAAGTCATATGATTGTGGTCGCAAATATTGTCAGACGAGTCTGATATCACGACTTGTATCATAATAATTAGTTAATCGCATGCAAAAGTCTATCTGCTCCCAAAAATTAATAAAGTAATTGCAGATAATAGATATTAATTATACAAGTTTGATTATGAGCTTCTAAAAGAAACGAGTTTGATTGCCAAAACGTAAGTGCCATAAGCAAACGTGTATTGTTCAATTTTTTATCTTCATCAATAAATTCTAGTTCAATATACTTTTTATAAAAAAAACGTGCGGTAATATTCATTACCGCACCGAGTGCGGTAATATCTTCCATTACCGCACTCAGTGCTGTAATGAAGCTCTTAACGCTACTAAAATTAATTTGGTAATACTCTATACCAACACCGATGAAGATAAAAAACGAGTATGCTTTATTAAACATTTCGTTAGTAACGTTAGCAACAAATTAGTTGTTTACAATCAATATATTCTAAAAGTTTTCTCAGTTCTGTCAGTTGTTCGGTTTTCAAGCCAAATATGAGAGTTTTGGACGAATGTTTGCCTTCTGATATAGAAGACAACTCATTGTAAGGTTTTCAACTGATTTGTTTCGATTCTCTTATGACACTTTACACTATACACTTCCGGACAAAATTAAGGGACCACCAATAATATTTTAAGTAACGCATAAGCATAATATAATTAAGTGAAATTTACAAATATAATGCAATCTTTGTTTCTACGTTTTTTAGTTAGTCTATCATGAAACATTCACCACAAAAAATGGACGTTTTACATGGAAAAAATTACCTAGCATTTTAATTTTTTCAGGTTTTTAAAACCATTTTCAGTTAATAAAATTTCTAACTTTTGCTAAAGGATTTTCAAAAGAAATAATGCTTTTTTATATTCTTTATCTATAATATGACTAGACATCATTTCATTCCCGAAGAGGTCTCAAACAGAGGCGACTAAGACTTTGAACACCAACAATCTGTGGTACAGAGAGCTGTTGTGAGGCGTAGAGATACTAGCAGCTTCAAAACAAGGTGAAGAATATTTGTCAATTTTGTAGAATGGGTTGCGCTTTTATAAGATTATTTTCGATTTTATTGGTGAATCTTCAATTTCTTCCAAAAGTGGTAGTACTGCGAGCTATAAAGCTTTTATTATAGTCCATATGGTATGTCAATATGACATTCAAACTGACGTTGCATTAAAGATAAACGTCTGCAGTTATGCATCATGGGCGTAAAATGAAGTTTTTGGTTCGCGGCTGTAACACGACGAGCGCAAAAAGACGCTGGTTCTACCTGAGGTTCATATAAAACTTACCGGTCTAGAACATTTCTGCGCGGACGTTTGGGCGTGGGGACACTTGGGCGCGGGACACTTGGCCACGAGAAACGGTCAACGTTGGTATTTAGGAACACATTAAGTGTGAATAATTTAAATTTGGCATAAATGAACAAACATTTAATAAATCGTACTAAATTCTTGCCGCCCTCCACCTCCAAGGACGTGCTTTAGTTACCTAATTTTCGTTAGTTAAAATAAATTTTCAGACTTATTAACAGTACAGCTAGCTAATACTAATATACTTTAATTAATTTCCTCACGCCCAAATGTCTCGCGCCCAAGTGGCGCTGCGCCCAAGTGTCTTCGCGCCCAAACGGCCGCACCCAAATTTCCGGCTCCGAAAACTTACATACGATAGAAAAGTAATTTTAAAAGGTAGATCTACATTATATAATATAGTTGCCAATAAAAACGATGCAACTCTTACAGTTACTTTACAACTATGGTTTTTATGAATTCGTGTCTATAAATAATATCGAAAACGAAGTTAGCGGGAAATTGGCATTTTACCTACGCCCGCGAGGTAGGTGTTACTTATCCCACTCATTTTGAGTGAGTTGTACTTCAGTACCTCACTCGTTTCCCACTTTTTCGAATAATACCAACAAATATTCATACAAATTTATTAACACACATGTAAAGCATAAAACATAAACCAGTTGTTATTAATTTAATAATAATGGAATCAATGCATTATTATTCCTTATAAGACGAAAGTGTCCATTTTCTGCTTATGAAAAGAATAATAAGAAACGTCAGATTATTTTTAAACTTATTTCTCAATGTGGGCCGATGCAGATAAAATATTGTACAATACTCGTGGATAATTCGTCTTTAACATACTTGTGTGATTACAAATTATACAATCGTATGTTAGGTACTAATACATTTATCCCTTATATTGTAAATATCTGTTATCGCCCTAGGGCGAAAAAGACCTGCTGTATGCTGAAAATGAGGTCTGAAGACCGCTTATTGTTGATCGATCGTACATGGAGATACTTCATTCTCGTTGCCGTTGGTGACGCTAAAGAAGCAACTATTTTCATGTTTTTACGTGTATCACCATAACCTAGAATTCCGAAACTTTGTATTTAATGCAGAATTGCAAAAAAATCTAGTATGCACTGTGTTAGAAATTGAGTGCTTCCTTTTATTCGTCGTAAATGTTGAACTCGCTTCGCTAGTTTGATAACATTTACGACTCGTTTACCACTTGTTTTATAAATAACTATTGTCATTTACACCTATGATACCGCTTTTAAGTAGATATGGTGTTTCAATGACAGGTAAAAAATGTAATACTAATCAAAGTTGCTGTATAAGTTATACTTCCCTACACTCTTTTACAAGTGAAAGCAAATTAAAAAACTGGTTTTTAAATATTTCTTGACCATTAGAAGAGATACTAAAGTGACATTTGATACACACTCAAATTCCTATCGAATACCTGCCTTCTTTATTTGAAGATTTTTTAGATTCACTGCTAAATGTTGCTAATAAAGTCATAACTAGTAGGCACTCCGCTTTCGGGATAGGCTATTAACGTGCATAACTGTTTATCTTTTTTACTAGAAAAGACTAGAAGATTTCGCGGTTCGATAACAACAGATAGTAAAACAAAGTTCATCTTATTAATTTATTAACCTTTTATGGTACGTTAGGCACGATTTTTTTGACTTATGCTGTTCTAAAATAAGGTCTAATCGTTCTTATCAATTGTAATAAATTTTGCTTTCTGATTAACTTTGTAAGGAAGTTTTTGTTTGCAGGATTTCCTTCCAAAATTTAATTGTGAATCTAAAAAGTACGCCTGATTAATAACTTACAAAAAATTACTACACTGTAATGAGTTTGAATCATTAAAAAGAATCATTATGTGGCTGCTATGCTAGAGGGCGTTGAAGAGGGCTGTAGGAAGCTTCCGTGGTTGGAATATCACTTCTCCGATAGCATTAATGATGAACGGATGAGAAAAAGGCCGATATCTTCGGAGCAAGCATAAAATTAACGCAGAAGGCAAAAATCAATACTGTTCAACTTACGTATAAATGGGAGCCTTCTCCTTATACCAGATAAGAATATGCATTTATCCCCAGCTTCCGGTGGCGCTATGTCGCAAGGAAGATTTGCTAATCCTCCCAGCACGGCTTCCACCGAATGAACGTCCTTCACTGAAAACGAAGCAGACATGGTTAAAATCCTGATAACACAGTAGGGAGGGCGGCAGTCTATTAATAGGCCTAGCAAATTTGACGTAATGCTGTAGACGCCGAGGGTCTCCCATACAGCGTCTAAATATTCGCCCCGCCGTGGCGTCGCGGTTGTTACTTCTGACTTTCGTGATTCAACGCGCGTCCAAGACGTGATATGCAAACTTAGAGAAACCGTTATCTGCGCTCTTATTGTTATTCTTCTCGCTACGATTGACAAATGCGCCAGAACGCCACGAAATAGATAAGAAATTAACAAGCACAGGGGATGGCGTTTAGAATTGTGCAAAAAGGATTATCCAGCGTGCTCGAATTAAAACCCAACTTTTATCATTTGTCGTGTAATTAACTCGAGTCTCGTGGTGCGGATGGCAACGGCCCTACAATCAGTTCGCTTCACTAGCCTGAGTCATCTAACCACAATTATACTGACATCGGGGATGGCGATTAATCATCACTGCATCCTTTAATTGCGGGCCATGTAGTTAGTATGGAAAAGCACGATTTGCAGATGGTTCCGAAGAAGTGAAGTGACAACAGTGCCCCACTTTGCAGAATAAAATATCATGGTCGCCGCCAGCCTACTTTAGTGATTTTCTAATGAGCCCGTTTTGATATCTATTAAATCAGACACATTCGATTTAAATACAAATAACAGTAAAGTGTATAAAATCACTTTCTGATTTAATTTAAGTTAAACAGAACAAAAGCAAACAATTGAGAAAATATTGAGGCGCGCAGCTGGTTGTAATGCCAGTCGTGCGCTGGGTGCAACTTATCTCAAGGTCAGCAGCTAAATGCAATGTCCGTAGTGTGTAGAAGCCGGTTACTAAATACAATAGTATTATGTTAGTTATCATAGTTGTATTAAGTTATTAGAGACCAGAGATGTAGGCAACGTGCGTACAGTAAACAATACCATAGAGAATTATTAGTTAATTTGCGTTAGTCAATGAAAATATAACTAGAATATTGGAGAACTATAGTATATCTAGGTAAATACGTGCAATTATATCTAATATATGAAAAAAACAGTTGTCCCTGCAAGATGAACCAGCCAAACGACATTTGTCCAGAAAAAGGGACCAGAAAGAGTCAAATAGATATAACAAGTGTTTCAGAGTGACTTAGAAAAAAAAATTTAAAATCTGTTAAATTGGTTTTGCAAATAAAGAAAAACTACAGCTTCACTCTTTCTCGTTTGTTTTCTGGATAGGGAAAAAATGTATTTTTTGGTTCAAGATAGTAATTGCATACGTTTTGTAACTTTAATAAACACCATGCCCTAACGGAAAAAAAGTGTTAATAAATAGTTTTTTTTATTTTGAGGAAATAAAAACTCACACCGTACCAGTTTTGTTTCAAAAATTCACCGTCACAGCTGATTCCCGGCAATCTTCAGTCGTGCCTTGGAAAGAATGGTAAGCTGTTCGTCCCGGCTGTCATTTCGCTGACAGTCGTTAGGTTACGCCAAAGCCATACGATACAAAAAAAATATCATACCATTCAAGGGTAATTGTCGAGGAACGAGACGAACATTCACATCTACTAATAGATATATATTATATAAACGATGAAGTTGAATTTTATTCACGAAGTCGAGACGTTAATGATTCAAGAGTGGCAACTTTACCATCGTGTATAACAGAAAATTTTAGTCAATCCTTACTATTGATTAATCATTGCAATTATAATTTTTATAGAAGTAGGTTGACATTTTTAGCAATTATCTATTTGAAACAAAATAAATAATGGACAGGAAATAGTTGCCATGCCTTGTGTTGGTAACCAAAGTAGCGTCTTAATAATTTTTTGAAAATGTTATTGTTTTTTTTTTAGATAAATGAAGTGAGTAGATAGAGTTATGTTTTATGCGTATCTAATGAGTAGATAAAATATCGCTTTAACCGTTAGAACTGTTCTGCCTAGTCATAAAAATGATTATTATTACGCCGACAGAGTAAAAGTACTTTAAAACTTAGCTTAGTGAGGACATTTTGCATGTTTATGATCCTAGGTGTAATCTGTTTTATTTTCCCGTCTTTGAATTTAAAATCCCGCCTGTAAAGAAGCATTTCGAATCATGTGCCGGCCTTCGGCTGTTTAAGTGGCACACATTCCGTTTTACAGCGCTGGTAGGAATCGATTGCTGTGAATGCAAGAGAGGCAAACGAGCACGTGTCTTCTATCGATCCGTTTTTAGACGTGAATTTTGTTGCAACGTTCACTTTTAAATCAAGTACTATTTCGCTAAGAAAGAGTCGTTGTGTGTGTAAGAATGAGAGGGAGAGAACGTTTTTCCCCGCCCTGTCTGGCTTCGTCGTGACATGTGTGCCAGTTTTGGGCTTCTTGAAGGAGATTCTTACGCCAGCCTCCCGATAAGCAACAGTTGGTTTTCGAGCTGTCGTTCCGCCCCGGCGTAGGTCTTCCAGCCTCCGTTGTGGTTGTTGCAATTGTTTGTGTTTTAATTAACGGCTAACGGTTGTTACTTATGTGTGTGCGTAAAGTCCCGGCGGTGAGAGATCGCAATCATTGGTGTTTTAAGGTACCTAAAAGTTACTTTTTTCCTTATTTGCGGTTGAACTGCACGTAGAGTGTTGACGGTCGGCTTTGGGGATTTTGGTTAAGTGTCGTCAGTCGTTGTAAGCTATGACTCCATGATTTATCGCAGCTTGAGTAACGCCGCGAGACGGATTATTTCCGTGGGGATCTTTCTTTGACGGCGTATTTGGCATACGAAGTTTCGTTTACCGTTTAGAATCATTGCCATGCCGTCACGGACTTTTATTTACCGTTGTTGGGGATGTTACTGACACCCAGACCTTTTCCGTCGGCCGCATTTCGTTGCTATTTTGCAGTCTCTTCAAGAGTTTTCGTTCTGTTTTTTGGAAAGCCACCACCTGCAGCTCCGTTGCACGTCGAATGCAGCTACATGAGTTCCTTAAGGTACTTCATTTATTGTACTAGTTTTATAGTGCCTATATTACAGTGTAGGTAATGTGTTGCTGAAGCGTCGGGCTTTTTGCGTAACCTTGCTGTCAATGTAGCATTTACTGTTTGAACCGTTGTAGTTGTAGTGAATACGTCAAATCAATCAATTACTGTCATATTTTGTGTTTTTTCTGAAACTAACGTTGTGACGAGTAAAGTATGTAGCGCATTTGAGCCACGTTTATTTTTTTATCGTCAAGTTGATGAGGCACTTCTTTGAATATTAAGTGTTGTTACTGTTGATAGTCATTTCGTTTATTTGTTGTCAAGTTTACCGCATTTAGCTAGTTTAAGACGTTACGCAATATAACCTAACCGTTACTAACCCGCTTCGTTACATTTATTTGTTAAACCATTGTTCATTTACATATTATTGTTAATACAGCTCATTTTCATTTTACTTGTTTGACTTTTACGTTATTTGCATTCGATTTTGTATGTGTCTTCTTCTGTAAAAAAGTTTAGAAAGCTGCACAAGAGTTTTCCCGCAAGGTAAGTTCAACGCTGTTGTTCGTGGCTCGTTGACCAAGCATTGCGAAGGTTGAAGTTAGAAGGTGTAGCCATTTGCTTCCACTTTTATCAGTGGGCTCACCTGTGTATTTATCCTATTAGGAAAGTGGTGGCGCCTTGGCATCTAAGATCTGCTTTTCTTTTATTAGGCAGTTGCCCTGTGTAGTCTCGTGTTGAACCACCTCCAGCTCCACTGAGAGACGCCGGCATCCCTTTTGTTACAGGCTGGGGCAGCAGTCCTATGTAATTATTTCCCGACATGAGTCATTTTACGCGCTAGTCATTTAGCTACTTAGTGTCATGTCGTAAAGCCCCGTTTATGTGGTAACAAACTAACGCCTTGTCGTAAAGTAATGTTTTCTGCTGTAACAGACTATTACTAATTAGAGCCTTGTCGTTAGAGGCGTTTTAGCCTGTAAAAGCTTTCAAATATTTTGACGATGCCTTCTTGATTGTCGTGAACTGACGTAGACCTAAACTTTCGATAATCGTATCGTTTGCAATATGTATTTATTTGTATGAGATTTGAAAATAAAATTGCGTGTGCTATTCAGAGTAAAAGTGACTTTGTGTGCCTCGCGCGGATTTGTCTGACTCAATCATGCTCGTCAGTCAAACACGTCCGGTCTCGCCACACCAAGTATTACTTTTACTCCTAATAACATAATATACTATTATTTACAGACAAATAAATGAAGTTACACACATATTTATTTTCAGTTTGTTGGTTGATACTCGTCTTCTGAAATGAAGTTTTACAAGTTTTACAAAATAAATTGAGGTCTCGCTTTAAGTACTTGACTCTAGTGTAGCATATTGTATCGCCAATTGTTCACAGTTTACACATATAAAGCGATGGAATTTTTATTAACGTAATATTGCAATAACCGCCCGTTTGCAGCCTCATATAAAGTTAATGACCACCTAAATTTGATAATACTTAGCGGAGTGACGAACTCATAAACATTATGAACTATATTATCTGTACTTAATATGATATATTCTGTATAATTTACAAGAAAAATCAATAATGATACCATGTTAGAAATTCTAAAATATTACATATCGTTATGACTGTGCTCCCCTGCATTGGTAGTCAAAATATGGAGATGTAGATTTCCGGTAATTTCCCATTGTAAAATAAAACTAATTCTAATCGTATGATGGCTGCAAATCACCTTATATAGAGTAGAACACTAGCTACAACCGGGCTCTGGAGTTACTTTGTCCTACAGGAATAGTACGTTAGTCAACGATTTGTTGGATTCTCGTAGGGGTTTTCTTATTATTACGCTAAGCATAGCACCCATCTTTAAATTCCAAACTTTTAATTAATGGAGTAAAGATAATAGTTTTGAGGTATATTCATCTATTTCATATAGTTGAAAGTTAATATATTAACGATAATTGTAGTACGAAGTATGCAGAGTGTTGGGTTGCAAAATTTATTAACGATGGTCTAAAAATTTAAAATTAAGTTGGATTTTAAAACTTAAAAAGTGAAGAAAGGTAACATAAAAATCTGTAAAGGCCTTTACTCACAACTTCCCTCGCAAGTGGACGTTGTAACACAAAATAATTTTAAAAAATCAAACGTTCCAAATAATACGGAAACAATAAAAGAACACTTTAATGCGCATTACATCAATTGTTAAAATAAAAAAATCATTACCGGCGGGATTCGAAGCGCCTACGAATGCCATCTAAACGTTGAGCAATATCTTTCAATCCCACCGAGCACCTCTCAGATTATTGCGTTGCAGCTAGCTTAACCTGTTTGCGCCGGCCCTACTTAACTTTTATGCCGCAGCAAAGCACGACACGCGTTTCAAGCAAATCACACAACGGAAAATAAATTATATTTTTTACATATTTGAAATCTATGCAAATAATTTTTTCGCTAAAAATTTCTCAATTTTTTATACATTTCATACTCTAGAAGTATACAATTATGTGCAATAGTTTTTAAAATAGCTCGACGCTGAAATTTATGCTACACATTCCCCGTACGGTTTGTTTAAACAATTTCTGTAGCAGTTGTTAAATATAATTTTGAGATTAATTTAAAATTATGTGAATCTAGAAAGAATAAGCTTTCCACTAGTTTAAGAATAACTGAGAAATATTTAAAGCTAAGATTGTAAATGCGATGTATACATAAAATTCATCAATTTTCGGTAATTAAGAAAATCCTAAAACATTTTTTCTGGCTTTTTGTAATCGCAAAACGAATGCAGCCCTCTATATTTAGATTCGCAAGGTAATTCTAGATAGTGTCCATTTTTTTAAAGCTATATCGAATTCATAGCTCCCGATTTCTGACTATAATGTGATGCACACAACTCGCGCAAATTTTTGCATCTTTATGCGGCCCAAGGCCTAAAAAGGTCAAACATAACTCACTTATTCCTTGCTTCTTTTTGTCTCGTACAACTTTTATTTCGTATCTTTTGGGTTCCATTTTTATCAACGATAAAGCCTGAGCTATGTGCAAATAAGTACTTTTATCTATTCCTCAGTTTAAGCAAAACTAAACAAAATTTATTTTTTTTAAATGCCCATTCTATATATATTTGTTTGAAATTTTCTCGATTTCATGCCAGGTATGTAAACTATCGTCTTCCTCCAACAAATAGGTTTTGAGTTATACCGCCAACAAACAGACAGACAGACAGACGGAACAGAGAAAACCTGTTTTTCGTCATCTAGGTACCCTGAAACGTGAAGATCTGAAAAAATCTCGGAAGGTGATTTTTCGTGATTACAATACTTCCATCGTCTTTTAGACGAGTGAAGTATAAAATTTTGAATATTCCTATAAAACTAATTTATGTAATTTTGACTTGATGATATTTTCGATAGGAAAACCTTTCAAACAATTTGAAATATCCCTCAAAAGCTGTGGCGAAACAAATATAATAAATAAAATTTAAATGCACGTGAGAAATATAATATATAGGACTGCATACTAAAGACATTAAAGACAAAAACATGTTTCCAGGAAAGAAAATAACCTTTTGATAATTTAAAAATTGTTAGAAGATTACGGAAGTCTCAATTGTCGCTTTAATCTTTGTTATCGTTGAGAATTCACGGATTTAAATTATATTTTTCAAGGTATAATTTGCCAACAGTCTAACATGCTTTTTACTTTTCTTGCAAACTGTTATAGACAACGATTTCACTCTTAAAACAAATATTTTACTAAATGTAATGAGGCAATTGAAAACTGGTTTGCGTTTAAAAAAATTACAATGTTACAATGAAAACTTATTTTGCAAAATTTTCTCACTAGATTAAAAAAATACACGTATGTGGAAAAGATGACTTTTACCTCTTATTTACATTTACCTTAGAAGAGATCATTGCAAAGATGTGCACAATGATATACATTTCGACAGTAGGTACCTATAGTATTTTGGGTAATTGGGTGGCACAATGAACAGATTTTTTATTACTTCTGCTCTTATCGTCGGTACTAATAGAAAATAATTCTTAAATCATGTATTCCTATAACTGTAGTATATTGTTCAAAATACATTGTTAGATAATTGTATTTTCCTTCAATATAGTATTTCAACACTGAGTGTTAGGATATTAAATATTGTGAAATTTATTAAAAGTTATTTTAATACAACATTACATAAGTAGATCAACGTTTGGCAGCCTATTTAAATAATAATAATAGTTCTAATTGCAATTTTGTTTGAATTTTCTGAATACGAGCTTAATGAGACATAGTACGAAGTTGAAATTATTTAAAAATATAAGCTGTCAGCCATAGAAAGTAGCGTGTTTACCGTACCTAATAATTATCTACATCCATTATGAATTATACGAGAAACATTCGATAAAAACGCTATTCAGTAATCAGAAAGCTACTTGATTTTCCTAAAAATTTTTGATTACTACATACCTAAGCTTATTTTACAACGATCCCCATCATTATCAACATCACACTGTATCATTTTCTTTGTCGCGATTTCACATTTTGGAATGCCTTCAGCGCAATTGAATTCATTCAGCATTTTTTTGATGTAAATTGATCCGAAATTAAGAAAATTCACTCTAAACGTTAGTATTGCTTAGTCAATTAACGCTACCTCTGATTTTCATTTGCAACAAGATATGGAAGAAAAGCTAGGAAGACATACTTTTTAAGATATAATAAATGATACATTTCAATAAAAGGACAAACGTAAGAGAAGTATTGAAATGTTTATAAAGGTCGACACTACATCATATATAAACTTTTGCGTTTTTCTGCTACTTAAAGTTTTAATACAGAATTGTTTTAAACTTATTAAATGTTCTCCCTATTTTTATTACCTCTTATTCCTATAGAAAGCGTAAATATCAAATTTGATACTTATTTATAGTTCCTAATTAAAATAAAAATTGAAAACTTTCCTATTACCGATACAAATTTCGATGTACCGAGGTGGGCGGCCGATTGGGGATTGTTGGTTCAAAGGTACCTTGTGTCGTTCTAGCTTGTTTAGGTTAGTCGTAGACTTGATTTGTGTTGTAAACACTCTCTTCAGTGTTTCAAAAATGCATCCCGATACAAGTCTTTCAAAAATAGGTCAGGATAATGGGAAATTAATGTTTAAATCGTTTGGTAAAATTTGTAGTATGTATCAAAATTAAGCCAAAGAAGTATTGCGATGATAAGGAGTCGTGCATAAGGGACTTCAATTTGAAAGGTCCTGTGAACAAACAACTAAACAGAAGCGAGTGCAGCTGTGGTATTAACGTTTTTTGAGTCTCATTAATTCACGGCCGGCACTGGCAACAGAACCGAATGGATTGACTTTTCACGTTTAATTAACTTGCTTGTAAGTAATCTAATATATTTTATCTAGCTAGATGTGAAAGTTAGACAGAAATCCGTTTCTGATTTAGCTACTGGAAACCGAATTCATTAATTTTAGAATTGTTTAAAAAGCGCAGCTACAGAATTCTGCCATAAAACAATCCAACCTTCATGTTGCAAACACATAAATCAATTCTGTTCAGCGCTTTTTCTGTAGCACGATTTGTTTGTAATAAGAGTAAAGAAGCAAACAATTATTGAACCTACCCTAAGGCTTTCGAAACAAACTTTCTGGAGTAAGAGTATACGCAAGGGGTAAAAGAATATACAGTTTCAATATTTCATGTAGTTACACTTGCCAAAAAATATAAATAAATATACCACATTTTTAGGGAACAATTTGTGTATTAATTAAAATTGCGACGCCCTCTATCAATAAACTAGAAGCTTTCTCTGGAAATAAAAAAAAAACAAAACTAAAAATCAAGTAGCTGCGAAAGTTTAAAAACTAAAATGCTACTTAATAGTTTTATTATGTCTACATCGAGAACAGGGTAAAATATAAAAATTCATAAAGGTATAAAAAAGTAAAAATCAATCAAAATTAAAATTTTTCAGAACGTTACTATAGCTTCTAGTTTTATTCGTCTAAATATTTTAGTAGCTTTTTTTAACTTTAACGGAAAGTTTTTCGACAATATGCAAATTGTTGAATGCTTCTTAATGTTTATTCATTCTGTACCAGCCAAATATCTAAACAGATTCTAGAACCTGTAAGTTTTCTAATGTTTTCAAACTTAAGTGGATATTAAATGCAATTCTATTAGCATATATTTTATCAAATACAACGAGCCCTCAACGGCATAGGTTAAATCTGTACTTACATACAATCTGTGGATTTATATGGGTAATATCAAAAATCAACCACCCGCGAAATTTAAAAAATCAAAATCAACCTGTTAACTAAGCTATTTATTTGAAGCAGAAATCTCTTATTCAATGCCGTAAATGATTTGTAATTTTAATTCTTTTCCAGGTCGCGACCGAAGCTGTAACGGAAATTTTCTTTAGCCATCTGTGTTTTGGCGAGAAACTACAAATCAAGCAGACGGAGACAAAGTGGAGATTTATTCAAATTCTTACCCCTCAAGCTGGAGGGTTTATTCCAGTTTAGAAGGAAGACCACCAAATTGGTTCTTCATATTGAGTAATCTGCGTTTGCCCGGTCTGCACACATTTGCATCGGAGTATTTAGTTTCCTGCTCTTCTCGTTAATTGATTTTAAAAGGTGTGTTGGATGTATG
>OW679195.1:126095560-126248096 GCA_940337035.1 Agriotes lineatus
CTTTGACCTTACTCCGTGGCAACACAGGTGAAGGTTAATGGAAGCTCCTTCGTTGTAAGGCCCCAAAATGTAATGAGGGGAATCTGACCGCGCGCTCGTTGAGAATGCTCAACTTCTCGGGAGGAACTACAAATGAAATATTATAACGGCTCTAGGCTACAATAAAAGGCAAACTCGAGCATAGCAAAGTACCAGTTTCTCACTGCATTCGAATTCCGAAGTCTACAAGCAGTTTGCAGAAGTGTTGTTTAGAACTCAAGAGGCAACTTACTAATTACTGTAAGTTTACTACTCAACGTTTCTAGTGGGGCTTCGCCTGAAGTCGACCCTGCAATGATAAACTCCTCCGTCGCTCTCTTTCACGCTGTCTAGAGTAAGTTTAGCGGGTCCTGATAGCGGAAGTAAGCGCGGCCTCCTAGGACCAACTCATCTGACCAGTGCTTTCCTTGTTCTAACTTCTTATCCCGGAGTCGAAGCTGGATAAAATAACGAAGTATAATCAGTATTAGAAAACTTTCAACGAGCAGGCAGCAAAGCTACATTTTTCTCTCGGCCCGACCGCATTAATTGATACGCCGGTTTCGGTAATTCCTCTTTGTTAATCTTGAACGATCGGCATAGTTCTTAGCGGAGGCAAAAGTCGTAGCCGATAATTACTGTGATAAATCTCCCTTAGGCAGGTTTCGATTGCTTGATATGGGTTGAAACCAAGGGTTGAACTCTCATAACATCAACTACTTGTGACCAATTGAAAACGTGCTTGGAATCCGAGTCGGATCATTACATGTTGACTGAATATCCCTTTATATTCTGTCGTCCCGGTGACTAGTGAAAAGGGATATCGCCCGATGCACACGGAGTCGTCTTATTTCGAAAGATTGCTGTATAAATGGGATCCGTTTCGAATATTCGACCATATTAATTTCGCATCGGTAATATGAGAAAGTATTGGCCAATATACAAGAAAAGTGGAGCAGAACCAATGATCTGATTCTGACTCGATGTAATATGCTGAAACATGCACCGGGCTGTATTGATCCCTTTTTTATGAGTCACGTATGAATATTCCTATTATATATTTTTATTATAATTATTATTAAGTCGTGATGATCTGCATGAAATAATTTTGTTGTTTGATACTCATCTCTATCGGTGCACTAAATATTACTCATAAGAATTTGACTAGTTTTTGCTGGTTTTAGGTATATATTCTATTCTAACAACATTTTACTTTTAACTTTGTATTTCCAAAACTAACCGATTGTTATATTTTTTGTGTGCATTTAATGCAGATGATTGATAAAGTAAATAAGCATAGATTATAATGATTTCTAAAATAGATCTGAAGTCCTGTAGTAAATAACTAAAGCTTAGTTTCAATAACCTCCATCTTGCACGTCTTTACAAAGATTTTAACCAGAAGAGAGGTGAAAGGTTTTGTGAGAGGAGAACAGACTTCATGATGTTGCAAATTCCCATTTTTGCTATTTATATTACTTATTTCGGATGTCAACATATAATCAACGTAATCAAAAATGTAAGTTTCGTTGTTTCTCTTTCACCTCTCTGTGACGTTTTATTACTCATTTAGTTGTGTTATTTTACAGCTCTTTCATTATTTATATCATATGTAGAAAAACTGTTCACTCACCTACCTACATACAGTGTGATAATAGGGTCTAAATTCGTATTTTTAACTTACAGATTTTATATTCATGTAAACTGAAGAAGACGAAAGTCGAAATATATTTTTACACCTATGTTGTTTTTATAATAAATGTAAAAATTAGCTGCCAAAAGTTTTTCTACATATGATCTATCACTCCTAATTACACTAACTAATTTACAAGTATCAATTAAATCCACGAATTCGTGGTTAAAACAGGCCACTGACTTAAAATAAGTGGAAGAATGATTAAATATTTCGTTTAGTCTAGTGGGTTTATAAATAATTATTAGTACAATGCTTCACACATGTCCTTTCATTAAAAATACGACCGGGCAGTTTGTTCTTTAAAAATTAATTTTATTTCCAATTAGGAATAGATGCTACTAAAATTATAAATTCTAGTATAACTTAATCGATTGCACAAATTATGAAAAAGCCAGCGGTTGAATTTAATTTGTTTTGGAGTAAATTGCCAAAAGCGCTAAACGGTAATACAGCAGAAATGTATTAGTCAAATCAGAATGTCAAAACGACTGTCAAATCGCCTTTAACCACCTATGAGCATTGAATACTGAATAACTGCATATTACCCATTTATGCACTACACAATTGATGGGCTGTCAGCACACAAACGGTGTTTTATGATTGGATTTTAAACATATGTAAATAATCAGAACGCTTTCCTAAAAGACGCTATTAATATTAGTACATTGTTAACCGCTTCAGTAATTTTTAGAGCTGATTATTATAATCTTTCGTTTTCTTGTTCAAAGATTTATATTTAATTTTTTGGGTTTCCAGCAAGAGCAGTGCAAATGTTTTCACATTATTTGACAATGCAAATTTCGAGGCCTAGTTACCGTAAAATAACCAATAACTTACCGGGTACTCGCACACTTGTACAGTTTTGGTATTGCGCAAGTTACAAATTTGCACATCTTAGTTATATAAAATTACGCAATATCTGTTTCAGTGCAACTATGCCTGGAAGAAATCGTAAAGTGTTTTTCTGTTTGTTCTCAATATTGTAAATGTTGTCCAGTTACGTTGTTGTCTGGGGAGACTATGTCTAATCAGTGTAATTTAAAACCATGCGTGCTTATGTTATGTAGAATTTCCGACCGACCGTTGCTGGGATATTGAACGTTTCGACAAAAGACATAAAAAAAAACTTTACAAGGAACTTCCTTTGGAAGTACGGTTCACATCGTTCGCTGCAAATTTCTGTCCGCGGTGATTGCGGTCCACAGCGATCGCTGCTCATTTCTGTTCCTTTCACGATATTCACTCTGTATATATTTGATCGAAAGTATATTCGGTTTCGAGAAGATAGACATCTAATCCGGATACGAAATGTCGTATTCCTTCGACAAATCATGTTTTTAGCTATACTGCCAATAGAAAAACCGACCACCAGACAGACACACGCAATTATGAGGTCTAGGGACCTGAAATGTGAAGATCTGAAGAAATATTGGACAGATATGTTTTCGCGATTGCGACGAGAGAAGTAAAAAGAAACTTCATAGTTTGTGGACACAGCACACTAATCAGCGTTTCAAGATGAAGAAGTGGATAATTATTTACTGCTCCACGAAGGTCGTGTTCCCAAATCAATTGTTTAAAACAAAGCCGGCTTTCTTTTTATTGTTTTGGCGTTTCCTCCTGTGTCGTCTTCTTAATACAGAAAGTGTTACCCAGGAAGCGGCTTCTAGTTTCTCATCGTCATCGAAATTAATTTTTATTCGAATAATTTTATCATTGCACTATACAATTGATAGCACTGCGGTCAACACAACATTTACTGTACAAAAATGCTAGATCCAACAATAGCAATTAATATTCGCCTTAAAGTTGCAGCTTGAGTTTAGCAATTAAAAGTGGCGCATTGTGTGTGAACAGCCAAGTCAACTTTGAAAAGTGCCGTTGACACTTTTGAGTTGAATTTTGGTCCACACGAACACAACATGCCATTTTATAGTTGCGTCGCAAAAGTGTACAAGTCTGCGAGTACCTTTAGAATAGACTCTAAGGCAGTGTTAAAAAAATATATGCTTCTTTAAATATTTTTAGGGATTCTGAATGCTGAAGTTCAATGTAAAGTAGCTTGAGAACATATACAACGTACCTATGGGAAAGCGATGTTATAGGTGTAACTGACAAAACATTTGAATATGAACACAAATGTCTAGATTCTACTTATGCTTGATGCAAAAGTTATTTCAGAATATTCTCATTTCAAAAACATAAATGGGAGCTGATCGGACCTTCAAACTTTAAATTATTTTAGCTGAATTACCTTTTCGGTGCAAAACATCCACAAATTTAGTAAAAAATTGTTTAAAACTAAAAAACATATAATCGCACCAAATTTGTTAGCTGTACTGGATTTTTAGTTTTGCATTAGATTTACTGAATAGTCCTTCAGTTAACTTTACCGATAATTACATGGAAAATCGTGTAACACGTGCATACCGTCCACACTTGAAATTTCATTTTTACAAGAAAAAATATCTAATAAAATTTTACGGCTTCGCCTAGGCTAAAGAATCTGACCAAAGGCCCCGTCTTGCTTATAGTAAATCAAACCGGGCGTGGTAAACGCAATGCTGAAACACCAAACTGTTTGCCCTTATCTACAGGTTGCTTATGCAAGAGAATGGATTCCCGAATCTCCGGGCATCGGTCGAGTTCGATATCTATTGTCAGCTGGGCACGTAGCGTCCTGCTTTTTATTGTTGCACAGAAGTTGATCTTACTTTCGTCTCAAAGAGAAATCCATTTCACTTGTCTGGTCTCGGATATATGGTCGATTGTTCGTCGAGTCGGATGACCGGCCGTTTATTGCTCTCGCAATTTCCCCTGTTACACTAGGCAGAGGGTAAACTTGCAACCTTCTCTGTAGTGCCGTCCTTGCTCGATTCCTGACGCTGTAATGAGATGGAAGTCACGCTGTTTGAATAATTGCAGTCCACAAATCAGTTTTTGACGTTTTTAGACATTTTGCTTAGCGCGACATAAACTAATCTAATTTCTGACATTAAAGCGTTTACTTAAAGCACACGCACAATTGACTTAGACACAAACTGATTTAAATCGCATCACTGCACCCCGTATTTCACTGTTATTACTGTATTTCGTAAAGCAATACACACGATTGACTTTGACATCCACTGGTTTATGGGCTCCGCCACACAAATCCAAATGTCAGAATTGTCAATATTGTAAAAGAGTTAATGTTTGGTATAATTGAACCATACCTTATTGATTCAGGATTAGATCAGCATACATACCGAATTCTGCTAAAGACGTTTTTTCAATAATACTTAAATAATGTGCCTTGTTATGGGACGAAGCCCATAGCATACAAATTGTAAGACACTGGTTGCATAACTAGGCGATTGGAACCCATGCCTTTTCTAACCCGATCGCCTGATTTGGTTATGTGTGAATTTTATTTGTGGGGCCACTTGATGCAAATATTTCACCCCCAGACTTTAATGTCTTAGCAAAGGATTCAGATACTGTTAATTCAGTTACTATTCACGCTGATCGCAATTCTAACAATGAATTAAAGAAAAGTGTTGAGATTTGTTCGGAAAATGGGAAGCCTGGGTTGAATAAATAACATTTTTCTATAACCATTTAAAAATGAACAACTTTCGTCACGTTTCACCTCAACCGAAAACACCAGTTCCGGGACCAGTGATAGAATATCCCGTAACGTTAACTTTCGTCTCTAGTGACGAAAGTAAGTTGTTGCAATTTCAGATATTAAATGCATTCTTCCATATCTAATTGTTATTTAATTTTACAAAACACAATGGAAAAACATGATTTATCACAAAAACGTGAACAATGTAGTTTGTATAACGTAATAAATGCAAAATACAGTTATAAAAATGATCACGAAATTGGCAGGACGTCTCATCAAGTAGCCTTGTTCTCGGACGGTAGTGTGTCAGTTTCTATGCGCCATATTAGTCAGAGTTGTCAATTGCGCGATACAAACACAAGCATAGTATGACAGTTAGCTTTTCTCACTGGTTACTTTATCTGCATTAAAAAAGGGGTATATTCCTAAATCCCCTATTTCGTCAAGATCACTTTAAAGATAATTGAACTTTCTCAAACTTTTTATACACCTATATAGTGAACCATGGTTATAGAAAAAGTATAGTGTTTTACTCTTCGAAAAGCATTTTCTGCAAACGAGAGAACAGTTTATCAAACGAGGCGTAACTTTCGTCACTCGTTAAACAATATACTATTATAGCTGGTGAGGCCCTTCTTTCCCAATAGCTACCTCTAGAAGTTTTTTAAATCAATTTACTGAGGTGGATTAGTTCTCTAGTACATTTTTTTCAAATTGTTGTGTGACTGTACTTGCTTTACCATATCTATCCACACCTTGTTTTTGACTTCTGTGTAAACCATATCTTTTTTTGGTGGGTATCTCGTTTTTTTTCTTCTCAGTATATAACAACCTCATGCGTTTAGTTGTTACGTATCTTGTATCTTTCTCTTCTCCAACCTTTAATTATTTCATGGTTGCAACTGCAATAGCTAAGCGCAATAAATTTTCCAATCTGGATTACTATGCCGTGTTTCCATTAATATGAGAGGGTTTATTTTTGCCAGTCTCTTTAAATCTAACGAAAAACTAAAACTCAGCCATATATAAAAAGATGGTATGACGTTTTTCTTGTAGAATTTTCCATATATTGCACAATAAAAGTAGAATACCTGAATCGCTTTGTATTTTTAAATCGTGATCAGCACCTTATTTGTTTGAAACTCCGATATACCAAAAATAAGTTTTAGATCATGCAAGAGCAGAATCCAGAAAGGCTTGTTCATACTCAAAAATATTTTTTGCAATCATGTATTTAAAAAATCAACTTTTTAGTTGCCGTATTGATCTCAAAATTACATACTTTTATAAGGACCGTAACGCAAGTCATTATGATTGTGGTCGCAAATATTGTCAGACGAGTCTGATATCACGACTTGTATCATAATAATTAGTTAATCGCATGCAAAAGTCTATCTGCTCCCAAAAATTAATAAAGTAATTGCAGATAATAGATATTAATGATACAAGTTTGATTATTAGTCCATTTACTAAAGGAAAACAGTTCTAACTTCGTTGACTCAAAACCGATTTTGAATTTTTTTTTTATATTATTTCGGAAAAAGTCTATAGAAAAATTCCCCATAGGTGAGAAGGTGTGCTTTTTATTTTTTCATTGTTATTAACAAATAAGTGTTTTTTAATATATTCTTAATAAAAAAAAAAATATAACTTCTTTATTTATTTAAACCATTGCCTGACATTTGATAACATAAGGTTTTAGGGGTCGCAGATTACGAATCTGGCCTCAAAATTGGTCTAAAAACAAAAATGGCGTCTACAAAATGGCGTTGAAGGTCTAAGTTTTTAATTGTCTTTTTTTTATTTTTATTAGGTGCCTAGGGGTTTTTGGGGTTGCTGATTACGAATTTTACATTAAAACTCAACTAAAATAAAAGATGGCGGATCCAAGATGGCGAAAAAGCTTATTTTTATTTTTTCGGACTTTAGTTTTTAGCTATACTATAGGGTTTTTTGGGTCGCTGATTTCAAATTTTATGTTAAAATTTATCAAAAATGAAAATAACTTCTCTAAAGCGACAAAATAGCTTCATTTCTGACTTCCGCACGTTGCCTCATATCTAGGGATTTTGGACACATTAATTATAAATATAGCATTAAAAGGTTAGTTTTTATTGTGTACGATTATTATTATTATTATTAAATAAACATTATATACAAATAAAATTCTAAATTGTTAAATTAACTCAAATTTAAATAGATTAAATACATTTAAATATAAAGCTGGTATGACACGATACTAAATTTATGTGAAAATTTGCAAATAAATTTTGTAAAAAATTTACTAGTAAATTTTTTGCTTAAATTGGCTTAACCAGAAAATTATACGTATGCAACGTATTCAATATTTTTTCGTAAATTTTGTTGTAAACCTGCGCAGTAGTCAAATATTTTAGGGATATTTATAATTTATATGCAGTAAAGTGATAGAATTTCTATTTGGCACATATAAACACAAACGTAACCTAAAAATTGTACGATTAGCGGGAATTAGTAAATTGAGTTGAATTTTATTTTATAATGAGCAACAGTTATGATTTATATTTATTATGTTATGTCGCAGAACAATACCAGTCCTTCTCAAGACTACGCCTGATGACGGAAGCAGAATTAGCTTCCGAAACGTCGCGATTTAATAATATAAACTGTGGAAATAGGCCGACTAATTCATACACAATACGGTTATGTTGTGTTAACATGTTAATCTCGTTTGTGGTCAACATTCACTTAAAACTAGGGTCCCTAGATTTCTAACTAGTGTGAAGTTACCGTCTGCGCAGATTTACTCGCACATTTATGTTTACGCCCAGATTATTTAGAAAGTGCTTCTAAATAATTTACGCATACATTTACTAGTAAATTTCTTATACAATTTTCTGTTTGCAACGTACAAATATTTTTAAAATACTTTATGAAAAAATTGACTCGTAAATTTTCGTATAAATTTAGTATCGTGTCATACCAGCTTAACATACGAATACATATAAATTCCAACGCCTAAAAATGTGTTTTCTACGACCTCTTTGTACAATTTCCAGAAGATATTTCTGAATTAAAAGATTTTTCTGTTTGTGATCAAGATTTTTCAGTTTGTGACCGACGGAGGAATGTTATTACATAAAAACAAATGGCAACTTGTTCAACAGTATGGTGCAATTTTAGATATATTAATTATATTGTACGTAATTATGGAAAAAAACAAGTGTATTTGTCGATTATCAGAAACATAGAATAAAATCTGCTGAAAGAGACCGACGTCTAAAAACGAAAACTGCACCAAATATTCGATTTGAAAGAGACAGGTTTTTAAAGTTGTATCAAGAAAAAATTCTGGCAAATGTCTTTCATGTCGTTTTATTAATTTTTTAAAAGAAACTTTAGCTGCAAATAATATTCTTGCTCTCAAGCTGAAAGTGATGCTGGTCGGTTAATAGTTACAACAGCTCTCAATGCATCAAATGAAAACATAGTCGTAGTATCAGAGAATATAGACGTATTACTTATATTAACAGCTTTAGTTTCATGCTGATAAAGATATATATTTTTTAAAACCTGCCAAAAATAAAGAAAATAAAAAAATTTCTTCTTCTATAAGCCTGCAAAATAAATTGTAGTGAGCATGTTCTTTCTGTACATGCTTTAACTGGATGTAACACTTCAGCATGTTTTAACAGAAGAAAGAATCTTCTTCTTCTTCTTGTTCAGGTGCTTATCAGATTTCGTATGTTTGCCATTAACATGGCTATCTTCACTTTATTGGTTGCAATCCTAGATATTCTTCCTCGTCATGGTCCACGTTTGCCATATATCTTGCCTTGTATAATAGATTGTAGTAGGATGTACTTATTCTCATTCCTTATTATTTGTTCGAAGTCTTGGAATTTGCGTATCTTGGTGTTGTCCATGATCTCTTTACTTTTTTTGTCATTCTCTCTAGGACTTTAATATTTATTACACGGTCTTTCCATAACATCCGCAATATTCTACGGTATAACCACATTTCAAAGGCTTCGATTTTTTTTTGTGATTGTTTCATTAAGTGTCCAGGACTCGACCCCATAGAGCAAGATGGGGAAAATGTAGCATCTTAGCATGCGAGTTTTGGTGTCAAGGTGCAGATTATGGCTTTTTGAATATAGTTTAATATATTGAAGATGTATAAGGATGAACAAGACGAATAGGACCGGCACCTTATTAAAGATCCACATGGATAAGTCCTACTAAATGAAGCAATGGCTATGTTCAGGAAAGAATAAATTTGTCAAAATATTTGAAAATAGCAGTGATTTGCAAATTTATATAAAAAAATGTTGGTATAAAATGTATGCTTGCAATGTATGGTGCAAAGAAAGGTAACTGCTTAAACTCTTACAGAAATGTTTAAGTGATTGAAAGTTTTTTATTATTCATATACCGCAAGGTAAATGAGGTTACAGACAATACAATACATATATTTTTTAAATAAAAACATTTTGAATTTTGGGTTTGATTCCTTTATTAAGGCGTCTACTAAAAAAGTAGCGTTAATTTAGCATAATTGTACCCTACGATGGATCCAGCAGAACAACATTTAAAACAGGTGTATTTGCAAACACAGTTGTGGCTGGGAAACCAATATATTTCAAGGGAAGATTGGGGTTGGAAATATGATACAGGAAAGTGTTTTCCAATCCTAATGACACAAGAACCAGATCCACAAAACATCTTAAAAATTATTTTTTTGCAACTACAAAACTAGTTGCGGGCCAGCTTGTGGGTATAGGAAAAGTGGCTTTAAGGCTCAGCGGCTTGCGGTGAATGTGGCGGAAATAGTTGCCCTAATTCTCGACCAGCAGTGTCAATGGAAAAAGTAGAGGAAGAAGAAAATAAAGCTAAATAATTTTGTTTTTTGTTTTTAAATGTATCTTGGGTTAATTTTAATAAATCAATTAAATTATAATATCTTGAATACTCATTTAACTCTTTTATCATTTGTTTCCACCATTTTTCAGACACCGTTTTCCATTTGTGATAAATTTTAACATAAAATTTGGGATGAGCGACCCAAAAAACTTCTAGGTATAGGTATCAGCAATTTAAAAAAATTACCCCTTTCCGCCATTTTGGATCTGCCATTTTTTGTTTTAGTTAAGTTTTAATGTCAAATTCGTAATCAGCAACCCCAAAACCCCCAGACTACTAATAAAAATTTAAAAAAATTAAATAAAAAATTAGACCTTCGACGCCATTTTGTTTTTAGACCCATTTTGAGGCCAGATTCGTAATCTGCGACCCCAAAAACCTTATGTTATCAAATTTCAGGCAATTGTTTAAATAAATCAATTAGTTATAAATGTTTTAATTAAGAGTATATTAAAAAACACTTGTTTGTTAATAACAATTGAAAAAATAAAAAGCACACCTTCTCACCTATGGGGAACTTTTCTATAAACTTTTACCGAAATAATAAAAAAAAAATGTTCAAAATCGGTTTTGAGTCAACGATGTTAGAACTTTGGCGAGTTTTTAGCGTTTAGAAAATGGACTATATGAGCATCTTAAAGAAACGAGTTTGATTGCCAAAACGAGTTTCGTTAAGTGCCATAAGCAAACGTGTATTGTTCAATTTTTTATCTTCATCAATAAATTCTGGTTCAATATACTTTTTATTAAAAAAAACGTGCGGTAATATTCATTACCGCACTGAGTGCGGTAATATCTATCCATTACCGTACTCAGTGCTGTAAAGAAGCTCTTAACGCTACTAAAATTAATTTGGTTAATAGAGTATACCAACACCGATGAAGATAAGAAACGAGTATGCTTTGTTAAACATTTCGTTAGTAACGTTAGCAACAAATTAGTTGTTTACAATCAATATATTCCAAAAAGTTTTCTCAGTTCTGTCAGTTGTTTGGTTTTCAAGCCAAATATGAGAGTTTTGGTCGAATATTTGCCTTCTGATATAGAAGACACTCATTTTAAGGTTTTCAACTGATTTGTTTCGATCCTCTTATGACACTTTACACTATACACTTCCGGACAAAATTAAGGGACCACCTATAAAATTTTAAGTAACACGTAAGCATAATATAATTAAGTGAAATTTAGAAATTTAATGCAATCTTTGTTTTCTACGGTTTTTAGTTAGTTTATCATGAAAAATTCACGACAAAAAATAGACGTTTTACATGGAAAAAATATACCTAGCATTTTAATTTTCTCAGATTTTTAAAACCATTTCAGTTAATAAAAATTCTAACGTTTGCTAGATTTTCAAAAGAAATAATGCTTTTTTATATTCTTTATCTATAATATGACTAGACATCATTTCATTCCCGAAGAGGTCTCAAACAGAAGTGATTAAGACTTTGAACACCAACAAATCTGTGGTACAGAGAGCTGTTGTAAGGCATAGAGATACTAGCAGCTTCAAAACAAGTGAAGAATATTTGTAAATTTTGTAGAATGGGTTGCTCTTTTATAAGATTATTTTCGATTTTATTGGTGAATCTTCAGTTTCTTCCAAAAGTGGTAGTACTGCGAGCTATAAAGCTTTTATTATAGTCCCATATGGTACGTCAATATGACATTCAAACTGACGTTGCATTAAAGATAAACGTCTGCAGTTATGTATCATGGGCGTAAAATTGACGTTTTTGGTTCGCGGCCCAAATGTCTCGCGCCCAAGTGGCCCTGCGACCAAGTGTCTTCGCGCCCAAACATCCGCACCCAAATGTCCGGTTCCGAAAACTTACATACGATCGAAAAGTAATTTTAAAAGGTAGATCTAGATTATATAATATAGTTGCCAATAAAAACGATGCAATTCTTTCAGTTACTTTATAACTATGGTTTTTATGAATTCGTGTCTATAAATAATATCGAAAACGACGTTAGCGGGGATATTGGCATCTTATATACGCCCGCGAGGTAGGTGTTACTTGTCCCACTCATTTTGAGTGAGTTGTACTTCAGTACCTCACTCGTTTCCACTTTTTCGAATAATACCAACAAATATTCATACAAATTTATTGACACTTTAACTGTAAAGCATAAAACATAAACCAGTTGTTATAAATATTAATAATGGAATCAATGCATTATTATTCCTTATAAAGACGAAAGTGTCAATTTTCTGCTTATGAAAAGAATAATAAGAAACGTCAGATTATTTTTAAACTTATTTCTCAATGTGTAAGGGCGTAGATAAAATATTGTACAATACTCGTGTGATAATTCGTCTTTAACATACTTGTGTGATTACAAATTATACAGTCGTATGTTAGGTACTAATACCTTTATCCCACTTATATTGTAAATATATGTTATCGCCCTTGGGCAAAAAGACCTGCTGTATTCCTGAAAATGAGGTCTGAAGACCGCTTATTGTTGATCGATCGTACATGGAGTTACTTCATTCTCGTTGCCGTTGATGACGCTAAAGAAGCAACTATTTTCACGTTTTTACGTATATCACCATAACCTAGAATTCCGAAACTTTGTGTTTAATGCAGAATTGCAAAAAATCTAGTATGCAATGCCTTAGAAAATTGAGTGCTTCCTTTTATTCGTCGTAAATGTTGAACTCACTTCGCTAGTTTGCTAACATTTACGACTCGTTTATAGCTTGTTTTATAAATAACTATTGTCATTTACACCTATGATACCGCTTTTAAGTAGATATGGTGTTTCAATGACAGGTAAAAAATGTAATACTAATCAAAGTTGCTGTATAAGTTATACTTCCCTACACTCTTTAACAAGTTAAAGCAAATTAAAAAAACTGGTTTTTAAATATTTCTTGACAATTAGAAGAGATACTAAAGTGACATTTGATACACAGCCAAATTTCTAATCGAATACCTGCCTTCTTTACTTGGAAGATTTTTTTAGATTCACTGCTAAATGTTGCTAAGAAATTCATAACTAGTAGGCACTCCGCTTTCGGGATAGGCTATTAACGTGCATAACTTTTTATCTTTTTTACTAGAAAAGAAGTAGAATATTTCGCGGTTCGATAACAACAGATAGTAAAACAATGAAAAACCAAATTCATCTTATTAATTTATTATCCTTTTATGGTACGTAAGGCATGATTTTTTGTATTATTTTGACTTATGCTGTTCTAAAATAAGGTCAATTCGTTCTTAATCAATTGTAATAAATTTTGCTTTCTGATAACTTTGTAAGGAAATTTACGTTTGCAGGATTTCCTTCCAAAATTTAATTGTGAATCTAAAAAGTACGCCCGATTAATAACTTACAAAAAATTACAACACTGTAATGAGTTTGAATCATTAAAAAGAATCATTATGTGGCTGCTATGCTAGAGGGCGTTGAAGAGGGCTGTAGGAAGCTTCCGTGGTTGGAATATCACTTCTCCGATAGCATTAATGACGAACGGATGATAAAAGGCCGATATCTTCGGAGCAAGCATAAAATTAACGCAGAAAGGCAAAATCAATACTGTTCAACTTACGTATAAATGGGAGCCTTCTCCTTATACCAGATAAGAATATGCATTTTATCCCCAGCTTCCGGTGGCGCTATGTCGCAAGGAAGATTTGCTAATCCTCCCAGCACGGCTTCCACCGAATGAACGTCCTTCACTGAAAACGAAGCAGACATGGTTAAAATCCTGATAACACAGTAGGGAGGGCGGCAGTCTATTAAATAGGCCTAGCAAATTTGACGTAATGCTGTAGACGCCGAGGTCTCCATACAGCGTCTAAATATTCGCCCCGCCGTGGCGTCGCGGTTGTTACTTCTGACTTTCGTGATTCAACGCGCGTCCAAGACGTGATATGCAAACTTAGAGGAACCTTTATCTGCGCTCTTATTGTTATTCTTCTCGCTACGATTGACAAATGCGCCAGAACGCCACGAATAGATAAGAAATTAACAAGCGCAGGGGATGGCGTTAGAAATTGCGCAAAAAGGCTTATCCAGCGTGCTCGAATTAAAACCCAACTTTTATTCATTTGTCGTGTAATTAACTCGAGGTCTCGTGGTGCGGATGGCAACGGCCCTACAATCAGTCCGCTTCACTAGCCTGAGTCATCTAACCACAATTCATACTGACATCGGGGATGGCGATTAATCACTGCATCCTTTAATTGCGGGCCATGTAGTTAGTATGGAAAAGCACGATTTGCAGATGGTTCCGAAGAAGTGAAGTGACAACAGTGCCCCACTTTGCAGAATACAGCCTACTTTAGTGATTTTCTAATGAGCCCGTTTTGATATACACATTCGATTTAAATACAAATAACAGTAAAGTGTATAAAATCACTTCCTGATTTAATCTAAGGCAAACGGAACAAAAGCAAACAATTGAGAAAATATTGAGGCGCGCAGCTGGTTGTAATGCCAGTCGTGCGCTGGGTGCAACTTGTCTCAAGGTCAGCAGCTAAATGCAATGTCCGTAGTGTGTAGAAGCCGGTTACTAAATACAATAGTATTATGTTAGTTATCATAGGTGTATTAAGTTATTAGAGACCAAAGGTGTAGGCAACGTGCTTACAGTAAATAATACCATAGAGAATTATTAGTTAATTTGCCGTTAGATAATGAAAATATAACTAGAATATTGGAGAATTATAGTATATCTAGGTAAATACGTGCAATTATATCTAATATATGAAAAAAACCATTGTTCCTGCAAGATGAATCAGCCAAATGACATTTGTCCAGCAAAAGGGACCGGAAAGAGTCAAATAGATATAACAAGTGTTTCAGAGTAACTTAGAAAAAAAAAATTAAAAATCTGTTAAATTGGTTTTGCAAATAAAGAAAAACTGCAGGTTCACTCGTTCTCGTTTGTTTTCTGGATAGGGAAAAAATTGTATTTTTTGGTTCAAGATAGTAATTGCATACGTTTTGTACCTTTAATAGACACCTCCATGCCCTAACGGAAAAAAAGAGTTAATAAATAGTTTTTTTTTTATTTTGAGGAAATAAAAACTCACACCGTACCAGTTTTGTTTCAAAAATTCACCGTACCAGTTGATTCCCGGCAGTCGTCAGTCGTGCCTTGGAAAGCATGGTAAGCTGTTCGTCCCGGCTGTCATTTCGCTGACAGTCGTTAGGTTACGCCAAAGCCATACGATACAAAAAAAATATCATACCATTCAAGAGTAATTGTCGAGGAACGAGACGAACATTCACATCTACTAATAGATATATATTATATAAACGATGAAGTTGAATTTTATTCACGAAGGCGAGACGTTAATGATTCAAGAGTGTCAACTTTACCATCGTATATAACAGAAAATTTTAGTCAATCCTTACTATTGATTAATCATTGCAATTATAATTTTTATAGAAGTGGGTTGACATTTTTAGCAATTATCTATTTGAAACAAAATAAATAATGGACAGGAAATAGTTGCCATGCCTTGTGTTAGTAACCAAAGTAGCGTCTTAATAATTTTTTGAAAATGTTATTGCTTTTTTAGATAAACGAAGTGAGTAGATAGAGTTATGTTTTATGCGTATCTAATGAGTAGATAAAGTATCACTTTAACCGTTAGAACTGTTCTGCCTAGTCATAAAAGTGATCATCATTACGCCGACAGAGTAAAAGTACTATAAAACTTGATTAGCTTAGTGAGGACATTTTGCATGTTTATGATCCTAGGTGTAATCTGTGGTATTTTCCCGTCTTTGAATTTAAAATCCCGCCTGTAAAGAAGTATTTCGAATCATGTGCCGGCCTTCGGCTGTTTAAGTGGCACACATTCCGTTTTACAGCGCTGGTAGGAATCGATTGCTGTGAATGCAAGAGAGGCAAACGAGCACGTGTCTTCTATCGATCCGTTTTTAGACGTGAATTTTGTTGCAACGTTCACTATTAAATCAAGTATTATTTCGCTAAGAAAGAGTCGTTGTGTGTGTAAGAATGAGAGGGAGAGAACGTTTTTCCCCGCCCTGTCTGGCTTCGTCTTGACATGTGTGCCAGTTTTGGGCTTCTTGAAGGAGATTCTTACGCCAGCCTCCCGATAAGCAACAGTTTTTTTTCGAGCTGTCGTTCCGTTCCGGCATAGGTCTTCCAGCCTCCGTTGTGGTTGTTGCAATTGTTTGTGTTTTAATTAACGGCTAACGGTTGTTACTTGTGTGTGTGCGTGAAGTCCCGGCGGGGAGAAATCGCAATCATTGGTGTTTTAAGGTAAAAGTTACTTTTTTTCGTATTTGCGGTTGAACTGCACGTAGAGTGTTGACGGTCGGCCTTGGGGTTTTTGTTTAAGTGTCGTCAGTCGTTGTAAGCCATGACTCCATGATTTATCGCAGCTTGAGTAACGCCGCGAGACGGATTATTTTCGTGGAGATCTTTATTTGACGGCTTATTTGGCATACGAAGTTCCGTTTACCGTTTAGAATCATTGCCATGCCGTCACGGACTTTTATTTACCGTTGTTGGGGATGTTAGTGACACCCAGACCTTTTCCGTCGGCCGCATTTCGTTGCTATTTTGCAGTCTCTTCAAGAGTTTTCGGTCTGTTTTTTGGAAAGCCACCACTTGCAGCTCCGTTGCACGTCGAATGCAGCTACATGAGTTCCTTAAGGTACTTCATTTATTGTACTAGTTTTATAGTGCCTATATTATAGTGTAGGTAATGTGTTGCTGAATCGTCGGACTTTTTGCGTAACCTTGCTGTCAATGTAGCATTTACTGTTTGAACCGTTGTAGTTGTAGTGAATACGTCAAATCAATCAATTACTGTCATATTTTTTCTTAAACTAACGTTGTGACGAGTAAAGTAGGTAGCGCATTTGAGCCACGTTTATTTCTTGATCGTTAAGTTGATGAGTCACTTCTTTGAATATTAAATATTGTTACTGTTTGATAATCATTTCGTTTATTTGTTGTCAAGTTTACCGCATTTAGCTAGTTTAAGACGTTACGCAATATACCCTAACCCTTACTAACCCGCTTCGTTACATTTATTTGTTAAACCATTGTTCATTTACATATTATTGTTAATATAGCTTATTTTCATTTTACTCGTTTGACTTTTACGTTATTTGCATTCGATTTTGTATGTGTCTTCTTTTGTAAAAAAAGTTTCGAAAGCTGCACAAGAGTTTTCCCGCAAGGTAAGTTCAACGCTGTTGTTCATGGCTCGTTGGCCAAGCATTGCGTAGGTTGAAGTTAGAAGGTGAAGCCATTTGCTTCCACTTTTATCAGAGGGCTCACCTGTGTATTTATCCTATTAGGACAGTGGTGGCGCCCAGGCATCTAAGATCTGCTTTTCTTTTATTAGGCAGTTGCCCTGTGTAGTCTCGTGTTGAATCACCTCCAGCTCCACTGAGTGCCGCCTGCACCCCTTTTGTTACAGGCTGGGGCAGCGGTCTTATGCAATTCTTTCCCGACATGAGTAATTTTACGCGCTAGTTATATAGCTACTTAGTGTCATGTCGTAAAGCCCCGTTTATGTGGTAACAAACTAACGCCTTGTCGTAAAGTAATGTTTTATGCTGTAACAAACTATTACTAATTAGAGCCTTGTCGTTAGAGGCGTTTTAGCCTGTAAAAGCTTTCGAATATTTTAGACGATGGCCTTCTTGATTGTCGTGAACTGACGTAGACGTAAAGTTTCGATAATCGTATTTTTTGCAATATGTATTTATTTGTATTAGATCGGGCGTTTGAAAATTAAGTTACATGTGCTATTCAGAGTAAAAGTGACTTTGTGTGCCTCGCGCGGATTTGTCTGACTTAATCATGCACGTCCGGTCTCGCCACACAAAGTATTACGTTTACTCCTAATAACATAATATGCTATTATTTACAGACAAATGAATGAAGTTACACCACATATTTATTTTCAGTTTGTTGGTTGATACTCGTCTTCTGAAATGAAGTTTTACAAAATAAATTGAGGTCTGGCTTTAAGTACTTGAATCTAGTGTAGCATATTATATCGCCAATTGTTCACAGTTTACACATATATAGCGATGAAATTTTTATTAACGTAATATTGTAATAACCACCCGTTTGCAGCCTCGTATAAAGTTAATGACCACTTAAATTTGATAATACTTAGCGGAGTGACGAACTCATAAATATTATGAACTATATTATCTCTACTTAATATGATATATTCTGTATAATTTACAAGAAAAATCAATAATGATACCATGCTAGAAATTCTAAAATATTACATATCGTTATGACTGTGCTCCCATGCATTGGTAGTCAAAATATGGAGATGTAGATGTAGATTTCCGGTACCTTCCCATTGTAAAATAAAACTAATTCTAATCGTATCATGGCTGCAAATCACCTTATATAGAGTAGAACACTAACTACAACCGGGCTCTGGAGTTACTTTGTCCTACAGCAATAGTACGTTAGTCAACGATTTGTTGCATTCTCGTCGGGGTTTTCGTATTATTACGCTAAGAATAGCACCCAGCTTTAAATTCAGGACTTTTAATTAATGGAGGAAACATAATATTTTTAAGGTATATTCATCTATTTCATATAGTTGAAAGTTAATATATTAATGATAATTGTAGTAGGAAGTATGCAGTGTGTTGGGTTGCAAAATTTATTAAAGATGGTCTCAAAATTTAAAATTAGGTTGGATTTTAAAACTTAAAAAGTGAAGAAAGGTAACATAAAAATCTGTAAATGCCTTTACTCACAACTTCCCTCGCAAGTGGACGTTGTAACACAAAATAATTTTAAAAAATCAAACGTTCCAAATAATACCGAAACAATAAAAGAAAACACTTGAATGCGAATTACATCAATTGTTAAAATAAAAAAATCATTACCGACGGGATTCGAAGCGCCTACGAATGCCATCTAAACGTTGAGCAATATCTCACAAGCCCACCGAGCACCTCTCAGATTATTGCGTTGCAGCTAGCTTAACCCGTTTGCGCCGGCCATATTTAACTTTGATGCCGCAGCAAGGCACGACACGAGTTTCAATCAAATCACACAACGGAAAATAAATTATATTTTTTAAATTTTTTATATCTATGCAAATAATTTTTTCGCTAAAAATTTCTTAATTTCATACTCTAGATCAGTGATTCCCAAAGTGGGCGATACCGCCCCTTGGGGGGCGCTGGAACGATCTAGGGGCGCGATAGCAGCTTCGGGTGCATTTGGGGGGCGGTGAATAAAAATAAGGGGGCGGTGAAAGCTTAAAGAAGGAAGAGAAGATAAGAATATTTAGAAAAACCATTCGTACATATTTCATCTATTGTGTAACATAGTGTAACATTATTTTTCAAATAAACACACAAAATGCAAATTACAGATTTATTTATTCCATGAATACCATTTACCATTATTAAATGTTCTTTTCTTCATACCATTTGTTACTTTATTTATTTAGTCTGTTTATTCTCCGTTTCTTTAATTTTACTTTATCACACCCTTTAATACACCATCCAGAAAGTAAATACCATTATAATAAAGGGATTTTATTATTCAAATTTGCTTTTACTCAAAATACAGGTTACAAATTCAGAAAAGATTTGTTTATTTTAAAAATATCATTTTCTCTAGCAATAATAATTTATACAAAATTTCTATATTGTATATTTTATTATAACACTTCATAAGTGACTTTTTCAGATAATCATTTGGGTTTGGCTTTCACTTTAGTTATTCCGATTGTCAGTTAATACCTACAAATTAAAATCTAAGCTCTGATGTTACCAACCAACTATCCCAACTAAATCAACTTATATGCTAGAACCTTTTTAATAAGCTATTCACAATTTAACAGTAAATGTATCTAATGTATCATTAATTAAACAATTCTCAAATATTTATGTTCTACTTTTAATGTATAAATCCTTCCCTGTACTTTTTAATTGCGAATTAATTTATTATTTTAAAATAATTTCCTACCTAGAAATACTCTTATAGATAATTATCAGTCTCAAGAAGCTACCACTACAATATCTTTCTGTTTATTCGCTTAAAGAATGTGGGTTTCCAGGGGGCGCTAAGTAATTTTTCATCTGAAAAGGGGGCGGTAAGCCAAATAAGTTTGGGAACCACTGCTCTAGATGTATACAATTATGTGCAATAGTTTTTAAAATAGCTCGATGCTGAAATTTATGCTACACATTCCCCGCACGGTTTGTTTATACTATTTCTGTAGCAGTTGTTAAATATAATTTTGAGAGAATAAGCTTTCCACTAGTTTAAGAATAACTGAAAAATATTTAAAACTAAATTTGTAAACGCGATGTATACATAAAATTCATCAATTTTCGATAATTAAGAAAATCCTAAAATATTTTTCTGGTTTTTTGTAATCGCAAAAAGAATGCAGCCCTCTATATTTAGATTCGCAAGGTAATTCTAGATAGTGTACATGTTTTTAAAGCTATATCGAATTCATAGCCCCCAATTTCTGACTATAATGTGATGCACAAACATAATGCACTTATTCTTTGCTCCTTTTTGTCTCGTACAACTTTTATCTCTTATCTTTTGGATTTCATTTTTATCAACGATAAAGCCTGAGCTATGTGCAAATAAGTTCTTTTATCTATTCCTCAGTTTAAGCAAAACTAAACAAAATTTAATTTCTTTAAATGCTCATCCTATGTATATTTGTTTGAAATTTTCTCGATTTCATGCCAGGTATGTAAACTATCGTCTTCCTTGAACAAATAGTTTTTGAGTGATACCGCCAACAAACAGACAGACAGACAGACGGAACAGAGAAAACCTGTTTTTCGTCATCTAGGTACCCTGAAACGTGAAGATCTGAAAAAATCTCGGAAGGTGATTTTTCGTGATTACAATACTTCCTTCGTCTTTCAGACGAGTGAAGTATAAAATTTTGAATATTCCTATAAAATTAATTTATGTAATTTTGACTTGATGATATTTTCTCTAGGAAAACCTTTCAAACAATTTGAAATAGCCCTCAAAAGCTGTGGCGAAACAAATATAATAAATAAAATTTAAATGCAAGTGAAAAATATAATATATAGGGTGCATACTAAAGACATTAAAGACAAGAACATGTTTCCAGGAAAGAAAAGAACCTTTTGATAATTTAAAAATTGTTAAAAGATTACGGAAGTCTCCATTATCGCTTTAATCTTTGTTATCGTTGAGAATCCACAGATTTAAATTATATTTTTCAAGGTATAATTTGCCAACAGTCTAACATGAATTTTTACTTTCCTTGCAAACTGTTATAGACAACGATTTCACTCTTAAAACAAAAATTTTACTAAATGTAATGAGGTAATTCAAAAATGGTTTGCGTTTAAAAATGTTACAATGAAAACATATTTTGTAAAATTGTCTCACTAGATTAAAAAAATTACACGTATGTGGAAAATATGATTTTTACCTCCTATTTACATTTACCTTAGAAGAGATCATTGCAAAGATGTGCACAATGATATACATTTAGGCAGTACCTATAGTAATTTGGGTAATTGGGTGGCACAATGAACAGATTTTATTATTACTTCTGCTCTTATCGTCGGTACTAATAGAAAAGAATTCTTAAATAATGTATTCCTATAACTGTAGCATGTTGTTCAAAAACATTGTTAGATAATTGTATTTTCGTTTAATATATTTCAGCGCTGAGTGTTAGGATATTAAATATTGTGAAATTTATTAAAAGTTGTTTTAATACCATATATATATTACTTACTATATTGCTAGCGGCTATGAGTTGGGGGGTCACGAAGGAAGTGAGACAGGCAAGCAACTCTTCAATGTATAATGGTGAGCTGTGCGCAAGCGCGGCGGCGTCTTCCGCCCAATGGGGAAGTGGTCAAGTTTAAAATTCGCTTCTAAAGGCGGAGTTCGAATTCTCACGCATGCGCACGAGACGCGTTATACACTAAGTGAAACTATGTCGGCGTCGTAATGTTTTCGGGCGTTCCGAGGCCCTACTAGCAATATATGTATAATACATATATGTTTAATACAACATTACATAAGTAGATCAACGTTTGGCAGCCTATTTAAATAATAATAATAGTTCTAATTGCAATTTTGTTTAAATTTTCTGCATACGCGCTTAATGAGACATAGTACGAAGGTGAAATTATTTAAAAATATAAGTTGTCAGCCATAGAGAGTAGCATGTTTACCGTAGGTACCTAATAATTATCTACATCCATTATGATAATTATACGAGAAACATTCGATAAAAACGCTATTCAGTAATCAGAAAGCTACTTGATTTTCCTGATTTGTGATTACTACACACCTAAGCTTATTTTATAACGATAAATTTTAATACAGAATTGTTTTAAACTTGTTAAATGTTCTCCCTATTAGTGGGCAACTTCTTATTTTTATTACCTCTTATTCCTATAGAAAACGTAAATATCAAAATTGATACTTATTTATAGTTCCTAATTGAAATGAAAATTGAAAGCTTTCCTATTACCGATACAAATTTCGATGTACCGATTGTTGGTTCAAAGGTACCCTGTGTCGTTCTAGCTTGTTTAGGTTAGTTGTAGACTTGATTTGTGTTGTAAACACTCTCTTCAGTGTTTCCAAAATGCATCCCGATACAAGTCTTTCAAAAATAGGTGAGGATAATAGGAAATTAACGTTTAAATCGTTTGGTAAAATTTGCAGTATGTATCAAAATTAAGCCAGAGAAGTATTGCGATGATAAGGAGTCGTGCATAAGGGACTTATGCACTTCAATTTGAAAGGTCCTGTGAACAAACAACTAAACAGAAGCGAGTGCAGCTGTGGTATTAACGTTTTTTAAATCTCATTAAATCACGGCCGGCACTGGCAACAGAACCGAATGGATTGACTTTTCACGTTTAATTAACTTGCTTGTAAGTAATCTAATATATTTTATCTAGCTAGATGTGAAAGTTAGACAGAATTCCGTTTCTGAATTAGCTACTGGAAACCGAATTCATTAATTTTAGAATTGTTTAAAAAGCGCAGCTACAGAGTTCTGCCATAAAATAATCCATCCTTCATGTTGCAAACACATAAATCAATTCTGTTCAGCGCTTTTTCTGTAGCACGATTTGTTTGTAATAAGAGTAAAGAAGCAAACAATTATTGAACCTACCCTAAGGCTTTCGAAACAAACTTTCTGGAGTAAGAGTATACGCAAGGGGTAAAAGAATATACAGTTTCAATATTTCATGTAGTTACACTTGCCAAAAAATATAAATAAAAATACCACCGTTTTAGGGAACAATTTGTGTATTAATTAAAATTGCGACGGCTTCTATCAATAAACTAGAAGCTTTCTCTGGAAATAAAAAAAAACAAAACTAAAAACCAAGTAGCTACGAAAGTTTGAAAACTAAAATGCTACTTAATAGTTTTATTATGTCTACATCGAGAACAGGGGTAAAATATAAAAATTCATAAAGGTATAAAAAAGTAAAAATCAATCAAAATCAAAATTTTTCAGAACGTTACTATAGCTTCTAGTTTTATTCGTCTAAATATTTTAGTAGCTTTTTTTAACTTTAACGGAAAGTTTTTCGACAGAATGCAAATTGTTGAATGCTTCTTAATGTTTATTCATTCTGTACCAGCCAAATATCTAAACAGATTCTAGAACCTGTAAGTTTTCTAATGTTTTCAAACTTAAGTGGATATTAAATGCCATTCTCTTAGCATATATTTTATCAAATACAACGAGCCCTCAACGGCATAGGTTAAATCTGTACTTACATATAATATGTGGATTTATATGGGTAATATCAAAAATCAACCACCCGCGAAATTTAAAAAATCAAAAACAACCTGTTAACTAAGCTATTTATTTGCAGCAGAAATCTCTTATTCAATGCCGTAAATGATTTGTAATTTTAATTCTTTTCCAGGTCGCGACCGAAGCTGTAACGGAAATTTTCTTTAGCCATCTGTGTTTTGGCGAGAAACTACAAATCAAGCAGACGGAGACAAAGTGGAGATTTATTCAAATTCTTACCCCTCAAGCTGGAGGGTTTATTCCAGTTTAGAAGGAAGACCACCAAATTGGTTCTTCATATCGAGTAATCTGCGTTTGCCCGGTCTGCACATATTTGCATCGGAGTATTTAGTTTCCTGCTCTTCTCGTTAATTGATTTTAAAAGGTGTGTTGGATGTATGGCACCTGTAGTTAAAAGTATTTACAAATATAAAATGAAATAATAGCATAGGTAACTGTTATTTTCTGATTTTTTTCCAAATATTCCATTTGTAAAAAAAGACTTTATTGAAAATTTTGAGAAATATGAAATGCTAATCTATACCAGGAAATACGTAGAACATCCTCAAAGTTCGCTTCAAAACATATGTTCGCTGGACACGATAGTTTTACGATTTTTGTTGTAATTATTATAGTTTATCGCACACAAAGGCGCACCCATTTAATTTGTAAATGCGAGTGCTGTGCTTTTCTGTTTTAATGTGTTGTGTATTATGAAATGTATTAATTGTGGAGCTGTACGTAGCTGCACGTAAACTAAAAATGAAATACGAATATCTACACACACATTTTTCTGCAAAGCTAGGCTATTATTTTATATTCTTATATCAACAAACGTTTATAACATATTAAATCGAAAAACAATATTCAAATGGAAGCTACTAAGATTCTGCAATTAATTTGATAATCTTTTGAGAAGATTGTGTATTGTAGCTTACAATCCACTCAAAATTATAGGATGAGGATGTAAAGGAACTCCAGCAAATAAATAAGTGAAAAAAAATAACATGTGCTGACTATATAGCTATGCTGGAAAGAACTAAGAAAGGTTTGATGAAAATGCTAAAACGTATTCCACCAAGATTTATCAGACCGAAAATTAAAAAAATACCCATATAAGAATATGAATTATGAATTCACGCCACAAAGAAGTTTCAGAGATTAAAACAAAGTGGATGAGATTTCAAAGATCTAGCGGTAATACACAAATTTAATGGTTAATGGATATGTATCCGAAGAGGCAGTTATATTCAGATGTTACCTAGAATCACACAGGCAATATACTCCACTAGAAAATTAATAATAGCTGAGGGTGTTTGAAAAAAAAATACTAAGCTGGATACTGAGTCAGATAAAGTGAAAGAATAAGCAGTGCCGACGCAAGAAACCATGACTGATTAAAGAAATTAATGTATCAGGTGGCTGGGGTGGGTAATATGAATGAGTGAAAACGAAGCACTAACACACATAACGGAGCAGAAGAAATCAAGAAAGAGGTAGAGGGAAGTTATACAAGATATGAAAAGTATGGAGAAACAAATTTGACAACAGGAGAGCATGGAGAGACACAGTAATAATAACAAACCGCACAAGAGTGTGCGAAACTGATTCGTGGATGAACAAGGAACTTCTAAAGGGCCTAGTCCACCCCAATAAATGCTTAAGCTTCAATATAAAGTAGCTAAGTTCCATATGAAACATATCACGTAATATAGTCTAGCACTATAAACCGCCTAGGCCCATGGCGTCTTGTACACTTTCTCTCCATTTCTTTTTCAATGTTGCATTTCTTCGCTGTTCTTTGACTTTTATTCTACTTCACACATTCTCTCCATTTTCCTTTCTTGTTCCCTTTTCTCAGGAGCCCTGCATCAAAACTCTTTGTGTTATTATGTTTTCTTTTATTACAGCAATTTTGCTTACCTATCTGATTATTTCTACTTTCGTAGCAGTTTTCACTTCTAATTATTTACTTCCTTGTTCTGTTCCAGAGGCTGCTGACTTACTAAGCTAAATTTCTGCACCCTCTAAAACTTGTATTCTTGATTCTGGTAATGTTTTATGTTGGTATGCTCTTCTCTTGCATTATTATTTATTCTTCAACATACAATACACTTCGGTCTTTTACCGGGCTATATGTCTCTCGTCAGTTATGCTGAAAATGTATTTTAGAATTTTAAAAAAAGTTACGGGAAGAAACAGAAGAGAACCTGGGAGAGGAACAGTGTTCTGACCACAAAAGCATGATCATAATATCTTCACATTACCTACAAATAGCAATATAAAAAATATTAGAGGGGGAAATGTACTTTACTTAGTTTTCATAGATGTGGAATATGCGTTTGACAAAGTACCATATCACATCTCGCGAGTAACGCTTCTAATTCTTTCATTATTGGTGGTTTTACTTGCTCCTCTTCTTGTTATTCTATGATAACTTCTTATGTTTGTTGTATGTTAGCTGGCTCTTCGATTAATATTTCTTACAAGTATTTTCCTCAGCATTCAACTATCTTGTTCTGTCCACTGATTAGATTACCCTGTTCGCTTTGCACGAAGTTGTATTTAGTTGAAATCTTGTTATTACATTTCTTAGTTTCTTATTGAATTGTCATATTTCAGTACTGCTATGGTGTTCCTCTAGTTTTTCGAGTTCTTCGATTCTATTCATCTCTCCACGAATAACTGTTTTTAGTCCACTATTTTGTATTCTTGTTTGGTATCCCCACTTTTCACGTTTAGCTGCCCCAATTTTGCTTTAGTTTTATCCTGCACGGTCTTTTCGCAGTTTTCATCATATCATATGCATGCATCGTAACATCCCTGATTTTGGTTTGTTTTTTTTGTGTGGGCTCACCGAAACGCTTTGGTTATTCTCTGGCTGATAATCAGTATTACCATGAAACGGCAGCTGTTGATGTCTCCTTCCCCACATTGCAGTCGCATGTATTTCTTCCATTATTTCGTGATGGATTTGATTCACGTTTTTACAAACTGGGCTTTCCCAAACTGCTTTATCATTCTCGTTATGTTCAAAAATGGTGCTCCCGATCCTCATCCCTCTATTTACTGCAAAATCAATTTCTCCATTGTTGTTATCCTTTACGTGCTTACTACACTTTTTTCACATCAAGATCTCCACCCATCGGTTTTAGGTCATATTTGGATACTTTTCCAATGCTGCTTAGAACATTTCGATCTCTTCCTACATCAGTGTTTACTTCTATTGGGGAAGGTGCATTTATTGAATTTTCCATTTAATCTTATATAACACATTTTTCCATTTATTGGTGTAAATTTGATTACAATGTTTTTATCTTTCATCTTGCTAGGAAACCTGTTCCGAGCATTCCGTTTTGTCCACCTCTATTGAAAATCGCATAATTTATATGCCCATTATTTCTTGCCCTTTTTGCTTGATCTTGCATGACTAATAAATCTATTTTATATCTACCAATTTCGCTAATTAGGTTCTTTAGCGCTCCATCTGTGTTTGTTTTATCTTCTCCAATATTCGTAGATCTTAAACTAGTCGTAGGGTTATTAGTTTAACTTAGTTTTAAGTATAAAGTTGAGTAACATGGTTGTAATTTTAATAATTTGTATGAAAAACAAACTGTAAGAGTTTTATTCGCAATTCTCTTGAGTATACGTATCTCAACTACGAGTATAAGTTGACTTAAAATAAAAGTACTGCAATATCGGAAAACGGGAGATTGAACATGCCGCTTAAAGGTATAATTTATTGTAACACGAAACCTCGCGAATGGTACCATGCACACTTTAATAGCTGTGTTTTAATAAGTAGCTTTTTGTTTGGCTCCAATAGTCCCTCGCATAAGTATTAATTTTAAACGCTGAGGAACGTGGTAATTCCCGATTTGAACTCTATTAAAAACGCCAACAAGAGTAGCCAATCTAGTAAATAATACATCTGAAAAGATCTAAACTAATTCACACCACCTAACTTTCAAAGTGAATACATCTTGGCGACATCAGATATCTTAAATTCTCTTTACCATCGGATAGAAATTCGCCAGCACAAACCGTGGGTAGAAAGCTTAAAATTTCATAGAAACAGCAGTAATGGTGTTTTCAGTTTGAGAACGCATATAACTCAAAACACGCCATCTTTATACGCTAAAGATACCTGGTGATGTACAGCAGAGCAGCGTCGTTAGAGAAGCTATGGAGAGTTGCAGGCTTGGGTACGCTGCTGAGATGCCGTCCAAACAAATGTGCAACGTAAGGGGTGGCAGGTTTTTCTCCAGTTATCGCAGTGGGGAAACACCGTGTGGTCTCAGTTGTCGGAAACCGTTAGAATAACGGAAAGGCTCAGAACTGCCTAGGAGTTGGTCCTCCATGCCCTACAGAAAGCCACATCAGAGCTCAAGGAAGAGAATATGTAGAGTATAGCACTGAACCACAAGGAGGTACGAGAAATAGGCTTAAAATAAGAGAATATCGACATCGATGTTCATAACGGGACGACAGGAACATACCAAAGTTGAAAAGTGGCCACAAGTAGGTGATTTTGCAGAAATAAATCAATATTCTAGTTTAACCAGTTTTATTCTAAAAATCTCACACAGAGTTTCTTAAGGGTGAGCGACGATATCGACCATACCTCTGGAATTATAATCTGCATGAAGCAAAGTTCCAGAAAAATCAGGCACAGCACCCAGAAACAATTTTACGCAATCAGTGCCATAAAATGGCCGACGGAAATCAAACTAACAATCTATTTTGAAAATCCAGTAGAATCCTCTAAAGCGCAAGAATTTCCAAAAATGTCCCAAAATCAAAAATGAGGGCATGCGACCAAATATAGGTACACTTATAAATTGCGGGTCACTCGTGACCTTTCTTGAAATTGTAATCTAGTTATACCTAAATGAAAAATTATACGTACCAATTTTCTTGTTATTTATACCTAATATTACTATTACATTTATTATTATTAACTCAAATGATGGGGCGATGAGATATGCTGATATGTGGTGGTGCCTAATTTTTAAAGGAGTCAGCATAACGTGCTATGTTTAAGATAACATTAAGTGTTAAGAAGTTATAACAGTTGTTCTGTTCTATCAATCTAAAGCTGCATACACTACGAACTAGTATTACTATTATTACCATGAGCTTTGAAGAAGTCTCTTACAATTAATGAAAAATTAGAATTCGGTTCTTATCCGAGACAAAACCTACAACTTGGTTTAAAACAACCCATCCTTTTACCGAACATAACAAGGTCGCAAAGTCCTGCTTTCTCTTCTGTCTTAAGAAACCAACATTTGACTAGAAAAACTTAATAAATAATGAAAGTTCTTATCATTAGAAGAGAAACTGTAAATGGAACCATGCTAAGGCACTTCTTAAAGTCTATTTTGGGCGTACTAACTGCGATTTAAGAGTGTATGAATTACCTTATAAACTACACTCTACACTACTAAATCTAAAAAAAGTGCAAGGTAGGGACATATAGAGTAGACTTTCAAAAGAGCTTATATTTTAGTTAGAATATGAAGACTTTAATCAGGAGAGATACCCAGATTTATTTCTAACGAGAAGCAACGTTATTCGAAGGCAAAGCTTTTCTTTGAAATGTTTTGTTAGACAACAAGAAAAAGCAGGTACAGCCAGATACTGAAAAATTACAACGTCTAATAGCTTTAACAAGAAAAGCGTATTGGAATAACTTTTATGTAAAAAACAAACCTCTCTGTTAATGTATATTTCGTTAAAAATTTCTATTTTGTGTAGTAAAACTAAAATCCGTTGTCGTTATGTGAAAAGCAATGACGAAAATAAAAAGAATTTTTAATACATTATTACATTATGTAAATGCACGGTCTTTAGAAGTCGATGAAATTATTAAACCGATCTTTAAAGTTTGCAGTTATACCTTCTAGTTTTCTCACATACTACGTTGATAAGATGAGTCGCGTTACTAGACCACGAAAATGTAATCCAACAAGTAGCAAAACATCTGCTGCATGTTTGTCACCAGCATGGAGAAAGCTTCTGGTTACTGTCTACCTTAATATAATTGTTTGTGTATCCAGTGGGGTACTTAACCCTTTTTCTAAATATACTTTCGATGTGTATAGAAATATGAAGAGTTCCAAACAAAAGTATGTGTGTTCAAGAGATGGCGCTATTGAATCTTTGAGGTCAAGTGAAGGGTAAAATAGTTTTATTTATTACAGTAGGTATATACAGTTTGATTTTCAAATTTGTATTACCTCTTACCTATTAACAAAAAAAAAAATTCTACATCAACCATTAAAAATGTTACATTTCCTCAGTGCACTAATATCTGTTAGTCCTTTGAAAAGCTATATTTTTTGTTTGAAACTTTTTGTGATATTTATTTAAACACCGACGGTATCTGCAGAGTAAATCTTAAGTGCCCCACCCAGAATAGCAGTGCAAAGGTAACGATTAAACATTGAAAATTTATAACGCTGAAAGAAAATTTATTCCACCATTTCAGTTTCTTATTAACATTATCCAGCCACTGAAATAATCCACCATTTGAATTCAGAAACCATTCCTTGCGTCCCATTTGCGTATCTGCATCTGCTGCTTTCTTAGTGACACATCAATCTAATTTTTACGCTACCTGTCACTGTCGCTACGCTGGTTCCTAACAACGAAAACTACACACCAATACGCACGCGTTCCACCCAAACCCCGAAGCCCTCAGATATTTAATTTAGAGTCTTGTTGCGGCTTCTGAAATATAAACTGCAATTTTCTTATGCTGGGCCGTGACATCCGAAACAAACGGAGCAGTTAAATATTCCGAAACGCTGAAAATGCTCTGTGTGTACTGCTATTTGTCTAAACGAATAACGTGTGCTGTGTACAAATGGAGGTGATGGTAACGCCGACTTATCAGCAGCGTTGGGGTGCTTATACACTTTCATCTCGCTGTCTATCAAAACCTGTCACTTTTTCTTAGGCTCGCTCTCATGTGCATGTACAGAATTCTCTGTTTATCCCCCTTGACGCGAACGAAAAGGTTTCCTGTAACTGCACCTTTCCTTTGTTCTCCATCGTTGTCTTCGCACAAGCACGGCCTGACTTAGAAAAGGAACGTAATTTATTTAGGACCTATCTGTACGACATATAAAAATTCAGATATAAATCAGACTAAGCCACGCCATGATTCAAAATGCATTTCGACGCCCGCTGATGTGATTGAATGAATACCCCAGTGGGGTTCCACAGGTTTCAAAGAATGCCCTTCCAGATTTTATGTGTTGAAAAGTGGTTATGGTATAATTTTCAGGACGGGTTTTACAACTAGTGGTTGAAAAAACTATTCAGGAACATCTAGGTGTGTAGTTTTTAGAATCGTATACCTTTTAGTTAATCCTTTCAAGTTTAGATCAAAAGAAGCTTTATGGGTTAGTCAGCGCATAATAAAGGCTTTTATAAATTATTCTGGAACTCATTAGTAGCAGAAAGGGTTGCGCCTAAATGATGGCCGAATATTAAACCTTTTCAAGCAAGGACGACGGATACTTTCTTATTGCAAATAAGCACATATTAAGCACTATCATGCCCGGGGATTATTTACTATGGTTATCCTTTCTCAATTGGAACTAAAAGAAGGGTTTGATTGATTGCATGAATACAGCGATGGCAATGATAAGCAAGAATCATCTACTATATTGTAAATTTGTAGATTGCAAGCAATTCATAGCCATCATAAATGATTGCTTTGAAGGATCCATTAATCACAACCATGCTCACTATTTAATCCCCAGACACAAACTGCGAATGTGTAAGAAGTGGAACACTTTTATCAAGGGCGCACAGTACGAAAGCCACCCGACACAAAGAGTTTCACTTCTTGCCTGAACCCGCCTTAGCATTCAACGCGAGCTTTATTTCTTCATCTGCATGTTTCTCGCTACAATCCTCCGACTTAGTTCTCAACGTTGCATCTCGCACGCTCCTGCAGTGTTTCTCCCTTCCGACCAGTCATGGGCTCCTCAGAAGTGACGACTTCAGCAAATCTTTCCCTGGTGAGAACCATTATCTCTGAAGAATCAATTGAAAACTGCGTGACCACGTCCGCTTGAGTGCGTGTTGCAAAAGGTTCGGAGATTCACCGAACGTGGCTTGTTTTTTAATGGACAAGAAGTGGAACTTCGGCAATTCGGCGCAAGGGGTGCCCACGGGAGTCACTTCAAGATCGGGACGTCGTTAAAAAGGGGAATTACATTTAGAATTCTTGTAGTATTTTAATTTCTCGTTTCCGTGGTGTCGCCCTTTATGACGTCTGAGGGGTAGCCGTGATTTATGCCAGAAAGTCGATGGAAGATTCTGCTTAGTTCCTTAAAAGCCAATTACCCAGCTCCTTTCGTTTTTTTTCAGCAAATTTTGATGAAGCAATCAACGTACGCTTTTACATCGAAATGAATATCAATCGCATTATTGAAAGGGAACCTGGGGGAAAAACAAAATTTGAACTTAGATTCCGATGAAATTGTTAACCTCGCTGCGCGTAATTAAATATTTACAATCGCTCGCGCCACCTCCAGAAATTAAATAACTCAGACAATTACAAATGGTAGATTCAGCTTCTAATTGCAGCCGCAGAACAGCTACGTCTTGAATTAATACAAGCGAGAGTAACGGAGGTAGTTGAATTTCTTGAGAAAGTAATAACCATAGCATTCAGCTGCAGGATTCCGGCGGGATGCTGTCTTTATCCTGTAATGTGTACTGAAACAGCAGATTTCAGAAACTCGCTTCCCAAGAGACATCTTTTACAAGATGTAAGAACTATGCTACACCTGACCCCGCCGAATTACATTTCTGCTCCCTTAAATCTGAAAATTTCATTAAAATGTGGTTGACTGGAATTAGGTTTACATCTAATGCCGTTCGCAGGTAGTCTAACTGCTGTTATTATTATCAAAAACAGCTGCAAAAATATATAAATCCTTAAATTTCCTTTTTATTTTTAAAATACATTGTTAGTAATTGTTTGTCGGATATAAAGTTGATCAATCTCATTAATATAGGAAAATACTATTCATACAAACTAAATTGGTATTTAATTTTCGCAGTAATATAGTTCGGACCTAGTTAATTGTAGGCTGCAATTTGTGTGTAATTACTGGTATAATAAAAACACAATAACTTAATTTCATCGGTTAATTTAGTAATTAGTAGATCTATTATGCAACAACCCGTACAATACGAAACGGTAACATATTATGCCGCGCTATGGCGCCGGTTTTACTAAATAACCAAACGCAATGAATTTATTAGATACATTGCGGTGAAATGTGTATACAGTGTGTTCACGGTAGGTGCCGCATGCACGAGAACCTCGCAAAAGCTAAAAGATAGCGATTCGATTACATGAGAAGAAACGTATGGTAAATGTAACTTTCAATGTTCTTTTATTATTTGTAATCGAATAATACAAATGGAAAAATAGTTCGAACACTATCAAGGTAATTATTTACACTGTAAACTCAATCTTCTTATCGGTATTTACAATTTCGAAATATTTACGTCGAACTCGTTTTCTAAACAGCGTCAAAGGCGGTCTTGTCAGTAAATGCCACTATGTGTTTAGTGATAGAATTAATGGGTTTAAATTTAAAAGCAAAGTTTTACATATTACAATATTATAAATTGCTTAACAAAACAAAATCGTACTAATGTGGAACATACATACTTATAACGTAATAACAAATGAATAAACGTGGATAAAGTAACCGCAGATTGTTTCAAATGCAATAGTACTGACAATTATATTCCTATTTAGCAAAACCCATATAGATGTGTAAAATTAGAGTTTGTTATCGGCAAAATAGACAGGAAGAGAAAATGTAAGTGGATAAATCAGATTTTTTTTTGTTTACCTTATCGATGATAGCGCATTGTTTAAAATAGTTGACAAGGTAAACAAATTAATTTATTAACGGTGACGCTTGTGTTGACAGAGTCATTTGTAAAAACGAAATATAATATGTCTGGATTTGGAAATATTTATAATGTGAATATCTCAACTGAAATACGGAAAACCGTACCAGAAAAAGTAAGAAATGTATTTGGAACCAATTTAACGCTTTTTGCAACGAGTGAAATTTTGATTTAAATGGAGCACAGCCGCTCGAAAATGCTGCAGAAATTGTAATGGATTGGGCTTTCAACATGAAAACAAGAAATGAATATGATTACAAAGATTACAAAGGATAAAAACTTTAAACTAACTAATATTACACTTTTGTTAAATAAACTTAATTACTTTATTAATAAATTTCACTTGAAAATAATTTCGTTTGTATAAATTTGCTCTTGGAATTGTCTTAACAAATACCACTCGAGCTTCGATTTCTAGACGAATATTTTTCCTGTTTATAAACTCTCTCTTGGTTTCTTGGGCAATTCGACTCGAAGAATTGTCAAAATCACTGGAGCTATACTCTTGCCATGTTGACCTGCAAATATTCTCGTCAAATTGACAAGCCATCAAGCAGTAGTATAAACAGATAGGAAAAAATAGCTGACTAAATCGAACTTGTGGTATTGCCTGCGAAAATTATATCGATATACAGTGTGTACATCCAGTGCGCCGGTTTTGGATTGCGCATTTAATTATTTTCTTATAAAAAGTTTGTAAGAAGTTGACCTAATGGGGTTAAAAGGTGCCCATTTTAAAATTATGGTGGCATATATAGGGTGTCTTAAAAAGTTTGGCTCAAAAATGTATTTTTTTTTAAATAGAATACCTTTTATCTATGACTATTTAAGACTCTATAAGTTCTAGGTTCCATTCTATTTTTTTTAAAATTTGATGTTATCGTTTCCAACTAATGAAGGTTTTTTAATTTTTTTGTCAATATCAAGCTTTCATTGAAAACGTCACATTTTCTCTCCTTTTGAATATTTCCTTCCAGATTATTGATGAAATCGTCGCATAGGATACAATAATATTAAAGTTTAATAAATACTAAATTGTTTTAGCCAGGGTGTTCAAATTACCGGTTCAAATTTCATCTTTAGTCTTTCTTTTTTATTTTTTTAAATAGAGTTCTCTATATTTTATAACACAAATAAATAGCGCATTAAGTTTCCTATTTCTTGATCACATCTTATACTTTACACCAAAGAGTATTTGACAAGTTAAACTTTTAATAAAAAAATTACGATAAATATGGCGCATAAATCAATTAATACTAAATCAATTTTTAAATCGGCCTATAAATCAGTTATAACTTTCTTATACACAGGTGTTCAAAGTGCTTTGCCAACCGTTCAAACCGGTTCTTAAACAGGTTCCCATACCTGTTTGTAAACCAGTTTAAAGTCAGGTTTGCAGTTAACCGGTTTATGAAGAACCGCGGTTAACCGAAAGCCGATTAACCGTCAAATCGGTTTTTACATTTACATTTAAATTCTCAAACACTCTTTGGAATAAAGTATAAAATGTTGAAGTTAGAATAAATGAAATTTAAGGCTCTATTTATTCTTGTAATAAAATATAGGGCGTTCCAATTGAGAACATAAAAATTGAAGATATTGTAATTTAAACTAGTATTTTGCACACATTGTATTAGAATATTTAGTCTTCAAAAAAATTTAAAATTTTTGTGTCCTAGATGAGGATCCCCTCAATTTTCAGGGAAGAAATATTCAAAACTGGAAAAAATGTGATGTTTCAATGAAAGCTTGATATTTACAAAAAATACTAAAAAACATTTACAGGTCGGAAACGCTGCAAGCAATTTAAAAGAAAGGTTACAGTTGAACGTAGAATTTATAGGGGCTTGAGTAGCCGTAGATAAATAGGGTACCTATTCCATTTACAAAATTTATACTTCTTCAAGCGAAACTTTTTTGGGACACCCTGTATAGGCCAAAATAATTTTAAAATGTGTCCCTTGTAACCATATTAGGATCCCCTCAATCAAAATTTGTATAGGAAAGACAGTAAAGGCGCAGTCGAAGACCGGCGCACGAAATAGACACCCTGTATAGTGCGAGACTATCAAAAATTACAATGGAAAATATTAATAGCTACCAGCGAATGAAACAAAGGGATAATCAGTTTCACATGTAATGTTACTTAATGTTTCCGTTGATATACAGTGTGAAACTAATAATTACAGCAAAACACAGATTCAAAATAAACATAAACCTTTAAAAATATTAATGGAGAAACGCAATAAATCACAGTGCATAAAACAAACGGAGGCAGTTCCAAATATAATAAAATTTAATAGTTCTGTTGATCTGTGGGTTGAATGGTAATTACAGCAAAACGCAATCTATATTATTCAAAATAAAGTTTTCCTTTCAAGATATCAATGAAAAAACAAATGAATACCAGTGCATAAAACATAAACACAAATCTACAAATACATAAATGCAAAAAGAAATAACTTATATCAAAGGAATACAAGTATATAAAACAAAACGAAAATGTTTCAAATGTAACACTACTTGAAAATTCTATTAAAACAGAGTGTGAGCCTAAAGATAATTACCAAAACAAAAGTTATCGTATTAAAAATTGATATAAACTTTCAAACCACCAATGGGAGACTCAAATACCGAAAACAACTAAGTGCCAGTACTTAAAACAAAATCGGGCTGTTTCAAATGCTATATTGCCTAAAAATTCTGTTGCTATAGATACGGTGTGAGATTAACGATAATTATAGCGAAACATGTGCCATCTTATTCAAAATAAAAAAAAAACCTTGATACATAGCAATGTATAAAACAAATACCGAGACCAAGTGAATACCAGTACATAAAAAATCAGGCTGTTGCAAATGAAATATTACTACACAATTTGGCTGATATATATGTCAAGAGACACGGTAATTAAAGAAATAAATAGAAGAATTCAGAAAAATTCAGAATAAGAAAAAATCTTCGAAAGAAACGTAGGCTAGGCAGCTTCAAATATCATTTCACTTAAAAGTTATATTGATATACATTGTGGAAATGGCGGTAGTTAAAGCAAAATACAAGTTTTCTTCTTCAAAATAAACAGATATCTTCAAAAATTACACTGAAGGGAGCCAACAGCGGTAACAAATGAATAACAGACACAAAGCAAATGCGGGTCGTTTCAAATATAATAGTACTTAAATCTTCCCTTAGTATACAATGTGACCATTAGGGTAATTATACATAATTTAAAAATGGAAAGAAAAATTGGAATATAAACCAGTGCATAAAACAAAAGTAGACTATTTCAAATGCAATATTACTGAAAACAGAGTGGCAAAAACATATACATTTAGAAATATCAGTATACAAAACAAATAGCAAATGAACATCAGTGCATAAAACAAAAGCAAACTGTCGCAAATGTAATATTACTTCAAGATAAAATAGTCACAGCAAATCGCAAGTTTTTAACCGAAATAAACAGAGACTTTGTAAAATATCAATGGAAAAGAGAGTCCCGATAAAGAATATGAATACCAGTGCAAAACACTAAAGTAGTCTGTTTCAAAAGTAATATTACTTGACAATTCTATTGATATAGAACGTGACACCAAGGATAATTACAGCAAAGCACGTATTATTTTCTTCAAAATACACAAAAGCTAAAAAATCAGTGGAGACACCAAATACCGGTAACACGTGAATACAAGTACATAAAACAAAATCGAACTGTTTAATGTGTAACAGTAATTAAAAGTTTTGTTAACATAGAATGTGAGCATATGGGTAATTAAAGCAGAAAAAAAATTCTACATCTAAATATTTCAATTGAACAGAAAAACACCCATAACAAATCAGTATCTGTATGTACAGAAAATAAATGCAGGGTGTTTCGCATGTATTACTGATTCAATATTCTATTGAAATGAGTGTGAGCTTAAGCATAATTACAGCAAAACAGAAGTTATCTTATTTCAAGTTAAGAGACACTTTAAAAAATATAAATGCAATGTGAGTACCAATAACCAATATGAATACCAGTACATAAAACATAAGTGGGTTGTTTCAAATATAGTATTACCAAATGATTCTGCTGATATAGTTATTTGTTTCATAATAAACAACACTGTTAAAAATGTCAAGGAGCACAGCAAATACAGATGAGAAAGAAATACCAGTAATCAAAACAATAGAAGGGTGTTTCAAATGCAGTACTAATTGAAAGTTCTGTTGATAAGTAATGTGAGCTTGAAGATAATTATAGCAAAACACAAGTGATCTCATAGGAAATAAACAACAACAAAAAGGAAATCCCTATAACAAATATGAATAGCAGCACATAGATCAAATGCGCTGGGTTTCATAAGCAATATTACCTAAAATTTCTGTTGATATAGAGTATTAGCCTTAGGGTAATTATATCAAAACACAAGCTATTGCGTTCAAAATAAACAGAATTCTAAAAATGTAAATGAAAACGGCAAATACCGAAAACACATAATTACAAGTACTCAAAATAGAAGCATGGTGTTTCAAATGTAATATTACTTAAAATTTTGTCAATATACAATGTGAACATAAGGATAATTACAGCAAACCACAAATTGCTTTCTTCCAAATAACAAGAAATTTTGAGAAATATTAATGGAAAAAGTAAATACCAGTAACAAATACGAAACATAAGCGGCAACTTTCAAATGTAATATTACTTGAAAATTCTGTTGATATAGAGTGTGAGCCGAAGGATAATTACAGAAACAATGCACGTTTTTTCCGCAAAATAAACTGAAAATTTTAAATATATCAATGAAAACAGCAAATATCGATAACAAATGAATACCAATACATACCACAAAAGCACGCTGTTTCAAATGTAATATTACTTGAAAATTCTGTTGATATAGAGTGTGAGCCGAAGGATAATTACAGAAACAATGCACGTTTTTTCCGCAAAATAAACTGAAAATTTTAAATATATCAATGAAAACAGCAAATATCGATAACAAATGAATACCAATACATACCACAAAAGCACGCTGTTTCAAATGTAATATTACTTAATAATCCTGTTGCTATAGTTACGGTATGCGACTAACGGTAACTAAAACGACAGATAAGCTATCTTATTGAAAATAAAGGAACATCTTAAAAAAGATATCGGTGCATAAAGCAAATACCAATAATAAATAAATAGTAGTGCATAAAATAAAAGCAGACTATTTCATACGTAGTATTACTGAAAAATTTTGTTGATATACTCCCTAGAAGTGACGATAATTAAAGCAAACAACAAGTTCTATTACTCAAAATATAGGAAAATATTCATAAATATTACTAGAAAAAGCAAACGCGGATAACAAATTAATACCACAAAATAAAAGCAATGTGTTTCAAATGTATTACTAGGTGTAAATTATGTTGGTGCAGAGTGTGCACTTAAGGACAAGTACAGCAAATACAAGTTTTCGTCTTCGAATTAAACAGAAACAGTGACCAATATAAATGGAAAAAGCAAATTCTGATAACAAATATAGATATCAGCCTGTAAAATAAAAGTGGTCTGTTTAAAATGTAATATTACTTAAAGTTCTGTTGGCATAGAGTGCTAGCCGTAGGCTAATTAGACAAAACACGAGTTACTTTATTTAAAACAAAGAGAAATTATAAAAATGTCAATTAAAACAGCAAATGCCGGTAACAAATGAATACCAGAGTACGCAAAACAAAAAGGCTGTCTCAAATGTATTGCTAGTTGAAAATTCTGTTGATATGGAGTGTGGTGTTAGAGATAATTACAGCAAAACACAAGCTATTTTATTCGAAATAAAGAGAACTTTCAAAAATATCAATGTAGACCAGTACATAAAACATTAAAAATGTCAATTAAAACAGCAAATACCGATGACAAATGAATATCGGTACATAAAACAAAAACAGTGTGTTGCAAATGTAATATTACTTAAAAATTATGTTAATGTTTAGTGTCAGACTAACGGTAATTACAGAGTAGTGAACAGAAACATTCGAAAATACAAATAGGAAAAATTGATACTGATAAGAGAGGAATATATCACCAGTTAATACAAAAGCAGAGAATGTGAAATGTAATATTACTCAAAAGTGAAGTTGAACAGTGTGAGACTAATACTAATCAGTCAAAAATACGAATGATTTTATTCAAAGTAAGTAGAAACCTTTAACTGTATTTAGAAATTATAAATATTTGTTTATAGGACCATTGGAATTAGGATATGATGTGTCTATGAATTTTCGACTAGACTCCTAGAGTTGTAGCTATTGTGTATACATACTAATCACATTCAGCTTTATTCTACATTGAATTGTGTTTTCTTAGGTAGATACATGCATATATGGAAATTAAACAATTTTGCTATTCTACAACCTAAAGCAACAAGATAAAGAAAGTGTAGAGTCCAATACTAGGATTAAATAATATAGTTCAAACTATCTTAAGGAATTTAAGGAATTATAAAGCTTGTCATGTTTATTAATATGCATTTGTTTCTCCTCTGTTTTGCAAAACACAGATCAAACAAAACTAGTTCTTCGTTTATCATTGTTTCTTTTACAAAATCGCTGTCAAATCTTATATAATATAATGCGAGGAAAGTAAGTCTATCTCATAACGAAATGATTGGTTTTTAAGAATATAAAAACTAAATGAATAGAACTACACTCTGACACTAAGACCTACAAACATATTCAAATTAGCAATATGTTTGGAAAAGTGCTAAATAATGTCAAAGCATAAACTTTTATATTTTTCAGTCTGTAATGAATATCAAACTGAAATCCTAAAATTTTAAATGTTTCAGTTAACCCAGGCTTTTATATTTTACCATCTACGAGCATTTCATACATGGGGCGCTTATGCTGGACACACTGTATATTATTAGTATATGTAACGCCTATTAAATGAGCTAATTGGTTTTCTTCGCACTATTACTAAATACCAAATGTCTTACCAGTCTCGTCTTCAGCGCTAGAATAACAGTTTAAAATACATAGTCCACATAGCATCAATACAATAACACTCTGTACGTAAGTGACTTGAAAGCTTCGAATGTGCAGCACTGAAAACATGGCAAATTAACTAAGAACGATTCTAAATACGGCCGCAACCGTGGCAAAAAGTTCGTGGCGCGAGTTCAAACAGCAACCGCTTCGGGTGTTGCGTAAGACGGACGAATAGATACTGGTAGAAGCTACGACGCCGCGTTCACGCTGCAGTAGATCGAACATGGGGTTGTGTTCACTCCTGCAGCTTCCTGCGACGCTTTCCGAGAGTAGACGAGAGTTTTGCTGCTTCCATGGATCGCACCCTGGTCGCCCCTGAAGGCTCGATTTTCGCCGATCCGGGTAATGCTTGTAGTAAATCCGGTCGGTGTAATCAGCCTAATGAATATTTATTCCATGTTAGAACAATTCACTATGATCCGATTGTAACTCTCCGGGACGAACTGAAAATTGCCGCAGGTGTAATCACATGCGTTAATTGGTGTTACGCGTCACAATTACCGGCATTTATTGGCTGTCACCAACAGTTTCGCTTCCCGATATTCCAATTTCGGGAGAAATTCGCGAAATATGACGGCCAACTTGCGCGGAACCCATGATTGTAACACGTTTGCTGACAAAACCAGATTAGAACGAATTGCTTGTAGAGGTGCTTCAAAAATTCGAGCTTTGGAAGTATGTGAAATTCTGGAGTTTGCTATTTTTAGGGGCCACCATCGAAAAGCTATTTTGTTCAGGATGTTGTTTTTCGTTAAAGAACGAATTGCTAATTTGTCCGTGTCACAGTACTAATTGGAATTGATTGAAACAGCAATGGCGCTGTAACAACCTTTGTAAACATAGCAGATCAATACGCCGAACTTAAAACAACGCAGCCGACTTTTCATTTTTAAATTTATTTGTTCAATATCCTCTCAATGCTAACTCAAGGTATTTTTCTTACTATATTTTTAAACGTTAAACTGAGAATATTCGGAATTGACAATTACATAAAATTGTATTTACTGTTTCATTGCGAAAACAATATATATAAACCGGCACATAAGTTAGGTTGAAACTTCTAGCCCGGCTGTGAACATATACTACGAGACTGATTTCTGTCATTAGGAATTCATAATAACGATTAATGTTATCCTTTCTATTTCTTCTATTAGTAGATACTCACACAACTTAAAGTGTGTAAAGATATTTTTAGATTCTTTGATCTTCCAATATCTTTAAACATGATCTACAAATGTTGATATCTCCAAATGGTCTAGTGGATTTACGAAAGAAAGGATGGAACTCAAGAGAAAAACATTTGCGGAAACTTTAATTGACAGCAGGTGGAGATAAATAAATACATACAGTGCAAGAAGCAAAGAGAAACGTAAAAAAGCTCAATACTCAAAAAGAAGATTATGGGAAGACTTCTGCAATAATATTAAAGAAAAAGTGGATGCAATCAAGCTGTTATTTCGAGTTTTAAGATGTTAAAGAAAAGAGAAGAGATCTAACTTAATTTATAAAAAACAAACAAGGGAAATCCCTATCCCAAGAAAACTGGATTCTGGGCAAATGCTTAAAATACCTTCTAAGAATTATTGAAATGGAGAAACTGCGGCGCCTAATACCAAGTGAAGAAATACTTTTTACCAAATATAAGCAACTCTTAGAGAAATGTTGGGGTAAAATTAAAAACATCTGTGTATGCACAGTGGCGTTGTAAAGAAAAAATATAGAGCTCCTTGAGAGAAAAAAGAGAAATCAAGATATGGCCACAAAAATGCGAAGTTTATACTGTGAAATTGAAAAATACACATCGGGAAAGATTATTCAAATATGTTTGGAAGTTAAAAATTATCAGATAATGGGGTATCCTGAACCTTCTACTATAGTGCCAGTGGACTAGCAACAGAAGTAAACAAAAATAGAAAACTCCGAGAAAGAAGTTCTAAGCGACACAAACCCACAAAAATAAAAGAATTCTTATGTTCAGCTGCTCTAATTCTAATGGTTGGTAATGAGAACAGGTGTTAGAAAGGAAATTTTAGAGCTGGTATTGTAACGATAGCTCCGAAGCAAATTTTTGGCAAACAAATAATTTTAATTATTTCAAATTTGCATATCGTCATCCCGCTCCATTTTAGCTCGGTATTTTATTGCAAGTTGTGAGTGGAAATCACGCGGTCCGCGGCTCTGCGCCGCGCTCCGTCAACGCCGCCGCTCTCCCCACTATTTAAATCCCCAGTCTAAATTTGAGATAACGCGGGCCCCAAAACCGTATAAAAGCAAGCGTTTGGGCAGAATGAACAACTCTTCGAGTCCGACTGCCTTAACCAATAACGTCTCCTAAAACCGAAAAACTTACCTAGTTGTGTACAAGGCGCTGGTTCAGGTGACGTGCACAACCACCCGTTTCAGAAACCCCGATGGAACTTGGCGCTGGTCTGTGACAAGTCAAATCCCCGTCCTGTCCTGGTAAACGCTTCGGCGCCGGCCAACGTGACGAGCATCCGCGTAGTACCCGGATCTGGCATTGGTTCTGGTCCATGTGACGTGCCCATCTTCCCCGTAGTTTCTCCCGGACACCCTGTATGGTATAACTCGAAACCCTCCGGGGAAGTTATAAATCTAGCGGCCGCTGAAGCAAACAACTCCGTAATCGCCCGTTACGAACTTATATTAGCATAATCCGGACCGAGGTAAATTTACCTATGAGGTCCACGAATATCGCCTAATAACGATCAACTATCATCAATACAACACCCCATTGTTGACACCTTAACAGCCAGTCTTATAAAGGCTACTAATCTGACGTTAACCTTAATTTGCTGTTAAAATAAACAAAAGCGCATCAAAATTTGTTTACTAATGAATGAAATGCCATAAGCACTAACATATTGATGCGATTTTGTTTGTTTTAACAGCGAATTAAGGTTAACGTCAGATTAGTGGTATTTATAAGACCGGTCGTTAATCTTTAATTTGTCCACAGAATTAGCCATATTGGAAACCTTCACCTTAGACAAAATCCGACCAGACGCGTCATCTAGACGGCACGCGCTGAACTCGATCTGTTGCCGGTGCCAGGGGGGTTGCCGCAGTTACTAGGCACTTAGGCGTTCGTCTAGTAGCATAATAATAATCAGCTTTAAATATGAATTGGAAACTTTGTTATATTTTATTAAGGACCACATTTTATTTTTGTAATGTATGAGGACTAATACCCATTTATTTTCAACCATTTCCATTAGATGTGTTTACAGTACCCACGGATATAGCTATCCGAGGTCCAGTGCAACGGAAGAATTAAAGAATAATTTCCCCCGTGGTGTTACATTTCTGTAACGCCAAAGCAGAGACGTTACATTTTTGGCGCCACGAGCAGGCGTTACAGCATATCACTGTGAGAATACATAATTTGGAAATATTTTTGTAAACATCTAAAGTAATTGCAATAGTGTGCTGAACTTGACATTGAATTTCAGGAAATAAAGAAAACCAGTTAAATAAAACATTTAAGGATGATAATAGGAAAACCAAAACGACAAAAGCTACTTTAACGATAGATTTTGTTATGTTCATCTTATCTCTCGTTGAGATGAAAAAGTCAGGTCGCCACTGGGTTTAGCACAGAACGAAGGCATGCTTTTGCGTTGAAGACCGAAGTGCGAAAATACGTCACCGCATCCTCTGTGAGAGACCAGAGAACAAATATGCAGTGAAGTCGTATCGAACAGTGGTCACGCTGTGCAATGTAAAATTGTATGTTACCACCCCCGTTAATTAGGGTTAATGTTGGATCAACCAGTTCCCTAGGCATTCAAGTGTTTGAAATTATATACGTGCTGTTTAAGGTATCGACGAGTTTCAACGTCGGACTACCGCGGATTCAGAAGCACATACCATAGCCTGGCCGTCAAACTATCGTTCTTGGCCAAGCTTACTCCTTTCTGCTTGACCCGTCGTCGTCACCTAACTGCCAATAAAATCTATCGGTTAGCCGTATTTTTCTAATATTTGTAATAGCATTTAAGCACTACTTCGTTTGGTGGTGTTAATTGCTATTTGGAACCTTGGCTGGCGCTCTGCATTTCAACCAAAATGTATTTCCTTACGTGTGTAATTTGCTGTAATGTCATGTTTTGGAAAAAAATACACTTCGATGTTGCAACAGCCCCTCAGCTGATCTCCTAGAATTTCAACTTATGTGGGACATATAGCAGTACTATATTACTTCCTGTTCAATTTTGGGAAGCAAAACAGTGAGCGTTTTCAAGATTATTAAAATCCAAGCATATGAAGGTGACGTAGGTCCACTCCACGTGTTGAATAAATCCATCTTCCCGAAGCCCAAAGTCAGGTCGTCCATTGTGGATCTGATCAAACAACACTTACTAATGATTGGCAGTATGATGCCTAACCAATGACAAACACATTTCATACGTCTCTATCGATTTATCTTTTGAAAACAAACACATGTATCTTCAGATTAAGACCGAGCCCACCTTATTGAAGCTATCCACCTGCACACATGCACCCTTTAAGTATGTTATAAGCCGTAAGTAGGTTTTCATTTGTAAAAGTTAGTTGAACAGTCCAACTATATCGAACACTGTATAGAACCGTATTCAATAAAAAGAGATTTCAAAAAGAACCAAACTACTGTTTACTAAGCAGTGAAGGTCCGCATATCCATTCATTTCTCAAAGTCCTGAACCCTTTCGGTCAGGTTAAAGCTGAAACTAGACGCAAGCAAAATACACCTTTTCAGAAAAGTAGAGGGGGTAATGATATTGGAAAAAATTGAAGTAAGAACGTCAGCGACCTCTTAATAAAATCAATAGTTCTGGAAACGTTACTAAAATGTCGGAAGAGAAACAAGCTAATGCTGTATGAGAGTTCAAATGAACAAACTTCGAAGAATACCAAGGTCGACTTAAAACCCTAACGTTCTTGATGGTATGGGACTCGAATGGACTCAAAAACAGAAAATATGATCTAGATATGTAATACGGCATACACCATATGGAAGTGTACAGCGTCAACTTTGAATTGTTTAGTATTCCAAACAAGTAGCTCAAACAGGATCCAGAAAGGGGTATAAAAACCTAATAGATAAGAGTGACAGGTTCCAGAACTCATCGTAATACACTTCACCCAACCATACAGACTAGATGAGCTGCGACTTCAGAGAGGCTACAAGGAGATAACAAATACCCAAAGAAAAGAAACAACATCAACAATACGTTTATCCGCGAGGACGACAATAATACGAAGGAAAACATTAATAATGTTAACGCAAAACAAATGAAATTGTTAAAATAAAAGGAATTACAACAAGTTCGATGTAAGAATAGTTCGGGATTCGTGCAAGCAAAAAGGCCCTAACTAACAGAAGCATAGGGAAATGATCAAGCTCAGTAAAGGAAGAGGCATCAGATCGTGCATGGCCAGCAGATACTTTATGTTCACAGAGCACCATGATCACAGCAATCGGTGTCAAGAGTACCTGAAATTGCGCATGCCTAGACCATAACAAACAAACAAAAATCAACAACAAACGGAGGAGAGCAGCTACACACCAAACCAATCAAATCGAATCTCTCCCCTAATCAACAGCTTCCACAGCAAAATTCGTATGTCAGGAGACTCAAAGAAAATTTTTGAAAAATACTTTTCCCGCTGCTGAACATGTAAGTCAGCCTTAGTAACAAAACGTGTGAGTCCGTGATTATATTTGTTTGCTGCTTTTTCTTGACAACGGAACTTAATACTATTATTAAGTTCCTAGGATAATAAAATTAGCAACGCCAGATGCAGACTTAGACTTTTAGTGTTTATGTGACATGTGACACTCACAGGTAACACGACTCACGAAAATTAATCCTGGTGACAGGTGACAAACCAAAAATTTTTTTCAAAAATCTAGGAAAATTTCGATAAGCAGCGGGAAAAATATAATAAGATAACTCGTAATGTATCGCCTATTAACATTTTCGGCAGGCAACAAGCCTCGGCTGGGCCTTGGCTTGTACTTGCCTACCTCAAATTTCAATAGGCCCTTATATTCCTTGTTACTTAAATAGCTATTTTATAGCTTCGGGAGCAAAAGTAAGAATCCTAAAAATTTTCGAATATGAAAGGGATGCTCTAAATCCATCCTATACCTCGAAATTGCGAACGGAAACATTTGGAAAGAAAGGGACGTTTCTTGTGAATCTAGAGACCACTAAAACTATTTAAATTACCCAAAACGCAGGACGGTGCGTTGGAAGTCAAACATTCAAAGCGACATTTTCGGCCCGTAACAGCCGGCCAACACAGAGTGTAATGCTCTTCTCTCAAATAAATGTGCAATAGCTCAAATACGGAATAACTGAGAAATTACAATTTGTCGAAAATTATCATAAGTGTTCGTGTAACATTTCCAAAAATCAAATTCAGAACTACCACAAGAAACGTTGTCATTATCTTGATTAATATGTAAAATTCGTTCTAAATTACTTGATTAACAAGCAATAGGCTACCTTCCAGCGGTACGCTGAACTGCCTCAATACACTCTAATGACGCAAGACTACGAACTGTGGTAAAAAATGAGGAAAGACTTTGAAAATGCCCTTTGATCAAAATTATGAATCTATTTCAAAGTCGGTATTCGTGTTTCATAACATGTCAAATTCTCGTTGACAAATTCTGTCAGTCTGGATAGTAATCAGATTGGCAATAATATACTTTTTCTCATATCCATTGCTTGCTATTAGCGTAAAGTCAATCTTTTTAAGAAGTAATGTAATGGAAATCGCCTTTAATAGCCTTATTAATTATGTTTGTCTTTTAATGCGTGTAAAATTGAAAAAATGTAACCTATTAATCGTTTCCCACCGATAATGATACCAATTTCTGTGATGGTCAGCCAAATTTGAATAAAAGCACTTTTTTGTAATTTGGTGGCATAAATTATAGCAAGTTTAGAATTTTTTTGTCGACATTAAAGGTAGTCTCTCTAGGTTTAAAGAACCAGTTAATGAGAGCCCATTTTTACAAATGGGTGCGAAAGGAATCATCTCTGAGTTTCAAGCAATTATTAATACCTCTATTAGAATATAATAACCTTATCTCCAGGATATCTTGTAAAAAAATCTGCTCAGCGGCCAGTAAATACCATAGCGACTTCCTACAGATTTATAACATTACATGGTAAGTTAAAGCATGAATCTAAATTTAATAATCACAAGCTTCTTATACAGATTGATTTATCTTGGTTAGAATAAATATACAGTTAAAAAAGTGATATTTTATGGTACTTCATAGTATCAATGTATTCTAAAACTGTAATCTTTAAAATTTCATGCAGTTCAATTTTTTTAAGTAGCCATGTTATTTAGTACTACCCAATAGAGAACGCAAGTTGGAATGCTGTTTATTACTTACGAAACCTTTCTCTAAATGCATACCAATTTCTCAGTAAACGTTCAAAATAACATAGAATAGGAAAAAATAGAATTAGTTGCATTTTTATCTACAAAGCGTTTTGGTAGTTGACATTCAACATGTGAAAACTGTGCTGTAGGTGTATATATGTTATATGTATTAATTTTACCTGTATTCCTTTTCACGACCTCTCAAGTTATGCTCGACACAATTTGACATTTTTCGAATCCTGTACCATAAACTCGGCGGTCTCTTTCTTTGTATGTTTGTATGTTTGTTCGCTATGTCATCCGAAGATACTGGACCAACTAATTGTATGATAGCTTGAAATTTTGATAATTTTTGGACTTAGATCGTAGGCCGGTTTTTACAGTACAGTAAAACTAATTATAAAACCCTTAATGTTCATATACCAAACCTTAAAAATGTATGTAATTTATTCCTCGCTTATTTAAGCATTATCAACGTTGCATGTATCCGGCGCGTGGTTTTCCGATAACGCGAAGGCTTCCTCTATGCGCAACTTAACGCTAAAGGACGAATCGCGTCGTTTCCCCACTCCATGGGAACCCACAACAGCTACACGGGTAAAGCCGCCAGAAGGATATGAAAGAAGATTGCAGCCGTGGAACTCCCATCCAAGTTCTGACTAGAAAGAGCGTTGCTTAACACTACTGATCGAACATGGACGCTTGTTCAAGCTACACCATCCGGGACCTTAATCTGAAAACCTGACCTGAAGTTAGATTGAGACGGCGAGTGCCAGCAGTGCCCGACTCCTAACTCGCTTTCCGATAACTTAAAAACCCGCATTACAATCCGCCACTATAATAGTCTCAAAACTATTTAATAACATGGTTCCTAGGAATCCAAATTACACCCTCCGCCTCATGGGTCCGCCTTGAGCGTTTAGAGACGTTTTGCAGAAGCGGGAACTCCCGCGGCGCGCTAAAATTTGAGTAAGAAATCTAGGTCGAATTTTTACACTGCCGTCACTCCGACGGATACGCTACGAACTTTTAGGACATCTACAAGTCCCGCAGGAATTGCTTTCTTGACATTAAGGTGCAGGTATCACTTACATCAGTGTGATTCTGTGTTTGATTCCAGGACCATAAACACCAATAATACTGTGATTTGGAAGTTACCCGACCGGGACATTCGCTCTACCGTCACCGCCTAAATTAACTGTGAAGCTTGGTAAATTACCCGTCGTACCCGCATGCCGTACAGCTCCGTCAGGAGGGTTGCAGGTCACCAGGAAGAAACGAAACACGACCTCCCAGACGAAATTGTTATTTCCGAATTATACCATTCATTTTTACATTGAATGATTACTTATTTGGCAATTATAGTTAAACACAATATGCTCTTCGTAATTACATAGTGTTTTCCTGGTTGTATATATTTGAGTTTGATCGAACCTTACCTCCGATTAGAGTTACCCGAGATATAAATATAAATGAACACATACACTTACAAAACGTTACAGGGTGATGCACTAGTAAATAAATAAGGTATGTAATTTGATATGTGGAGGAGAGTTTTGCGTATTTAGAACACCTCTTGAAATGCAAATACTTTATTGTCATTACATCTCTCCTCACCTCATCTAGCCACCTGCATCCACTGTTCGTCATAGGCTGCCGCCAGTTTTTGTTTCTTGATAGCTGATCGTAACCAGTTTACAGACGCTCTCTTTAGGTTATCTGCTCATTCTGACGGTGCTCGTCCTCTGCTTCATTTCATATCTTTAAGCCTCGGTTATATTATTTACTTTGTACGTCTTGAATTTAGGCATGTTATCCTCTCTACGACTCCTTGCATCTCTGTTCGATGTCGGTTCGGTTTATTTGGATTTTGTTTTGACTTCCCTCGTCTAAAAAAGGAAAGTAGTATTGCAATTGCGACAAAATACCTTCTGAGATATCTTCAGATCTTCACATTTCAGGCTTCGTAGATGACAAAAAAAGAGGTTTTCTCAATCCGATCTGTCCGCCTGTCTGTCTGCCTGTCTGCCTGTCTCTCTGTCTGTCTCTATCTGTCTGTTTGCTTATTGCCGATGTAGCTCTGAAACTATATGTTGTAGAAAGACGACACCTTTCATGCCGATTATATGCTTTCCACGCATGAAACTCAGAAGATTTGTTTATTTTTGCTTTAACTGAGGAATAGATCAAAGCCATAATTTGGGAAAAAGTCTGATTAGGAAGGACGACCAGACCGCAAAAAAAACACCCACCCAGGACGGAAACGGAAAGACGAACTCGTCAACGAAAAGGACGACAAATAAAGAAAAAGAAGAAAGCATAATTAGAATGGGAACATGGAATGTGAAGAGCTTAAAAAATAAAGAAGAAGAAATAACACAGGAAATAAGAAAGACAAAGATAGATTATGTAGGGGTAACGGAAACGAAAAAGAGAGGTAAAGGACTACAGAAACTACCAAACGGAAAAGTATGCACACGCAGGGGTAGCGTGTATCATAAAAGAAGAGAAGATGAAATACGTGAAAATGGAAAAATATGTAAGTGAAAGGATATTGACATTAGAAATGAAAGAGGAGGAAGGAAAAGGGGATACATGATAATAAAAGCATACGGGCCAAGTGAAGATAATAAAAAAGAAGAAAAGGATGTTTTTCAGTGAAATGCAACAACAAATAGACAACTACAACAATCCAGTCATTATCATGGGAGATATGGATGGGAGTGGGAAATCAGAACGATGGATTCGAATCGTGCTTAGAAAAACACGGAGAAAAAACGAGAACGCCAAAGAGGGAAATAATACTAGAGTTTTGTATCGAAAACGAACTAGTAATGGGAAACTCGTACTTTATGCACAAAGAAATACATAGAATAACGAGAGAGAGAGAGAGAGGAAAAGCAGGAATGAGACATCCATAACAGATTATTTTATATTTATCAGACAGATTAGACCCAGGGTCGAGACGTAAAAAAAACTAAGACCCGAAATAGGGAGCCACCACTTTATGGTTACAATGACGATAAGAACCGAAACGTTCAAGAACAGGATAAGAAAAGAGAAATTATTAAAAGACAGATACAAAGTTACACACTAAAAGTTCCAAAAATAAAGCAGCAGTTCCAAAAAAGAATGGAAGAAAAGTTGAGGAAAAAGGAGCAATAGAAATACTACGGGGAAAACTAAAAAAGGCAATTTTAGAAGCAGCTGGAGAACGTTGTGGAACCACAAAAATAACAAACAGAAATATTAAAAGAACACATTGGTGGACGGACAGAGTGAGAACAGTCGTAAAAAGGAAAAAAGATATATGAAAAAGGTACTTAAGTTCAGGAAAACAAGAAGATTACGATACAGGTGAAGAGAACCATAAAAGAAGAAAAGTAAAGAACTTGGAGAGACTTCGGGGAAAAATGGAAAGGGCATATAAAGAAAATCAAAGTTATTCTACGGTACGATGAGAAATATGAGAAAAAAAGGAAAAACGCCAACTTTAAACAATATCAAAGACGAAAGGGGAGAGAACCTAACAAACCAAGGAGAGGTAATGGAAAGGTAAAGGCCATACTTTAAAGGGTTACTGGAAGGACAGGCCTAGAAAAAGAAGGAAAGAGAACAATAGTAACAAAAGAAGAGCGAGAACAAAAGCAAAACGAAGAAGTGCGACATTACAACAGAGGAAGTGAAAGAAGCAATTGCAAAGACTAAAGCAGGAAAAGCAACAGGACATGATCAAATAGCAGCAGAAATGCTGAAAACAACATAAAAAGAAACAGGAGCACATTAGAAACATTTTCAAGAAAGTAATGACTAGAGGACAAGCACCCGAGGACTGGCAAAAGGGAATTATTACACCAAATTTTTAAAAACGGAAAGTAAACGAATTCCAGTGAAATCACACTGCTCAGTACCGTAGCAAAAACATTTGCAAGAATTCTAGAAAAAAGAATAAGGAGGCAGATAGAAAATACGCTACAGGATAATCAGTACGGCTTCAATCCAAATAGAGGAGTTCAGGATACCATCTTTATACTCAGGCAGATAAGTAAAATAAACAATCAGGGAAGCAAGAAAAGTGCATTTATGCTTCATAGATCTAGAAAGAACGTTCGACAGAGTGAACAGGGATGACATATGGAAAGTTTTAAAAGAATGAGGGGCACAGCAAAAAGTAGTGAGCAGCATACGGAGCCTGTACCGAAGCACAACAAACTACCTGAGAACAAGACATGAAGAATCAATACAGTTTGAAACAACAAAAGGAGTGAGGCAGGGATGTATTTTCAGTCCACTACTTTTCTCCCTAATGCTGGATGAAGCAATCAAGAAAACAAGAAAGGAGGCTGAACACTATGAAGTAGGATATTGGAGAATGGAGTACAAGAGTTTTAGAGATTTGTTATGCAGACGATATGGTAAATATAGCGAAGAATAAAAAAATATTAAACAAAAATATAAAACATGTACAAAGACTGTTGGAAAACATAAACATGAAAATCAACAGTAGTAAAACAAAAACCATGATAATAAGCAGAGAAGAAAGCACGAAATAGAGCTTGAAAGGAAAAAGCTAGAACAAGTATGCAGATTTAAATATCTACGCTCAGTATTCTCACAGGACGGACGAATAGACGAAGAAATAAAGGAAAGAAGAGGAGCAGCAGGAAGATTCTTTAATAGTATCAAGAACACATTCCTAGAAAGTAAAGAAATACCAATCAAAACGAAAGTGCAAATATTGGAATGGTTTCAGGCCCTTCAACTCAACTCTGATAGAATTGACAATTTAATGGACATTTCGATAAGCACAGGGTTGAGGTGTTTTATATAACTGCAAGGCTAAAACTTTAATTTCACAGAATAAATGCATTGGTAAAGAGATGCCAGTAATAGAGTAGTAATTGAATAAGGAACGCATAAGGCAAAGCTCATTTCTCACAGGGATCTAAGTTGACTGTCATATCAATTTAAATAATAGGTTTGTGCAAAAGTAATAGCCGAACCAAAATAAATTATTAATTACAAAGGGATTTGCTATGTGCAAGAAAATGAAGCGTAGAATTCAATTAATTTAGACAGTGAAATTTTGTGAGGGTTCTAAAAAAGGTATAAGCCAGAATAAACTAATTATACGTTGCAAAGAGCAATCAGAAAGCAGGCATAATGAACAGGAAATAGCAATGGTGAAAAGTACACATGGCATGGGAAAACGAGTGAAAAGCAAACAGAGACAGGAAAAGGAATTGTGCAGGAAGTGCAATCTAAATAAATTAATTAGTGCAATTACGCGTGTGAACAGAGAAAAGCAATTAATAAAACGTGTGGTGGCGCGAAGAGACATTTTAATAATTAAAAATGTAGACAATGTATTAGATATAAGAAATTTGTAAATATAATAGTTTATAAGCAGATTTATTTTAAGATGTAATTGATTTGAGCTTGGTTAATTTCCGTTTATATTAATATTAGATTAGCTTTTGTTTATAACGGATTATAAGAAATGACATTGTAAATTGTGCTCTACTTTAAATCATATTTTTATATAATAAATGAGTATTTTTCAACTTAAAAAGTATACCGTTTTAATTAGTGCATATCCCAGTTGGTGTGGTACCGTTTGGGGGTATTTCCGACAAAAAAAAAAGAAAATTTCATAAAGGGGCTCTTCCGAAAAGTTAGCAGCCGTTCAACTCGAATTTTCGATCACTGAGTGTAGGCAAGCACATCATCGCAGCATAGAGGGAAAGATTTCAAGACGTAGAGTATCCCTCTAGCAACGTATACAGGAGGTCTGACCACGAGGGGGTCCGTAGCAGCTTCAGAATTTCAACGGCGTCACTCCAGAGAGACGAGGAGTTCGGCGAAGTATCAGGTACCCAAATTTGACATAATAAAGGAGACATTACTTAAGAAGATCCAAGCATTTCCGCGGCTATAGAGGAGGTGCAGCTCTCAAAACAAGCGGTTTCCATTATTTGAGGTTATGCGAAGGTAAAACCAGATACGGCTGAAAAACAATTGCTAATTTCCGTCAGCAGCGTTTCTTCTGACGTCATAAACAATTAATTGCCTAAAACAGAAGATAATTAATGCCGCCAAAGCGCGAAAATTCAAATAAATACCTGTACGAACTTTAATAATTTCACGATTTTAAAACGTCAAACACGCAATCTTGCATACGGAATCCATTTTGTGTAATATTTGACCTACTTTCAAATATTCTGCTTATGCTCGCTTTACTTGCAGGCTACCGCCGATCACTGAAATTGCATTTGCAGGCCCGTTGGCAGGCGCTAAAGTTCGAGTCCAAATCGCCGGTAATGTTTTTTTATTTGAAACTTGATGGAATTCGCATTACCAATTTCTTTTACTGTTTCAGTATTATTACCAACGTGAATATACTCGTATTTTTACCCTGATTTTTCTTGGGTTCTTAATATTGTTTAGTGTCACAGGATCACTTTCGAGGGAAGTTGTCACTCTCAATTCATTTGCTGACGGTTGCGTCAGTGTAAACGTTTCAGCGCTGTATGTTTACATTGTCATTGTTAATTTGCGAAACCATGTTCGATCATTTTTTATACTCACAATTTTGGCTGTCTCGTAATATACTGATTTAATGTCCCATATAGTTATACGATTCCACTTGTTCTATATCTCTGTGGTCCAATCTTATATTTTTTTAACCATCTTTCAAACTATGCTCCACACATTTGACATTTTTAAATTAATAAATAAGGTATGTAAGCTTTACATTTGAATTCTGGAAGAAAGTTTCGAGTATTTAGAACAAGCGCCTTCAAACGCAAAGGTTTTATTTTCATCAAATTTCTCCTCTCATCTCATCTAGCCATCTGATCGCCATAGGCCGCCCCCGTTCCTTTTTTTGTATCTTGGTAGCTGCTTGTAACCAGTTTCCAGACGTTCTCTTTAGGTTGTCGGTCCATTTTGGTTCATTTCATATCTCTGGGCCTCCATTATACCGCGTGTCTAAAAAGAATTACATCTAGTAGGTTTTGATTTTTGGCTGCATGTAAACTTTTATGTGCCGTTATATTGTTATTGGTATTGCATTATACAGAGTTGCCACTTGTTAATTGTCAAATTAAAAAGTAAACTTTAAATAATTTTAATTAAATTTGTTAATTCAACATCAAATGTACACTATGCTAGAAAACATTTTTATTTTTGAGGCATATTTTCGATCAGGGCAGTTAACGTATGTCCCAACAGTTTCAAGAAAAAATTCCGTTGTAGCTTATTTCTAGGAAAAATGTTTTCAATGTGGTTGTCGTTGAAGAACATGGACCATTATCCGTAGTTTAAGCATATACTCATATTAAATATAGTTGTAGAAATAATTACTTGCAGTTGAATTTAATATGAAATTAAAGCAACATAAAGTTATTACTAAATGGAGAATGGCAATTATCCCAGTAATGCATTTATGTCCAATCGTAGATACAGTACAGAAAAATAAGTTGAAAAACAATAATTGAGGACACCACTGGGTCGCAGTTGAGCAGCAGTGAGCACTGCGTCTGTGGTCGATATTACCAAAATTTTTCCTGAACCGCGCCTGCTCTACTGGTTGGTAAGCTCCAGTTCTGTTGTCAGTTGGTTTCTTATAATTTTTTCATATTTATAATTGCCAGTTGCTGTATCTTCCTTATTTTCTTTATTACCATGTGTTCTTGTGAATCTATTCTTCTTATAGTACTATTAACATCTCTTCCGTTAACCCATAATTATGTTACAGGGTGCTGCGAAAACTGGTTTTAATTTAAAGAATTTGCTGGGAGCGTGTTGCGCTTCGTTAAGGTCTGTCATTGGCTAACAGAGGCCACATTAGGCATCATTTCAAGAACCGTCGCTTAAAAGTTGCGCATCGCGGGTTGTTGGCGTCTGTCACTCAGACTGTAATTCTATAAGCGTTGGCATTCGATTGGGGTCATAAATTTCATTAGCCAAACAGTAGTACGTGCCGCTATTAATCGTCGCCCTAACATTTTCAACTTTGTGTAAACAACAAAGCAAAGATCATTTTTAAGGTAAGATAGCCAGGGACGCCGTCAATTTTTATCTTGGAACAGGAAAGAAAACACGGGGAGCAGTTTGAATTAGAAGCTTCACTTCACCCCTGCTCATTGCCGTGTAATCAAGGGTATAACTGTTTCGCCGGGTTTCGTAGTTAAGTTTTGTGGAGTTGCGTTGCGCAGCGTTTAGCCTTCTCAATCTCGTGTACCACAAAATTAAACGATGCTGATGGATATACAGGGTAGCCTCACTTACTGGAAAGTACTGTTACGTTACTACGTGTAAAAGATTCGTTTGTTCGAATCTAGCAAAGAAGATAACCTCTTATTTATAAAACCCGAAAGTGGTTAGAAAACAGCAAGTATTGGGTGAAGTTGTCGAAAGCTGTCCGCGTTCAAAGACCACAGATGTGTAACAGAAAAAACGTGCATTGTGGAGGAGAATCAAGCAAGCTGTCCCCTAAATCAGCTTTCCGACAAGGTATTCGTAAAGTATTTACTTACTAAGTTTGTGAATGAATTATACCAGTGCCGCGTAAGACCTCAATGTGTTGAGTCACTTGCGGTCGGCAACCCAATTCGGTTGATTGCCGAATTTATTTGTACTTCGACCCAAATAAAACCATTCTATCCTTATGTAATCGATGCGAATAATGTTTCGTTAGGCCCAGCATTCCTACACGTGCAATTTATTTATTTTAATGTTACAGGGAGCCCTCACATCTCTTTATATTAAGTTTATGCTGTCACTTCTTCTTTATTCTGTGTTATCATTTTTGCGCACTTTGATGTGACAAATTTCTTATGTATTTATTGTTTGTTCCTATTTGCAACCTCAATGGTTTCAAGGTATAATAAATTACATTTGTTAAATTGCACTCTCTTCGTTTTTGTTTGCTGAATAGTTTGCTAAAACAATAAGGAAAGTACTCCTGAAGTACGTTGAGTGTTTAAGGTGTCATTTAGCTTTTTCCTCTGTGAAAGTAATTACAAAGAACAAAGTGTAATGGAAAGTTGGCTTTAGGAACTGGCAATTCAATTCCAAAGTAGGTATTTTGTATGCCACCCAGTTGCTTTGACCATGGCGAGGCAATTCCATTCAGGGTTGAGAATTTCGGTTGCGCCTAGTAACAATAGACACCTTTTTTTTTGTCATTTACCCTAAAACTGCACCGGATTGCATAAGTTGGACAAGCCACGCTCTCTCACTAGCTTATCGAGGTCGATCGGAGGCGTTTCTACCGTTTGCTCTCAACGCAACTTAAGCGTGTGGTAAGTGCGGTCCGGTGTTGTAGTAAAGTCGTTTTTATACCGTAAGGTGTGCTTGGCAATAAAATTGCATAACATTATACTAAAGTTCGCTGGTTAATGCATCTGGGCTGTTTCGACATCTTCATAGCGGTTTTCCCTTCTTCGTTGTAATTTTTTGTGGTTGGTGGGTAGTGCAAATAACCTAGTGATCCACAGAGTTTGTGATTTGTTAGTTTAATAATTAATACGTCCTACAAATAATTCTCATTGATTGCTTATGATCTCATTTCTATGGCTAATGGTTATGCAGAATGTGTTTACTTTAACTGAAAATCGTTTATGGGATTATGTATGAATTGAACGGCTTCAACAAATATCCCTATTAGTTTACAAATTCCTCGCATTTGTGGCGGATTTATGTGTGTATATCGTAAATTAAACATTGGGAAATTATTCATGACGTTAAGCTTTCTTACGTTTTCGGAATAGTAGTCGTTTCAAAAGTTGGAATCTGAATTTCGCGTTTACTAACGGTTCAAACAAAATGTGCGTGCTGTAACCGAACTGATTAAGGGACTAAAAACGTTTTGGGGTCGCTGACGTTATTTGGTTAAAATTCCATATTGCAAATTGCAACAACCTGAACCATTTGCTCATTTCTCCATGGTCATATAAACGATATACCTAATTATATAATTGTTACTTTTAAAAATTTAAATGTTCAAGAATAAAATTCTTAGTTGGGTTTTACAAACTATTACCTGACAGGTATTCATTTTCAGCGGCCCAATACAGTAACGTAAGCGCCTAATAACAAATATATGTCCCAATGGAAGTAGGAGTATCAAGTTCATTCCTTAGATTCTTGTCATAGCCAAGGAAACCTCAAAATTTCGAGTAAGGTAAAGATTCCCATCAAGATGCAGCAGAATTGGAAACAAAGCACTGACAAAGCTGGAATTTCAACAGAATGATAAATTATTCCAAGTATTTAGAAAGGGACTAGTGCTACTGATACCCTACACTTAAATAAAGATCACCAAATGTTGATAGTAGGATTCATACTAAAAATATTTTATGAGATGTGATTGTGAGGTAACATTCGGCTGTACGATGTATCTGATGTCTTAGATACTCAACAGTAATTTATAATAGCCGTATATGATAAATGTAGTGACATTTTAATTTGTTATTACTTAACTGAAATATTGCTTATAACGACAATCTGTTGTTTCTAATTGTAACATTCATTTATAATACAAAAATGCAAGCCTGGGTAGAAGAGGCAAACCAGCAAAAAGCTCTTAGAACAGTTCTACAGCCTCACCATTCTTCAGCACATTAAAAACAAAATCCAAGTAAGAAGTATACGTGCATTCTGTAACGAACGTGCGAGTGGTGCTATAAACCACACAAGCAACTACAGCTTTTGTAACCGAATCCTAGGAAAACGACCAGTATTTTTGCATCGAAGTAGGTGAGTATCTGCAGATGCAAACTGCGGTTGCACCCTCAGTACAGAAGCTATTCCAGCAGTGTTTGCACTGTAGCGTTTCACTTTGAAATACGTATTCGGAAGAAATCAAATTTTAGAGTATAGTTGGCATTTTTACGTCTGCATTCTTACAGCACCTTTGATTTACCGTGTACGAATCGCAATATGGTGGTGCACGTTATAGAAAATTTATAGATTGTTTAGGAGTTTTATTCCAAGGTAGTTTTATAATAGCAGTAAAACCGAGTTTAACAACTACGTATTGAAAGTAATTCTGTTTCTACAATACACCTAGTGATAAATATTGAAATAAACGTCGTAGATTCATATATACGGGTTGAGTCAAATTACTTCCACAAAATGCGCACTGGCGAAATAACTGCTTGGGATGGTAAGCCTTATAAACAGTTCAGAAGTTTCGAGTCACTCATATACAACTGTATTGAGCTACTATTTGAATTTAAATATTTCGTTTATTAATTAATTGCAGTAATCCCACACTTTATAACCTAAATTATTACTAATAAATTATAACAAATGAATTGGTGTTATTAGGTTTATAAATTTAATTAGTATAAATGTTAGACATAATTAGCATTCATAGAATTGTAAATAGATACCATTCCTACCAGCTACAAAATTTCTTTGTATAATTACTTTTCAAAGCCTCCCAGCCTACTTTCCTTACATATTTATGTTTTTGTAAACGTGTTTGAACAGTAAAATATGTAATACCAACACAATTCTGTGTATTTGTCGTTTCGGTCTGAAGATGTAGGACATTTTTGCTAGATAGTTCCTGAGCAGGATTGGGAGGGTTGTCCAGAAGCGCCACCTGTTCGAGACGGTCCAAACCAGAAAACCTACAGGTGTCATTGTAAATCTCTATACCATTTAGCTGTTTCATAAAAACAATAAATAACGGAAAATTTCAGAAATTGATGTAACCTAAATATTTGTTTACAGTATGGATCAAGGTTTCTGCTACAACTTCTCATAATTTTCGAAATTCATGTCATTATGATAATTCTCACTTTTTTAACCTGATTTAGAAATGATTGCAACATATTCTGCAAAGCTCATATTTGCACTGCATGTAACAAAATAAATCGTGGTCCTTTTGAATGTAGGTTGAACATACAGCGTGACCACTATGGGTATAGATTTCGTTTATGTACCTGTACGCTCGTGGCTTATTTTCACATCGAAATTTTTCATTTTTTTCGATTAATACGTTTTTGTTGTTTTAGTAGTTCTCCAAGCAATATTTTTTTTTAATTCGACAAACAGATTACCTCTTACAGTAACGCCAAATGATAGAGTTAATAGTTATCGTGCCATGTTTTACGGATTATATACTGAGAAGGTTATGTTCTTTTAATTTAATATAATTAATTAAATAAATGATTAAGAACTACCTCGCAAATATTTTATTTCTACGACGATTAAAAGGAGTTGTAATTTACTAACTCGTTGAAATAAATGGTTATATTCCCTGTTGATATTTTATTTATCTGCAAGTATTAGTAATTATTATGGCTAGCTCAAATTTCGGTAAAGTATTTACCCTTTCTCTCGCTTAGGTTCAAATGGGCTGAATGTATAATTCTTAATTTAACTTAATACGGTTCTGTACTTCGTCTTCGTACTACTGCGCACACTCAAATACTCGAAAGTAGGTCATACGTTAAATTAAAATGGTTTCCGCTGGCAAAGTGCGATGGTGAATTTAAAAACAAAGTGAACATTTATCACATTTCCACCGGTAAATATTTGAATTAAGCTGTTTCGCGGATTAACATTATTTGTTTTTCTAGCATTTGTTAAAGGGGGCCCACATCTACGCACCAATTGTTTTAGTTGGCGTCGTTTACGGATCTAACTGTCACATAACCCCAAATTATGGAGTTGGGCTATTTTGCGGGCTGGATTTATTTTATAGCAATGAATATGGCTTGTATTGCTTTGGGTATGACTCTTGCTACACTTGCATAAACTGCCCGGTGCTCACTTAGCTAATTTTAGGTTTAAACAGTACCTGTGGTTGCCGATCTTATATCGGGGCTTAACGGCGATGCTGGTCTCGTCGGACGGCTATGGGCTGGATCCTGCTGGAATCCCTGGAAATTGTGCTCACGTAGCTGCTCTCTGCTTTGGAGTCTTCCCCTCTGGGCTGTCTCAACTTGTAGGCCTCCACGCAGATATCAAAATAGGCTGCTTCCGATGTTAGGTTATGGTCACACGTGCTCCGAGAACTTTACAACTTTAGGTGTTGGATTTCGATGCAAATAACACCACACGACCACGAAATTGCACTGAATTGAGTGGTATAATTTTTATTGTTAAAATAATTTGTTTATTATATGAAAATTAGTTTTATTCAGCAGTACATTTTACAACATGTCAATGCTTACATTAATTCAATTGTTCTCTCTAATATCCGCTATAAACAATTGCTGGTTTTAATCTTAAATAAAAACGGATGTGAATCAAGTTCAAAATGCTTACTTATAAATGTAACTTTGCCTAAAAACTACAACTTATGTACAAAATTCTTATTCTGATATTATGGTCCACATTTATAATTAGTTAATCAAGTCTTTGCGTCACAGCACGTTTGTTAATTTGATTTAAACTGTTCACATGAGAGTACTTTCTTCACCAAGGCGTTCCTTGATTTCACCTGTCTGAAATTCCACACAATTTTTAGTTCATCTGCTGTGCCCTTTTCTTCAATTTTATATAACCCTGGCTTGTTGACTCTTACAATTTTCCATCAAATGCCTTAATTTCAGCCTACTTAGCTGCTCGTTGCAACGTTTATTAGCTTATCTAGCTTTTTCTACCTTTCTTTTAAAACCCTGACAAATATTTCACTGTTTAACTTTCCTTGAATTTTTCGCTTCAATTTATTGCCTTTGCAAACCATTTTTATAATTAATAGTTCGGCCATTGCTTTGCACAAACCTCTTCTTTTAAATTTTATTTTGCATTCAACTTAGATCCTTGTGAGGATTGAGCTTTGCTTAAACCGTTCTTTAATTAATTATACTGCTATTAATTAACATCTCTTTACGAATACATTCAATCTATTAAATTCAAAGTTTAGCCATGCAGTTACATAAAATACGTCACCCTGAGCTTTAATGAAATGTCCATTAATTTGGCAATGCTATCAGAGTTGAGTTTGTAAGGCTTAATACCATCGCAGTACATAGCACGCCAAATGTTAGAACTATCTATTCCAGTATCTCTTCGCTTTGTCGGTACCAAGTTTATGCATTTTTAAAGCCTTCGAATGGAACCAGCAAGTAAGTTAAATCCTAATCAAAGAAAATAAAATGTAACTAGAATTCAACAACAAATTACGAATACATCAAAACCGCGTAGTCAAACACAATTTGAAAATCTGTCTAAATAATTAAGTTAAAAGTCCAAAAAATGCACTCAACACAGAAGCAGCAGAAGGTAAGAAGAGATAAGGTACATGAACAAATTCAATATGGGGTAAGATAGTACACAACAAAGCAGAGACTACAATGATATTTAAATTAACCCAATCCTATCTATAAGCATAGTATTTGGGATACGGCAGTATACCAAATCTGGTGTTATACACGCACACAACTTCCTTTTACAGTGATATTATAATAATTATTACTAAAAAATTTTGTTTTCAATTTTTAAGCATTTGTCAAAACTTTTGAAAAATTAGAAATTCTACAAAAATCGTACAAAGTCGATAGTTGCAGTTAAAAGACAATCAATAAAAATAAATTTATCAAAGTATTTAACTGGAAAATTACCTCTCTCACATCAATACACGTTCAAAATGTAATAAGAAAAAAATAGTTAGCGCCGTATGTGAAAAGAAAATTACACAAGTAAACACCATACTTCCGGTTATGCGATTTTCCTTAAAAGCTTGCTGTCGCATGTAGATATTACACAAAATTTATAATTATATGAAGTTTCAACGTCATACCTATTTTCGTTTTTCAGATATTCTGTTCACACACGCGCACACACACACACACACATACACAAGGAGGTAAAAAAATAAATTTCAGAGTGTCGTGCTGCCCTTACATGATAACTATTTTTCATAACTTTTAATCATCACAGAAATCAAACAGAGATATTAGTGTTCTTGTTTCTTGCTACGAAATATCGGGTTTCAAAGTCAATGTTACCTGATTGAACCTGTACGTAATTTCGACAAGATATTAGATGATACCTTCATATAATTCTGCTCTTCATATCTTGGAGAAGCTCATAGCACAGACACAATTCGAAGTTAACCGGCCAATGAATATATCAAGTGAATTACCTTGAAAGATACAGGAGATCATAAAAAATGAAGGAGCATAGTTCACAACTACACATAACGGACAACAAGGAATCACAACCGGTCAACATTGAGAACACGACTAGTTAGAGAGCGAAAGAGATCTAGGGTATTAGAATTCCAGTACCTTTAGATACATGTTTTTAAAAAACCAATGCACTACCTATATGTAAAATATAAAATAATGATTCTAAGATAGCGCTGCCAACGTTTTATAATGTGTTTGCTAATATTTTTTTAACCGTAGAGGCCTAGGTACTCCACAAACACTAAAAACACAAAATGCGAACAATATGCAAATTGTTTTTTAAAATCAGTCAAAACGATTTTAAAATCAGTCAAAACGATATACCATTACTGGGCGACAGGCATTTTGTTAAAATGTCCAATTACGAAGAAATTCAGTTGTACCTAAAACTACAAAAAAAAATATCGGTTGAATTGGGAATATTTGATTGGAGTAATGCGGGTATGCTATTTTGGTGCTTGCATAATTGTTATTAAAATGATCAAAGCATTGAGTGTTTGAAAGCGAATAACTCAGATTGATTAGTAGCATTTGGTTCTTCTGCGAAATCTATATTCGCTACAAGAAAAATAATCTCGTTGTGTGCAAATTTTCACAGATGTAAAAGCATTTTAATATGTAATGCGAAGTGATCTACATTATCCTTGCTGCAACTGTTGACTGTAGCTATAATAAAAATACATTCTAGGGCTCAAGTAAAGCAATATTCAACCAATTAGAGTTGGAAAAGAGTAAATTGCAATTAGTGCAAACAGTGATGTATGGAAAATAATAATTGGTTTAGTAGTATCACGGGAATAGTAAAATAAAACAAGAAATAAAAAGGGCGTGGAGAATAATCAGTAGCAACATTTCAGGTACAGGTAAAGAGCAGGTAAAATTAATCCTTACTGTTCAACAAAAATTAAATCATCGATACCAAATTCTTGCTAACTATGCTAATATGCGTTATAGGCGAAGATAAAAACCATGTAATGTCGGAACGCAGCTCTGGCAATAGTAACAAATCAAACATAAAGTGACTCGGTACACATCGATTTCCTTATTTTAACTAGCGCCCAAAATATCATTAACAATCAAAAAGTACAAATTTAGACACTAAATGGTGGCATAGTGGGAAGAAGATACGACATAAATATTTGGGACGAATTTATTATACTTGTAAATCAAGAACATGTTATGGGCCTTACAGAAAATCAGAGTAGAAATGAAACACAATCACTTTATTAGAATACTGAGGTTTATCAGTGTTGATAATTATTTAAGTGTGGAATTTTTAAAGTAGAAATTTTATTAAATAATTATGCAAGGCGTGCTAGTTGATGAATTTACTACTTGAAACTGTAGCTAACTGATACCAAAATATAAATTTCTAGTCTCTCGAATAATAGTTCAAAAATTTATATACAAGGTGTTTCTTAAGTAGACCGTGTGAACCATATCACGCCACTAAACGGTTTCAAAGATTATCGACCGTGTAGCTTCATTGTAAATTAAAAATAGGTGAATTTTCCTAGTTTCCCAAATACAGAAATGACACCACAATGCAACTAAATTACACCTCTTTGCAGGAAAACCTGGAGCAGTCAATAAGATTTTTCTTGTTTAATCAAAACAGGTATCAAAAATTACGAAGACTCAAAACAAATTATTTAGAAATGTTTCATGCTAGAAAAAAGTAAAAGTTATCGGCCTTCCCAATAAAAAGATAACACTCTAATCTCCGTTGTGACACCCGTGTTTCATCCACTAGTAGTCGATCGAAATGACTATTCGTATTAAAGGTGATACTGGATAGCATGCAATCATTTATCGAGGCCTTCTATTGTTTAAATCATATTTCAAAGGTTACTTAGAACTTAACCATGCTGTAATTGGGAAATTACAGTTCTGACTACAATGTACCTCCAGAAGCCACAAGATCCACTTAACAAGCACTCGGCATATGTATTGAGATGAATTGCTTTGAAAGCTCCACTTTGAGTTTGCTATTTAATTGATATGGTTTTTTAAAATTTAAGATAAGACTTAAACTGATTGAAATAATCTTGCTGATTTTTATTTTTTATTTACTTGACCCAAATAAAGAGCATTATGCCCTTTTTCGTATTTTGTTTATCTGCAATTTATTATTGTAACGCTAGCTCGGTAAAACAATCAACTCTATTCCCAGGGGTGAATTCCTAATAATTTGTGAATTATTACTTAAACTGGTGCGCCGCTGTGCACCCGATTTGTTCCAAATACGCAGTCGCAAATGTATGCTGTCAAAACTTTAAAATGGTTCGCTTAGTATGCGCCAAGCGTTGTTGACATTAAAAACCAAATTTGTAAACGTTCGAAGAGGTATTTATTTAAATCGTAGTGCTTTGGCGGTTATTATTCTCATTTGTTTCAGGAATTAATTTGTCTTATAACGTCAGAAGAGACGCCGACTGAATTTCTGCAATTGTTTTATCTGCACCTAACCTCACACTTGGACTGTGGTTAATAATTTGAAAAGCACTTTCGCTGGAGGTTTGAAAATGTTTGAATCTTCTTCAGTACGGTATTGTCTCGCATGCACACAAATGTCTGGATGCTCACACTAATATTTTTAGGGTCAAACAGTACCTTAAGATTTCGTAATCGCTTCAATCTTCGGAAAGGGGGCCCCAGCTCGTATCTTCGTCTGGAACGGTTTCCCCCGGTGTCTGTGCTGCTGGTCGCTGTCCTGCGCTTCTGCCTGATGCGTCGCAGTAGAATGCCCTGGGTCTGGACCCTCTTTTCGGCTGGAATCCTTCTTCGTAATCTTGATGTGGGTGGCGAACGTTTCTTCGGAGATGCTCTTGGTAAAATGATTTATTGTCGCGGAAATCGCCATAAATATTCACATTTGAACTAGACCACTTGCTTAACACAATGATATAATTCTTGTAGTTAAAAATTATTATTTATTATGTAAAAACTTCAATTAAATATGGAGCACAAATCTACATGTCAATCTTATAATTTATTAAATTGTTATCTGATGATGTCCGCTATAAACAAATGCTAATTTAATACTATACAGACGGAAATTAGCCAAGTTCAAATCAATTACATTTTGAAATAAATTTACTTACAAATTATTAAATTTAAAAAAAAATTATATCTAAAATATTGTCGGCATTTTTAATTGTCAAAATGTATCTTTGCGCCACTACACGTTTTGCAGCTACATAAAACACCCCAACTTTGTGCTTATTGACTTGTTTTCTAAACTGTACTACAAGCAGGGTAGAGCCTCAGGCATAAGACCATTACAGTATATGCAAGATGTATATTATCCCTCGGTTTGATTAAATACTTTAGTTTGCGTAAGCAAAATCTGTGCATGCATTTTTTAAGACCGTGTTCAAAGAAGCTTGACTGCCCGTAAAAAATGTTTCCTCTCTCAGTTTTTCCCTCCCAATGATAAAATGATTCATGTTGCTCTAAAAACAACAGTATTTAACTATGTCAAAGTATATCTATTAATACGCTTAAATCTATATATATATATATATATATATATATATATATATATACAGTGTGGTCCATTAAGTGTGCAACAAATGCGACATTTTTTTATTAGTTGTACAACCGAAATTTAAATACCACCACAAGTTAGTGCATGTTCGATAACTATATCAAGTGCATTTAGAATGTCTCCAAGTCAAACAGCATACAGGGCAGGACAAAAAATATGAAATTCGTTCAAGAATAAAGTTACCTTATTTAAAAGAATATGACAAAATTTTATTGAGAAAAGTTGTTTAGAATGACAAGTTATGCTCAAATACAAAGTCAGGGCCTCGTATTCGAATTCTTATTCTTTTCTGTAAAATTTTGTATTAGCTCAGTATTTTCATAAGAATTTGAATAAAATTGTAGGCTTTAATTGTGAGTTTTTTCACATGTAAATTATTATTAGTAAAGCATTTGCCTTGTTAAAAGGAATATTAGCGAAATTCTAAAGTTCTGTTAAATATCGTTGCAACATACATAAAGTGAAGGGTTGCCTAAAAAAATATAAATCCAAGTAAATTTTACAAATATGCTTCAAGTTGCTAAAAATTATTTAAAAGTGATGTGATTGTGGCTACTTTAAATGCATATAAAATCAGAATAATAAAAATATGTATCATACGGGGGTAATATAGAATTTTCCAAAAAAGAATAAAAATTCGAATAGGAGGCCGTGACTTTGTATTTGGCCATGGTTTTTTATTCTAAACAACTTTTCTCAATAACATTTTGCTATATTTTTGGAAATAAGGAGACTTTATACTTTCACCAATTTCATATTTTTGGTCCGGCCCTGTATGCTGTTTGACTTGAAGCCATTTTAAAGGCATCTGATATGGTTATCGAACATGCACTAACTTTTGGCGGCATTTAAATTTCGCTTGTACAACTAATAAAAAAATGTCCCATTTGTTGCACACTTAATGGACCACACTGTATATAAATCAATCGCCGTGTGTTAGTAACGAAAAAACTCGAGAACGACTTGACCGATTTAGATATTTTTTTTTGCTTTGTTCGTCTTACTCCCGAAGTGGTTTATCAAAAAACCGAAGGGAAAGCCGGAAAATTGGAAAATATAGAAAGTGTGTTTTTCTATACACTGTACAACTTTCTATTTGCAGTCATACTTTTATGATTCTGTGCTTAATGGTTTGAAGGGTTTTCCCCATCATGTCATAATCCAAAACAACGTTTGCCGGGTCAGCTAGTTTTCTATATATTTAAAGCATTTGAGGTTACTTTGGTTCGTACATTTTATCATTTCATCCTATTTCGAAAAGCAGCCTTGGTGAAGCTATCAATGCAAGTAGATGTTTAGGATGTGGCCGTTTTTTGAGTGTTTGGTGGTTGAGCCCGATCAGGAGTTTAATCCGAAGACCTATTTGGTGGTTGAGCCATATTAGGGATTTAGTCGGAAGACCTGTTTGATAGGTGATCTCGATTAACAGTTTAATCCGAAGACATGTTTGGTGCTTGAGCCCGATTAGGAGTTTAATCGGTAGAACCGTTTGGTGGTTGAGCCCGATTAGGAGTTTAATGGGAAGACTTGTTTGGTAGTTGATCACGATTAAAGGTTTAATCGGAAGGCCTGTTTGGTGGTTGAGCCCGATTAGGAGTTTAATCGGAAGACCTGTTTGGTGGTTGAACCCGATTATGAGTTTAATCGGAAGATCTGTTTAGCAGGTGATCCCGATTAAGAGTTTAATCGAAAGACCTGTATGGTAGTTGATCCCAATTAAGAGTTTAATCGGAAGAGCTGTTTAGTGGTTGAGCCTGATTAGGAGTTTATTCGGAAGACCTGTTTGGTGGTTGAACCCGATTAGGAGTTTAATAGGAAGACCTGTTTCGTAGTTGATCCCAATTAAGAGTTTAATCGGAAGAGCTGTTTATTGGTTGAGCGAGATTAGAAGTTTATTCGGAAGACCTGTTTGGTGGTTGAGCCCGATTAGGAGTTAAATCGGAAGACCTGTTTGATAGGTGATCCCGATTAAGAGTTTAATCTGAAAACCTGATTGGTGGTTGAGCCAGATTAGGAGTTTAATCGGAAGACCTGTTTGGTGGTTGAACCCGATTAAAGGTTTAATCGGAAGACCTGTTTGGTGGTTGAGCCCGATTAGGAGTTTAATGGGAAGACCTGTTTGGTAGGTGATCCTGATTAAGGGTTTAATCGGAAGACCTGTCTGGTAATTGATCACGATTAAGAGTTTAATCGGAAGACCTGTTTGGTGGTTGCGCTCAATTAGGAGTTTAATCGGAAGACCTGTTTGGTGGTTGAACGCGATTAGGAGTTTAATCGGAAGACCTGTTTGGTGGTTGAACCCGATTAGGAGTTTAATCGGAATACCTGTTTGGTAGGTTATCCCGATTAAGAGTTAATCGGAGGATCTGTTTGGTAGTTGATCCGGATTAAGGGTTTAATCGGTAGACCTGCGTTTAGTAGTTGATACCGATTAGTTTAATATCGGAGGTTGAGCTGAATAGTCACAGTCGAATAGTGTACTTTATTCGAAACAGGATTTTGGTATGCACTCCCTAAAGGGTTTCATTCGTTTTCTTCAAATTGTGCAAGTGGATGTTTGATTTGTTGTTCCTTTGTTGATCAGGATGAACGAGCGGTTTAGTAACTTACTTGTTTTCGTACACTTGACTGATTTTCGTGCCCGTGTACGTTCACATGTCAGAATGGCCGTGTCGGCGCCGAAGATATTTGAACTAACGTATCCGCCTATGAATTGTGTTTTGTAGTTATGTTATGTTATGAGTGGAACGGCGTGTGCAAAACCCAAACAATCTGGGAATAAGTAGCATTGCCGGGATGAGAGCATTCTGGTACAGAAAAGCAAAGGTGTTGGGTGGATTTGCGCGCGTCGGAAGATTACCATTCCAACCCTTATGGTTAGTTATGTTCGCTTCGCCATTGCTGGCTATTTATTGGTTCATTTAGTTTGATACGAATAAACTGTGCTTATTTGACTTCTTATGTATACTACAAGTGGTCACGCCCTAAACTACCCCCTTGTTCTGACATATATTTTGGTCAGATGTCAACCGATGCTTATGAAAATTGGTTTGCAAACTTCACAATTACGTACTGAATTATCAGGTAAACAAAAATTTGGCGCATACCTTCAATTACTCTCACATCTCACTTGATTCCTAGGTACCCTAAGTTACTACATGCAAGATGTTTCATACCAATTCTTCGTTTCCCGATCATTTTCGTTTCGAATTACGGAATGATTCTATAAGGCGCCTACTATACTATTATGATTAACTCAATCAAGAGCAATCTAAGATGGTAGTATTTATATAAGGAATACAAATTAATGCAAAAAAGGAAAACGTGGCCATGGATTAAGAGCAGGCAAGTTTGAAGAGATATTGATTTCGATGGCATTTTTAAGGAATCAAGTTTTGTTAAATTAGAGATGTCACTATTTGTAAAATAACGTAGACATTTTAGCTAACAATGACACAGTCCAATTCCGGAGGTCATTCATTACATAATTTAGCTAACCGTTATAAAACCCTCATAAATTATTTACATACACAACAGATCTGATAAATTTCTATATAAGTATGATTCTCTAGTACTATCATATATATCTTACCTCTATAACAATGCACAATACTACATGCTGCATTAAACCGGCTCCATTCAGCGGCTTACTATTTTGGGGCGTTTGTAAGCAAACTTCCCATTACTTCTAATAGGGATATTATGACAGACAACAATTACTTATTATGCCTATTGGTTGTGTTTTTTAAAACTACGAACACAAGTACATTTGAGTTAATAATAAGGATGGTTCACTACTGCATTACTGAATGGGCTCACAAGCTTCCTTTAAACAATAGAAAACTTTTGGTTTTATTCTATCCTAGCAAAAAATATATTCAAAATGTTGAATATTTCTTACCAACTTTGTCACTTTCATTGTTGATATATTTTCATGTATAATATTAATATTACTTGCTGGTTAAAGCGTTTTCTCCATTGGTAAAAATTTTTTATTTGGGTAACAATAATAGTTATTTATGTTACAAGGCCGTGAACTAGGACTTTTTTTATGAGAATGAACATTATTTGGCGAGGCGCAGGCCGAGCCAAATAATCATTCGAATAAAAAAAAGATAGTTCACGGCCATGTGGCATACACAATTTTGTGTGCCTGTGAAAAATTACCAAAATTAAAGTTTCGATCGAATCTTTACATAAAATTACATTTAGCAGTGTGTTTTGGTATGGTAACTAGGGCTTGCGTAGTTGCTCACATATTAATAAATAACGTTCGAATTATCTAATAAAAGCTAATTTCATTCGACCCGTAAAAACAAGTCTTTGTCGGCCGGTAAAAAAAAGTCTTTTTTTTACGTTGTCAAGGCTTTATTTTACTATAAACAAATGTGCTATTTCACGACTCAAAATCAAGCAAAAAAAGTGACCTTTTTTTGACAGTTGCACACAAAATATTTTTTGTTCATATCCTTTACTTCAAATGTGTAAGTCGATACAAACTCTAAATATCTTTATTATTGTCTTTTTAGTCTTCATCGAAGCACTTAAACTTGTGTTAGTTAAATTTTCTTTAATTCAATTAACGAAAAGATTCATATGTTGCTGAATGTTATCTTTAAACCAGAGAAATTTATTAGCATTACAAATCCTTGCTGGTCTGCAATGAGTCAGGAAATTTGACGTCTGCGTTTGTAAATTCTTTCGTGTTATCGTTTTGTGCACAAAATTTTAATTATCATTGCTATTATTGATTTTCAAAATTATTGAAATTAATTACAATTGTGGTAAGAAATAGATAACCATATCAGAATCCAAGTTATATTATTCTATGATTAAACCTCATAAAACCATAATCAGCAGACGGGTTGTGTGCTACATGGATATGGAATAAATTCTCAAATTATATGAAAAAGGTAACGAAAATTTTATTTAGTTTGCTAAAATCATCGACAGTTGCAAGTAATAATCTGGACAGGAGCTGAGCCCCCTTACGTACGCCGAGATAAAGGACGTTGCAGTCCCCATGCCTTTTTTAATAGGTTCTGATTTGATATTTTGCGTCGCTATAGCAAGTGGTAATCTTTAAAGGTAGCCTTTATTAAATATATTGAAATGATTCTATAATTTAGTTTTATTGCTTCCGTTATACATGTAAGCTTTCACTCGTAGAAAATGCTGTAAAGTAGGGAGAAATATAACCATTACACCGCTGTTATGACTAAATAGCGTGACTGCTGTAGATGATCATTTTCATTTCGAATAATATATTAAAATACAAGTTGCAGAAGGTATCTATTCAAGCACGAATTTGAAATTCCGAAACGAGCCGCATAGGGGCGAGTTGAAAAACAAATGAGTGCTTGAAGGACCTTCTGCAATGCGTGTTTTATACTATTTTTTATATTTTACCACTTTATACCATTTTATAAATTAAAAAATAAAAATGTTTTCTATTTTGCGTTTAGAATAACTCCATATTAGCACCCAAATGACGTCATTTCATAGCGACTTATTATAACACTCAAATGACGTCATTTTGGTGCTAGAATGGAATTATTAAACGCAAAAGTTAATTAACAAATAAATCTATTATATGCTGGTAAAGCTTTAGTTTGTCTTTTTGTATTCTAAATTTTACTTTATCTGCTGTGGTAAAAGTTTACACCAATATTTCAATTGAAAGAACGATCCAGTTGGTTCTCTAGATGTATATTACTCATCCTTATTTTTTATGTTAAATCGCATCCGGTATTGAATTAAAATGATTTCGTTACTTTGAAGAAATGCTATTAGACTGATACTCATTTAATGTTCCATCCCAGAAGTAGTAAGTTTTTCATTTTATAAAACAAGTAGTATTGGAGATTAGTAAAACCGGTGAGCTCCTAGGTTTTTTAGAAATTTTACTTATTTAAGAAATATTAATCTGAAGATCGATTGTTGTATCGCTGCTTTGATGTTGATTACTGTCAGGAAATTGTACAAAAAACTATAAATATCTGGTGTGACATCACATCATGCTCGTAAATAAGCACCGTTAGAGTAGTCATTGAATAGTATAGGTACTCAGTAATCATAATGGGATAGACACTATGTCTATCCCATTATGATTACTGAGTACCTATACTATTCCCCATACCCCATATCAGTAATATGCCGCGGTATTGCCGCCCTCAGGGCTGAGAAAATCCAATTTTCAAAGCGCTGACCATAGCTGCAACTAATCCCCAACTGCAGACGTAGTTAAACTACAGCAGGAAGAGAAACGTTGAAATTCAACTTTAATAGGATTCATTTTCAAAACGTTTACTAATTAGCATTTCCAAATAGGCGACCCCGTGTCGCCCACATTCCTTCAGAAAATTAACAAAAAGTCGGCAGCAGAAAAATCCAGCCCTCATAAAATTTAAGTGATTCTTAGAGATTAACTTGTATAACTCAGCATTTGCTGAATGCTTCGAATAAGCAGGTAACTTTGTAACTTTATTAAAATTTCACGTTTTTTATGTGGCCGCGATCCCTCGCAGCTAATCCTATTTGGAGTAGGCGGATTTTAATATTATCTCGGTGCAGACCTGGAGCCTTATCGGGTAACCGAAAAACCTCCCTGAAGTTTTCATTCAATTTGTTTATTTGTTTCATTTCCGCCAGAGAATGAGAAAGATGACTTAGCGTCTAAAGTTATCCCCAACACGCGGATTGGCACAAGAACCGCCCCAGTTCTGGGTTACCACTAAGCACGTTGTGATATCTCGTTAAGACCTGAACTAACAAGAATGACGAACTGGTTTTGTAGCAAAAGCCTTGAGCCAATTATAATTACCATATTAACACGGCACCTTCTTTCTCACGAATTTTAACAAGCCCGCTTTAATCGCCGAAGTGAAACGTCATTAATATTATGAGAGATAGGTAGGTATACTTGACATCGACTAATAAGAAGGTGTAGAGTAGTTGATTATAGCTAACTATTAATCAACGTAAGTGAGATTAAATTGTTGGTTACAGTTGTATTTCATTGAAGGGATGCATAAATATGAGGATTTAAAATTGTATTTAATATGCTTATGCGCTACACGAATTGAATGAGTTAATCAGATAGCTGGATGCAGACGCAGCAGGGAGATTCCATACATCTTTCTAGCAGTTCTCAATCGTTTTACGATTGGTTGGTAGCGAAGATGCAATGCTTTCTGCTCATTTGTAGTATTTCTTGCTTCTTTTCATGTAGTCTCTATTAAGTAATGGTGTTGGTCTCTGAAAATGTATCGCCTGAACTGCTGAATTCTCTTCTGCTTGAAGAAGCACAACTGGTCGAAAACGAGAGGTGACTTTTTTTATATATCAAGCAGAAACGAGCCATTTAGAAGCTAACATTTTCCAATAAATCGAAATCGCATCATATGCTTGAAATTTAAATGTAAAATATTGACAGTAATTGGTTCTCAAAATCAAAGTAAGAATAATTCTTTGATTAATTAAATTTGTTGTTGTTTCAGTTTCGTTCCTTCACTTCGTTAGAGCTGATTTTCAGAAATTTGCACTACACGTGAGTCGCTGATTGGTCGGTATTTATAAAATGAGATTTTCCCCAAAAGTGGAATCTAAATAAGCAAAATGCCGTATCTTCTAATGCTGCCATACTTATTTAGCATACTATACTTGCTATGCTTTTGTTATGAATTCGTCGACGTAAATCTGTCAATTTTGTGCTCCTGATTATGGCTTCGCTGAAGATTTAGTTCGGTTATGTTAATTTTTTTTAATAAGTTATTTGTAACGACATGAACCCTTGTTCTCTGTGATATTTTTTATGATGACTTAGGTAGTATTTATAAAATAATCTATACACAGAGAAATTTTTTTTATTTATCTTCTTTTCCAGTCTTCTGCTGTTCACTGTTGAAGGTAGACTTCGACGTAAAAAGCTGTATAAATTCAATCAACTTTATATTCAGCCTTCCTGTGCCGACGTCACACGGGAGAGCTGCATCCTTGTTCTTTTGGAGCTAGTGGCCAATTTCAATTTAGCGCGTTTTATTTTACAATATTTTTGACTTCAGTTATTTTTCTAATATAGAAGTATCTTACTTGGTCTTTATGTTTTATCCTTAGCACACTTCTCGCTAATGCTCTCTAAGTATTTCTTTGTTTTTCTGCTTTCTTATTTATAGGGATGGTCGTGTCCAGTTAATATATGTGAGAACTGATAGGATACAGGGTCGAGAACTTTTCTTTTTCGAGTGATTGCTATGGCCATATTATTTAATGTTATTGGGAGTTTTCTAAACGTTTTGCTTCTAAATTTTATTTTTCTGTAGATGTCTGCAGTTTTATTTTCCTTTCCTAGTTTTATGAGTTGACCTAGGTAACATTTTCATCTACAGTATCTATTTTATTTGAATCTGTATTAATTTTTTTAGACTGAGTGGCATGCAGTTAGTTTTACTAACGGATGTATTCTACAGCTCTGTTTATTTGCTTCATCAAAATTTGTAATTCCTAATCGTTTTTATAACAATTGCTATTAGAAAAATATCATCAGAGAAGCTTAGATAGTTCAGGTATTTTCCGTCTACATTTCTACCCATCTGATCCCAATGGTGTTGTTGAAGATGTCTTCTAGTGCTAAGGTAGAAAGTATTGGAGATATTCCATGAAGAATTCGTCAATCTAGCTCACGTTTACGCAGAAGAGAGGAAAATGTGTGATGGTAGCCCTTCCACAAAATGAATTAAAACACAATTATTATGTTCAAATTTGAATGCCGCCCACTTTAGGCACAACTAACGGCGATTTTTCAAAAGCCCCGAGGTGCGCGAGTTTGGATGCAAGCCACCACAACGCAAACCCCAGCCCCATTGAGATTCCATACAAGAGATGATGTAGAGAGAGGGTATTAAAGAAGGTACTTGGCCTGCGAAAAGGACTTGAGATCAGCGCACAGGTCTTAAGCCCAAAGTGGGGGCTTAGGCCCCAAAGCCTGTTGCCAAAGCAGACCTGAGCTCTCCTAGCGCGAAACCGCTACTTCTGTTGAAGCCAAGCATGCTTGATTCGGCGAAGTGATTTGTCACGCGTCCATGGGTTCTGAATGCTGAGCCTTTCCTGAAGAAGTCAATCCCTCTTGAAAACCGACTTACTCCTTCGTCTAGGAGTCATCGGTGAAAAGTTTCGATCTCTAGGTCTCCCAGAGTTTCGAAAGCACCAAAGTACCGCACTAGGTCTCCAAAGAGGCCTTTCCGATTATGCAAATTGCCACGTAATAAGTGCAATCCAAGTTACAACAAATTAAAAGGACGACTTAGCTGGTACGATATTCCCTTTCCTGTCCTTCCGCGACGCCCTGGAGTGCCACAAGACGAAATTACAGTTCTCGCTCAGACTCCCAGCTTGCTGCAAGTGCCTCGCAGTAAATAGCCGCTGACGCCCCGAGATAATTTAAAGATGAAATTTGTCTCTTACGTCGCCCCCGGGCCCGTCCAAAGTGTCCCCAGAGATAGTCTTCGAGGTGTACTACACCTTTTACACTCGCAGAATGTCCTAAATGGGTTACTTGCAAGCAATTAGCTACATGTTGCTGGCCAAGAATATAAACAATACTGACCCGGCCCCGCTATTAAACGTTAGAATTACAAAAACTGCCGCTCCACCGTGCACCGTCGAATTGAAGGTTTTTCGACTAGTCCCTAGCTACGCCTGGGTGTTGTTTTGGCTGCCGACACTGTAGGTTCTTGACGTGGAACTAAAAAAGTGAATTTATTTAATTTATTGTATGCACGGCAAATAAACCCTTGCAATTGAATTTTCATTTATAATTTTGATATATTTTTTAAGAACAATAGATATAATCTAATAAAAAGTGTTCTTAATCTATTCACTCGACCAGAATTCCGAACTTTGGCTAATCTGAACTATCCATAAAATAAATTAAATGGAAAAGCAAAATAATTAATTAAAATTAACCACGCCAGAGAAAGCTTTAAGTAGCCCCCGAACCAAAGGCTCTGCAAAACATTACAGTATATTGAAGCAATATGCTATATTCCAGTTGTTGGGAATGTGATCTCCTAATATTGGCTGAGTATGCTGCATAGCTTTTCCACAATAAGGCCAATTCCTTACTTTACTAATTCAATAATGATAAGTAACGGCTCGGAAGCTTTTCTCATGTTTTATATCTTTAGTGCTTTTATCACTTCTTGTGGTTTCTCTGTTGGTGCTTATATAATTAGATATGCCTTTCTGCTTAGTATTTGTCAGACCATTTTTAAATTCAATAATTATACGACCATTTAGAGTATTTTTGGTAAAAGATGACGAGTTCGCTTGTATATAGGTTTCTTTTCAGTCTTATTTTCTCGTATAATTGCATCTAAAAATTTTAAAGATTGTGGAACACAGGTTTATTTAGAATTTTAAAGATTTCGAACACAACTTTGTTCTAGACAGTTTGTCGAGCGAGCTCCTTCTTGCTCGTGATTGGCTGTAATTGGTGGTACGACAGCGCGTCTGGAGCGAAAACTTGGCGTGGCGTCGGTTTAGAGTTAGTCATCCACCGGACGTTACTGCAGACAGTTGTTGATAGCGTGATCTTTATCGCTCCCCGCGCTTCGCGCACGCCGTCCTGGTTGTTGTCTTTGTGCTGCTACAGCGAAGTTTGACTTTGACCGTTCCCATTGATTTGGCCCGTGTTCTTGTGCTGCTACAGCAAAGTTTTACTTTGATGGTTTCCATTGATTTAGCCGGCGTTTACATGATTTGTTTTGGGATGAGTTCTTGACGGGCCCTGTCAAGTGCTTTCATGCCGTTGGTGGTGAGGTTGTTTGGTGACCCCTTTTGTTCTTCTGTCGGCCGACGCCCTCCATTCTCGTGTGCCAGGCCGGCATCATACCCGTTGGGGGGATTTATCGCACGCGGACGTGCAAATGTTTGCAGTAAAGTTTCCTGTGGGGAGTTGACGTCATCATTCAGTACCGTTGAAGTGTTGCGGCTTTCCTTGCACTGCAGGCGAGCCCGACACTAACGACGCGACCAGGAAAAACCAACTATAAGGTGTGTAGCTTGTAAGAAGTAATTCAACTCATTTGTTTGTTAATAATTGACGTGCATATTTGCTAATCGGCCACTCTATTCGAGACAGCTTGTGAGAACTAATTCAACTCATTTGTTTGTTAATAATTAACGTGCATATTTGCTGATCGACCACTCTACTTGAGGCAGCTGGTAAGAACTAATTCAACTCATTTGTTTGTTAATAATTGATTTGCATATTTGCTGATCGGCCACTCTATTTGAAGCCGCTTGTAGAAATTAATTAATTCATCTGTTTGATTACCATTTATGTGCCTATTTGCTGAATCACTGCCACCTTTGCTAGTATAGTCGATTAGAATTAAAGTGTCCCCAGCTGGGCTTTAGAATTAGTCCATTTATTACTGTGTTTATTACTGTACCAGTTCATTTACATGTGTTTTGACCCATAAAACGGTTTATTGAACGACGCCTTATAATTTCCTACGAATTTGTGGATGCTTATTTTAGGTTATGTTAGATACTGTGTAAAGATAAATGTACGGGGAAGCCTAAGTGTTTAAGCGTTGCAGGTAGGTTATGACGCTCGTCGCTGCAGTGTTGGAAGTCATGAAGCTGTGCACCAAATATACTATTCCCGTTGAGTTCTGGATTTTGCTAAGGTGATAAGTTGGAAGGCAGGTTCATTTGATTTTCCGGTTTCACTCTGGGTTTATTTTTGTATTTTCGTTTATATCGATAAAACCGGGTGGCGTTCAATTAATTTTGTCATTGTTTACCGCCCCTTAGGACGTTGCCCGTAGGATATCTCATGTAGGACCACCCCTTGCTCCAATGATGTCTAGTCGGCATATCTTGTTACAGACAGAGCAGCGGTCCTAGTTGAGTCTTTGTCCCGATTATGTGAAATATTGTCCGCGCTGGCCGTTTAGCTCATACGTAATTTTTGTGTGTGCTTACGCGGTGTCGTAAAACTCGTTTCAGACCGTAACATATTCACTTCCATATTTTTTAACCGTTTAACGTAACATTTTCGCCAACTTTCGATATTTACGGAATTTGTTGATGTGTCTTCTTTTACGTCTTTCGATAGAAGGTTACATGCAACCTTAGAACTATGTTAACTAAGTACACTCGTGTTCAGATAAATCTGGGATAGTGTTTTTTTCACATGCAGGTTGAGTTAAGAATTGAAGAATAACTCCATGGATTTCCTGTTATCAGAAAGAGTTGCATTAAACTTTAACAGGTAGTGAAATCTGTAACTCTTTCTGATAGCAGAAAAGCCATGGAGTTATTCTTCAATTCTTAACTCAACCTGCATGTGAAAAAAACACTGTCCCAGATTTATTTGAACACGACTGTACATACAGTGTGGAAACTAAGAAGCGCACAAATTCGGTAACTGCGTTAATCTTCTCTTTTGGAAAATATCTCAAAGAGGTGTAGCGTTAAAATCGCACTTATAAATCCAGCAGTGGGTGGGTAATATACTAGAGCCAATTGCCGGGAGTTGTAGTTTAGCCTTGTACGTTCCGTCTTAGCTAAATTGCATTTAGCTATGACTAACTTTCACTGAAGACAAAGTAAGTGCAATTTTAAAGTGGATTTTGTCCAAAATTGATTTTTTTAAATCAATAACATTCTACTACTTTACTTCAAAAATCAAAAGCTTTAAAGAAAAAATTGTTATTAAAAAATTTTTTACTGTCATGGTTTAAATTTTTTTAATTTAAAACGTTTTTATATCTACAACGCTTAAATGATTATATTTACAAAAAAACAAAAACGAGCCGCCATTCTTCAATATGGCGGCAACGACTATAGGAGACATTTACAGCGCAGCTCAGTTCTTTGCTTGTACTAATGTTATCTAGGTTAAAACCAATTTTTCTTGCACTAAATTCCTTTTCGCTATTCCACCAATACGGGTTTTTATACCTTCGTTACTGTCTTGCTGGTACAGATTTGCATATGACTTTCAGTTTATTAGCCTTAATATATATAAAAACTGCTTCGTAAAATCTTGAAGGCTATCTATGTTATACTTTTTGGAAGTGAATTTTTCTGTTTCATTATTTCTCAATTATTTTTGCTTCCAATAAATGGTGGTTTGACCCACATTCGGCTTTTCTCTGTACTTGAACGGTTCTTACTTTTAGGTTACCTGATAAATTATAAGTTAATCAATTTCGTCAAGTCAAGTCAAGTCCATTAATGATAATACTGATAGTAGCACTATGGAAGTCTCCTCAGTCATTTACTGTTTCCTCACCATAACTTTTAAGAAATTGATCATTTGTCAGTTTCCCCGTTCTGTCATTCAGGTTCCTGAGTATCATATTCTTTTGCCTGCTAATATTGTTAAGTACTCTCATTAATTCACTATAGAATTCCCCTTTTATTTTATTCTTTGAGTCTCTGTAGTAGCTGTAGGTAAAAGTCTGATAATGGTATGTCCAATAGAAACAGAAGTCGGTTGTTAATCCTCAGATACATGCAATGTCAAAATGATTAGATCATAACCAAAAATTTACACATAATATTTATTTTGGAAACAATTTGCCTAATTCGGCATCTGGTAACACAGACATTTAAGGGTGAAATGCTGCTTCCATTTTTGTGTGTTCACAAAACTATTAAATATGACCAAACTTGTGAAAAGTTTTATTAGATTCACTTATCGTGAAGAATAAAGATTAAGTTGAGGCATTCAAAATGTATTGCTAATTAATTGATCTATAGTAGTAAAGTAAGATTTTTAATAAAAGTTCACAAGATTTAATTCATTTGCTGTCACTTGACAATTTAAATAAAAAGTAGGTGTGGTGTTGTGTACGTGTAGGAATAGTTAAGACTGTTTTTAGTCATTTATCAAAAATAAAACTAATTATTAAGAAGTTTCGTAAGATGATTGAATATCCATTAAAATTATTACTGGAGGTAGAAAAACTGAAGAAGGTATAATTGTTGGATTATAGTCCTGCAGTTCCTGCTCATTTTCTGATACATCGTTAGTGCTCATGGTTTTCCAAAATTTTAGACCTGGACGTTCAAATGCCGTCTTATCAGAAGGTGAAGTAATTGACTTAAATTCAAATGGTTTCTGCAGCTGTTCTACTTTAGGTTGCGTACTGAATATTGGCACTTTCAAGTACACTTTCCACTACATTCTGGGATTTGCTCATATATCCTACTTAAAATTAAGCCTACAAAATGCAGAGTTAGTTTTATTAGTTTATAGCTGTTGAAAACCAACAATAAGTATTTCGCACAATCTTGTTTTATTTATCGATCTCCAACCGACTTGGTTTACCTTTCCTTCCCAAAATTTTGTGCGGATATGTTCTAATGGAAAATATTTCAGTACATTTCCTTTACTATCTCTGTTGCTTTATCCAACCGCAGAACAAGTAGTACTTTTATTTAGCAAGAAATGCTAAAGTGACGTTTAATACATTTGACGTATTACATAAAAATAAAATGTGTATTAATGACATTAAAGAAGCCTAACTTAAGTAAATTGTTATTTATGTACAAGGGCATTATGAGGATGTTTATTCCCGTTTGAGGGTGACAAGTGAATATGCCCGAGGGTCTGGCCCGAGAGTTTAGCGTAATACAGAGTATATAGCCCGAGAGCTATAGAGATTCACGATTTTTTTTTAATATAATGGAGTAAGAATATAATATTCTTCTTCTATGATGAGAGTTTATATGAAATTTAAAAAATCTGGTGTGATACACGCACACAACTTCCTTATAATTAGTCAAAAATTTGTTTTTAAATCTTAAGCATTTGTAAAAAAAATTAAAGATTACAAATTCCACAGAAACCATACTAAAGAGTTAGTTGAACAGACAAATTTCGTATAAAATTTTAAACCCAATTCAAACATAATATAAGGGGTATTCTATTTAAAATAGCAAAGTTGGTAGTGCCTTTTGGTATAACCGGATGTGATATCACAGTCAAAATATTGTAGTCCTAGTTGCTCTTACATATAAAATTGTCAGCTTATTTTGGCAGCCTACAGCAATATAATTAATCATTTAAGCCTTCAGAGCAGCTTGTCTGTACTCTAAACCCTTTTTAGCTATTTAATTTTTCATCCCATATTGTAGCAATAATGAATTCGAACACCCTTTAGCGTAGTTGTCCCGAGTTGGCAACATTTTGGACCACCCTTTGAACGCCGTTCCTTGCAGGTGGCTGTCTGGGTTTCGTTCCGCAACGCTAGTTTTCAGGCTAGTTAAAAATTCAACTTGTTAGAGCAAATGAGAGGGCCTCTATTTGTCCCTGTCGCTCCGACACGCTTTTGTTTTATCCGGCGGGCGTCCTGCCTTGCGATTGGCTACTCGTCGCGGCCTGATGACGCTTCTTTTTGGCGCACGCTTTCCTGCAGTCAGTCAGTCACGAGAGAAACGTTGTGGCACAAGGAGGGCAAAGTGGTGTTCTGCTTTTTCGCCGTTGGTATGTGAGTGCAAGCGTACCTTGATGGCCGTTAGCTTTGCCTCAATCACTGATAATTAATCATCCACTACTTGTAAGACCTAATTTGCTTACTGCTGCTGCTAATTTAAGGTGCTTTGGGCGCTATCATCTTTAATTAATTTTATGTAGTTCAGGCTGGCCCAATTTGGAATATTGTTCTTTGGTCACGAACGTTGTGGCCGCCACCGCTGTCAATTTAAGATTCACGTAACGGGCCCACCGAGGCCTGTCGGAGTATTTGAGTTTATGTCGGCGGCCCACGGCCGGTTGTATGCTTATGACCATTGATGTACAAGAAATAGAGCGCCTCTCCACCTGGGGGCCCTAGATTTAGATGTAGGTTAGTTTTGAAGTCCTGTAAATCACCCAAGTTGCTTAAGTCAGACCAATAGACGAGTATTTGAACAAAGGTCTTATTATTGCGGCGAATCTGTGCATGTTCTTTTCAGGATAAGCTTTATTATGTATTGATTTATGGACGGCGAAGCCTGAGCGTTGGAGCGTCACAGGTAAGTTTGACGACGCGTGGCGCAGTGACGAGGTTAATGAGGCCGAGATCTCGTATCATACCCCGTTTGACCCTCAAGGTCCGGTTAAAGGAGAGTCTTCTTGGACCTTGTGGCGCCCATTTATTTCGACACACCCTATATATCTCTCGACACGCTTGCCCGGTGACATACCGTTTGAACCGCGCCCATCTCCCTGAGCGTACCAGCCGAGGCCTATAGCCTGTTCTTGGCAATTCTCAGGGCGACCTTTTCTCGGACTTAACTAGTCTTTAGATACTCACACCATGTGGGTGTCGTTAAGTCATTTTGATACTGTAACAAAATCTATGGCCAAAGTTTCAGATTTTCAATTTTATTAGTTCTCTATAATGCCCAATAAAATAGTAGTTAATAAAAAGAAGAGGAGATGCCATCGGGTTAGAAATAACCGCAGTTGAAGTTCTGCGGGTTTATCGTTCATTTTTTGAACATATCCCTGTACTCAGCCTAGTTGATTGCCTTTCATGGGCGATTTGATGCTACCACGATATATTAAAAAATGTATTTGAATTTCTTCATCGCTATCAATGCTGAAACATATAATACTTTTAAATGATTATATTCAGAAAAAATCGAGGACTACCAAAAATTATTAAGAAATTATAGTCACTCTTTAAAAAAAAAGTTGACCATCGTTGTATAGAGGTACTTCAGACTATAAAAAAATATATTACTGTCAGGTTAAAGCGCGCCTTGAACCATTCAATTTGGTTTGTAAATTTTTAAAATTATCTAATGTCTACTAGTCTCATTCGATACCAAAACTATCTTTAATGCAATACAAAGATAGTAATAAGCAGGATAGATTCAAACTGTGAACTAAAAGCTGCGCGTCTAAATGCAACTTTACTCAGGTTGTCTGTGAGATTCATAAGATGCCAGACATTTATAATTCTACTACCAAGGTGTCTGGAATTCTGTTGAAACTGTATGTGTAGCTTTATTATTAGATCTTATTTTATAAACTGGAAATTCTAATGTGTATCTTCGCCACAAACAACGATGCCTCCCTTGTCATCAATTTAATATCATTAAAACCCCTTTCGGCTTGATATTATTGTAAAACGTCCAATTTCAGTAACAAACCTGAATCCATGTAGCTTACACCTTCATTATGGCTTATAATACACGGTTGTATTAATTAGAAGCAAGGTGCCTAAATAGAACTGATCTTTTAATACTCATTTGTAACAAAGGAATCTATATCCATGCGATAGGGTCTTGGCGATGACAGTTTTAATTAAATAGGGCGTTTGGTTCAACGTACTTTTAATTACAGCCTGTTAACGAAGCTTTAATTGAACCCCATATTTGACTTCTGATAATGTAGGTATTATTTCAGGCATTCGGTGGGATAATGCCTTTCCGTCAACAACAGCAACGTTGTTTCATCACAAAGGCTGGGTTTGTTCTTTAGCCCACACTCTTCAAGCGGCGTGAGTGATTTTGTTATATGATTATCTAAAAACTTTTCTTTGTTACAGCTGTATCTTTTGTTCGAATCCATCGCGTTCCCAACTTTATTGAATATCATGGGGTTGCTTTGTAATAAGCACAAATATCAAACCGTACCCTTTGTTAACGCAGCACTAAATTAGTTTTAAGGTTTACATCCCACCAAATAGAATATAAAATGCGATGATTTATTTCCAAGCGAAAGTCATAGCCTGATCATTTATTATTAAATAACGTCGTCGGGATTTTTTGGTAGAGTTAAAGGAAGGCAAAGAATGAGCTCCGTTGTGGCAGTATGGCAGATATGAGATGAGGAAAAAACCAATTTTAACGCAACGCGCTTCTTAAATTACGTACTATTACTCAAAAACAAAGAGAACGTTTTCACAGAGCGTTAGGCCCAACAAAATTCGCATTCCCAATGCGGTAAGGCTTCAAAGAGGGAAAATGAGAGTTGCTGGCCGAATTTTCTATAGAGTGAGCTGAATTACGGCGCCCGCAAGTGGACAGTTTACTGTTTCCAGGCGCATGAGAAACTTTTGCACAAATTTGGAGTTTTGCGTCACAGCAAAGTGCTACTCCAATAATTCAATATGGCACCTTCTATTTTCGATCAGCTAAATGCAGTCAGGCACTCCTGTGTTTTAGTTCGGCGATCGGTCAACGTCACACTGTAAGTTGGAATATTTGCAGAAACTCAACGGCACTTACGCGATACGTGAAGATGATTGATGAAAATGAGGAATGGGCTTTGCATTCCTAAAAACAAAGTTCTAATATAGTCTACATTCTGATTCTCCATATTTTTCGACTGTGAATTAGATGAATTTCTGTAGTCTATTCCTTAGAACAAAATAACACCTCATTTCGTTAAACAGACGAAGTAGGCTAAAATAAAAAGTTACATATTGTTGTAAAACTTGCGAATTAAAAATTACAATTAAATTTGTTTATATTCCTATAAAAGTTAATGTCGATTATACTAAAAGGAGTCTCTTATACATAGATACAATGCATCTGTACTGTAATGAAATTTACTTAGCATATCTATAGTGTGCAGATAGCGCCATTTCTGGGAAATTACTTCAAAATAGAGATCTTCATATATGGTGTTATACTTCTTATAAAGTGTGTCAAAAAAGTGGTGCAGTTCCAAGAATAACTAGTAAATTTGATTCTGTACCTTTAAATAGGCTGTGAACGGAACTCAGTAATTCACAGCAGTTAAATTTAATGCATTCAAAGTAAAATAAATCGCAACAAAGGCTGACATAAACACACTTGAATATACGAAACCAAGTATTTACTTCAAAATGACGGCAGTAGAAAAAAAAATCGAAAATTCGAAAGTGTTTGATACTATACTACAAAATACTACTAGCTTGGTCGTTGGTCCCAAGACTAATATATTTCTATTTTCGGATATTTTTTAAATAAATTGTTTGTTATTACATTAACTCCTATATATCAAATAAAGACAACAACTTCTATTTAAATAAGTAACATAATCGCATATTGTTTATAATATTCTCTACTGTTATAAGTAGTAACTAGTACACTTCTCGGAGCATTCTACATTTAAACAGGGCGAATATTTGCAACATCCACCAGTTCTATGATCATTTGAATACTCTATCCTAAAATTAGATAAGCATGTAATAGTTATAGAATTTAAGCAGCTTTTATTGATCATCGAGCAGAAAATCTCTCTGCGAGCGTTATTGTTCCGTGAGTGTAACTATTTGGGGATGCATTACTGTCCCAATATTTGAAAATTACGATGATTATTTTTTAAACAGTCCTATCAGCCAATAGTAATGAGAAATTCAAATCGACCAATAGCATCAAATTTACACTGACTATTTGCTAGTAGCTAATTACACTGACTATTTGCTAGTAGCATCAAAATTACACTGACTATTTGCTAGTAACAAATTACAGCGGCTATTTTTTCACAAACCATTCAAATCGTTCTTCTGCTGTAACACAGCTAGCTAAAAGTGGAGTAGGTAAACAGCAGTTGTTAAAAATAACAGGCACTCATCTGGAAGCTCCATCAAACCCAATCTACAACTTAAACTGTTTAAAAAATAATCACGCCGAATTACATTCGTGGTAATAATTTTTTTAATAATTTTAACTAGATTAGCACTCATCTTTGTTGCTATTAAGAAATCTTCGTCCACTCGTGAGATTTCTTAATAGCAACAAAGATTCGTGAATCTAGTTAAAATTATCAAAAAATTATCACCACTTATGTAATTACTGTTGATAATGCAATCGGTTCAGCTTCGTAAAGTTGCAGCTTACTTATCTGAGATTCTGACTCCCGTCTCGTTTGAGTGCCAATGAATTTCATATTGATATCCGATAAGGTATATTCACATGAACCCTCTTATCGTCCCTCCTACGTCCCGTATATCAACGTCCTGTATAACAGCGACTTGTATTCTAACGCAGCCCGCCAATGGCGTGTAGATCAGTGCCGATTGCTTGTAGTAAATTTTGGAGCTGCCGTTATTCATTCTTTATTCCACAAGCTGATGCAGCCCTGAAAGGAATTCCACCATATCGCGTCTAAGTTGACTCAAATTTCGACCGTTACCAAACTTGAGCTTCTATTTGCACGTACGTAATCCTCAACAACATATTGGGCTACCATTTCCTGCCAAGAGTCTTTGCAGCGCCGGCGCTCGACCACCTACATTCCAATATCACTGGCGTTGATTCGTTGCATCAAGGTAAGTTAAATAAGTTCTATTAATTTAGTATTACATGTGTGATTTACCGCAAACTGTGAATATGATATGTGCACTAAGGTAAATTTGCATGAGGTAGGTTTGTAATTGTGAAAAAAGTTTTGAGGCTTATATCTGCTAGAAATGTAGTAACGCCATAAGAAATCTCTCCCGTTTATCAATACTGCCTGCCCGTGTGGAGACGTATCACAGGCGAGCATCTGCTAGAAATTTTTATTATTGCGAAACATGACGTCGCGAACAGGTAGAATTATTCTAGATTGTGTTACCATTGTTTAGTCTGTGGCGGTTCTACCGTTCCACTAGTGACTGCATAAGTATAGTTTTATACATTTTATCTGAATAGCGTTCTCAAATTTATTGTATGATCTTCACATGTGACGCAAGGTGCATTTTAACTTATTCTTGTAGTAAGATAAGCGTTCAGAAACTACAAAGCACCCCTCACGCTGAGTTTTAGAAGTTTTTTGGACCGTTCTGGACCGTTTTAAGCTGTTTCCTTCATAACTATTTCTAATGAGGTATACAAAGTTGCTCTTTAACATGTAACTATGTTGAACATAACGTTTACGAAAGTATGTTCTTAGAGTATCTTAAAGAGGCTGTTACAGTTCTTCTACATACAAACATGAAGTAATACAGTTATACAACAATAATTCAAACATTATCGACATTGTGTATTTTCTCAAAATTATGTGAAAATGTTTTTTTTAATATCAATTACTCTTTGAAGATTGCCGTACGTGCACCTGCTCTGTCATGAAGAAAATATTTCCTGACAAATATAAACTAATCCATTGTCCACAAAATGGAGGCATACAATTTTATACACACTTGTTTCACAGGATAATATATTAGGGCCATTTCTATTCACCATACATTCATTATATAAATGATATAAGCAATACTATGGACAACAGTTATGTATTCGCGCACATATTTTTAGTATCCAAGGAATCTATGGGCGTACATAGAAATAGAATCTGTGTATACATCTAAATCTCAGATAGGATTAGGAAGGCATGAATAATAAGGAATTTTGGCGAGAGTTATGGAAATAAATATACTTATGTAAAGTTTATCTTCTGTCAGTATGTTGTGAGTCACGGTGAACTCTTTTTGGAATGTGGTATTTGAATGTTCGCAATCTACAATTTTAAACGAGAAAACAACCATAGTAAATACTCAAAGTCAATGTGTTGCGATAGTTTAAAGCTTGAATACCCGATTGCATTTGCCGCGTTTGATAAGAAGAAGAAGAAATATTGGTTTGGAGCTTGACTCTAGAATTGTTTGCCGTTCCTAGTAACGTAATTATGTTTCCCGAAGTTGATAGCAATTCGTAATATTTATGAAAGATTATAGTTTCTGAAAAGTATATATATTCTACTTAATTATTCTTCAAACTTTATAATCAATTTTTAAGGTGAAGTAAATTAGTAACGTATTTGAAGTGTTCTATTGCAAAACAACGTGGATGTAACAACATACTACGTTTCAGAAATATGATGTCTTAATACTAGCTTGCATACCCACTCCATTAACAGACATACCAGTCTATGAAAACAAAACATAAGGTTATAAGCGCTTTTGTATGAATACAGCCTCATTACTGCATAGTTGACATTATTTGTTACACTACTTCATACAGTTACACGTATAGAATTAATAATTTCTGCACGTATATATTTTATAGCGGCTTCAGTCTGCGCCATTGAATATGTTTTTATTGACCAATGTAATAACACAGCTTCAGTTCTTAATTACATATAAAACGTTTTAAGCAGAAAATAAACTACTTATTAATTAAGGCAAGTAAATCATGAATTATCTTTAGCGTATTATTTATACTGAAATTTTTTTTGTTTGTTACTGCTAACAAGCAAAACGGTTAATATATACGTTTACCTATATTAAATTTTAAAACGTAGTCTGCATAGGCATCAAATGTAGTTAACATCTGGGGGCTTAATAATTTATTTAAGACGTCGCATTCCTATAAAAACTCACCGGTTTAGAGATTCGCATTTGGCAAGGCTTGGAGGCTCCTCAGTTTCGTTAAAAATAAATGCGATTACACGAGAATCACACGTATTCTGATATTTCACACTTTGACAGTGTTCGATTTGCCAATCTCAAGTTCCGGCTATAAATATCCGGTTGAAGTTACACCCTCCACATCTTTGGTACTTGTTTATTTGAAATTTGATCTTCTCGCCTCCTCCTTATAAAGAAACCGCCCTGACAAATAAAAAATGCGTAACACTTAATGCGCCCTTATATTCATTCTCGGTCTGACAACGTCGTAAAACGGAAACGCGATGATCCTCGTTTTTAGATGTTTTCGTATTTTTATTCCTATGGTTCGTTAGTTATGTTTTTATTTAGATTTTTATTACTTTAAACCATGGCATAATTTGCATGCAGGCGACGATTCTATATGAATAATGGAAAATGTGGATTTGCAAACTATGTGTCTATGACACGTAGCGATGGTTTAATCAACTGGGAAGTTCTTTCAGGCTAAATATGTTTGAAAAGTTTACTGCAAATTTATGTAGAAGAAATTGTAAAACTGTACTTCAGGCTGCTGTAACTCGAAACTTAAACAGCATCGAAATATTTAAATTCCTGCTTAACAAACTATGGTCCGCAGCACATTTCGAGAGCCACACTTTTCGCAACCAAATCGTTAAACATGATTATAATATCAGTATCCCATTCATATTTGTGGCTTTCATGACAAGCCAGAGTTTCGCTTAAATATATTTTTGCCCACCATGAAAAACTTCAAAATCCTCAACAATACTAACCTTTTCTTACATATTCGTAGTGTAAATTATTATAAAAGTATTTCTGGTAAATAGTAAATTCATCATGAGAAGCCGGTTTGATTAATTTTGTAGAGAAGGTAACATTGACAACCGTATGTCCTATCCTGCAGTGAATTTTAGACTAGTTTCAGATAACCCAAATGAGTAGTAGAATTAAATATATTATACATAGATTTCAGTTCTTATACATGACCCGTTGCGGGGCAACTAAGTCCATCACCGTTAAGAAAAAATAAAGCTGGTTGCCTGCACATCTACATTTTAGGAAAAGGCACTATTGAATTGCGTATAAGTTCAACTCCAACGGATTATATTTGATAATTACAATATTAAGCTTCCTTAAATCATGTCCTTACCCAGGGTACGTCTATAGGTCCCGGGTGGTGTAGCTTGAACAAGCGTCCACGTTCGATCAGTAGAGTTAAGCAACGCTCTTTCTTGTCAGAACTTGGATGGGAGTTCCACGGCTGCATCTCTCGGCGCCTCGTGATACGGCTGTCACGGAAATAGTTGGTCCCGGCCGTCATAACTACATCATGACAGTCGTTAGTGGGGTTGGAAGTCCCCATAAGTGCACAGTGACGCCTATAATTGGCCTAACGGCTGTTGGCTGAGTGCGAAATAAATAAAATATTCTCCTGCTTGTTACTGGAAAAGTATAACCATTAAGGGCAATTTTCTATTCTAATTTTTTGTGACAGTGACCACTTCTACCACCCTTAAACGAGGGCTAGCACAGCTCCAGCTAGCTCCAACCTATGGCAGAATATGTTTTGACTAAGGACTAGGCAGCTTTTCCTATGATTACAAGACTACGTGATTAATGTAATACAATTTGGGCGCAAGTCGTTAAACATAACATAAACCAAATCTAGCTGTGACTTGTAACTCTTTTAACTTTACCACCCAGATAACAATCAACGAACAGGTTCATGATATACAGTAGCAAGATAACAACCAGTAACAGAAGTAAAAATTTAATGTCACCAACATGCCAACAATAGCAATGGCAAAATATTTACAATTGGCTTACAGGCCCAAGAGCGGTAAATACAAAAGTAAATCAGGTAAAACCTGGCGCATTACAGCAATAATAAAAATAATGGTGAAGAGACTCAACTCCATTCAAAAAGTTACAGTTATAGTAAATGGCAAAATATTGGCATCTCAGTGCCATGCAAACATCCAGCTAGTTATAGTGGTATAAGAACGCATTTCAACCGGCTTGTTAAACGTTTAAAATTTAAATTGGGAAAAGCCGGACGCTCAAGGTCACACTGCTCAAACAATGTTTTCACAGCGCACATACAGGCACGCTTTCAGTTAATTTCCTATATGATAACGCATTAGCGTTTGAGAAAACTATGGAATTTACGTTAATACGTGCGCTTTTGCCCTCAAAGGCCTCTTTTACGCTATTTATAACAGACAAATACGCCCTTATCGACACAATCAAAATGCTGAATAGCAAATTTTATGCACTTACTACGAAGTGGAGCACTTCATCAGAGGGATCTCGAAGAAGGTCACCAGGTGCGAAGACATTGTTGAGTTGAATATATTTCGAAAACGACCTTGGTTCAAGGCACATACTTATCGTGCTTCGCCAGAGAATTCTAAGGGACTATTGCTGTCAGGTTATTGCGCTGGAAGATAAAGGTCTATTTATCACTTAATTAGTAACAGAAACAAAAATAACAGGAAAATAGCTCACCCTAAAGAGGATATCGGGCCCAACACAATTACAAGTGACTCCGCTTGAAGCGTACACCGCAACTGTTGACAAGAAATGAAGTTCTGTTAGAATTTATAGCCTTCTGGGGTCAAGATATTAAAATCCCTTCAATAGGTCGTAATTGTTCTGCTTGTTAAGCGTTTTTTGGGGAAAATTCAACATTCCATGGTGCGGTTTCGCCGGAAAGAGGTGCGCTTGATTATTTAAGTTGAAGATGCTAACCAGGATCGAAGGTGCATTTCGGAAGGAACGTAGAAACTAAATGGACCGCTACAACCCTTTACATTATGCAACAGGATTACTTGACTCATCATGGTAATTTTAAAAAATGTATGATATTTAAATCTTTGGTAACAGAATAAATAGCATCCGAATAATTAACGAGGTTTTCTGTGTCCAGGTTTAGAAAATTTGAAAATAGTTATTGCAGGATATGATTGATAACCTATTAAACACTAACTTAATTACAATAAATATTTTGAGAAGGCATGGAAAGAATTCAAAACCTACATTAAAGTAAAAAATAAAAATAAGAAGGAGCATGGGTTATTCGGCCAATAAATTATTTAATTGTTAATTAGCTTACCACCTGTCGGGTTGTTGTCGAAAGAAAGATAGTATTCTACTATTTTTTTATAATCAATAACTCACGCAATATGTTTCAAGGTAATAAGTTATTTCTATAAAAAATATGTCAATAATGGCATTCCCTGCGATTTCTTTGGAAATAGCTCGTATTTACCCACACTGTCTTCTGACATTTGTTTTGTCCAAACGGATATTTTGTTTAATTAAAAAGGATAATGGGTTGACCCTTTTAATTTGCGAACTGGCTCAGTAAAATTCTAAGTTTTACATATTTATTTATTTATTATTATAAACAAACAACTAGTTACTAGTGCATGATTAGAATAGTGATATTAATCAATACTTCAGGGGCGTTGGGTGAAATAAAGGCAAGAAATACACGAAAACGATGTTGATTTAGCAAAATCAACAGAAGTATGGAGAAGTATCGGGGACACGGACACAAAGACACGCACAAATATAAAACACTTTCACAATGTCTGAATGAACTATAGATTACCAGTAATTATTAATCGAAAAGCGAGGTTAATTCCAAATATCTGAAACGGATAATGCGAAACCGGATTAAGACCAAAATTATTATTAATATCCTCAAAATTTCCTGGTTAAACGACTACCCTGTCTCAAATTAACCATACAATTGAAAACAAAATGCACACTTATTTATACCAACACACAGTTGAAAACTCATACGATAAGAATGCAGTTTGTCGCTGCTTCCTTTCAAAATAGATTTTGAACGCGTTTTGCAAAGTTGGCGCAGTCGATATCAAACAGTGAGTATAGTAGTCAATAACCGGGGTTATTTCATCTTACAAACTGCGGACGAAAAAATAAACTATTGTAATCGCACAGGATGCATACGAATTTGACTTTTTTACTGTTAAAGGACTAGTAAAAATGCAGCTTACTGATAATGGAGTTTGAGCGTAAACAACAAACAATAATACATTGCAATCAACTGTTATCGCTTAAACTGCTATAATTTCCTGTATCTGGTTACCGTTGGCAGACTGAGAACTGCAAAGTGGTCCATGGACTGAATTGTCATCTAACCTGAACGATGCATGTAAATTTCCACTAACACTGCTGGTAGCCCCTGGCTTCTAGCTATGATGCCGCTCTGGAACCTAAACTGACGTAGCCAAATGGACGTCAGCCAACCCGTTACCGACTTTACGATTCACGTACACGATTAAAAGAACAATTAGTTGAAGTGTAATCACTAACACGTGGCTCAAAAACACTTTACACGGCAAATTATATATACTGCGAGGCTTCCAGCCGCTTCCTGTTTAACTCACCGTTTGGCGACTTGGCACTGTGAGTCGCTTATACACATTTCGCTTTAGGTTAAGGACTGCCTCCGCACCCATCATTCCTGAAGGATTTCGTTTACAGCTGTACATACGAAGGAGAGCGCTTCACACTAAGCAAGACCGTATTCGCGCACTCTTAGTTATGAGAAATTACAATGATTAAATCCAATTAACAATAGAAAAATATAGTAAATAGAAAAATAAATAATCTAGACGAGAAATCCCACCTGCCCTTTTCACCATGAAGTCTCTGTAAGGCCAGTATAAGATTTGATGCCACTGGCGCTTCAATGCACTCTAAAGAGTTGGTCGGAAATTCGTTTCGTCAGCTTCTTCTGGTCCCAAGCTGACGTAGGGAATAGATCTCCGTCCAGTACTTGTCTTAAAACAGAGAAGTTGTATGAATGTAGCTGTTTGAAAAAGCAGCATTGGCCAATTTGGGAAAATTACGACCTTATCTGAATACTGTGAACTGCCGCTGTCCATTGTTCATCTTCCAAGTGGCTCAGAAAGGTAGCCCCATACTGAATACGGAACGACGTCAATTCGCCCATTGACAATCTTGTAGCCGCCAATTTTGGTTTTGTTTGGTTTTCAGTGACCAATTTTTGACCGCTAGCGAGGTACTGCCGGCCGTCAGCTTTTCGCTCAGCCCTTATCGATCTTCGCATCCTGCAGTTCTGAATCGCCGCACCAATCTAAGTTAAACCTGTTTTTATTGGATGCGTGATTTACCACCGATTTTGAACGTGTTATACTTAACTGATTGAAAAAAGAGTGAAAAGTGCGTTGGAAATTTTCTAGCGGATGCCCTCTATAATATATGTTACCATTTGTTTACTGAAGAACCATCATTGACGTCAAAACATGGTTTGTTCAATACCACAAACACAATTTCACCCTTTGTAATCTGAGTTCAAAATATTTTTGACAGAAGTAGAACACAAAACAAAATATAAACACAAAGACATTTCAATCACAGATTGGGGATTTAACTTGAGAGCTTCAAGTTCTACACGCTACGCCCTACTGAACGTAAACAAAATATTCATCAAGCACTCTTAACATTATTTTAGAGGCCCGTTAGCATAAGTTCTGGCTAATTTTGTATATATGTAATAAGGAAGTAACGCAGTTGTGAAATAAGGTTAGAGACATGTGAGCGTTAGAAGTGCAGTAGTGAGCTCTGCACCAGCGCTGGAGAGATTTTGCTTATTGCGAGACGTGAGCTCACAAGCAGGTAGAATTCTTAGTGATTATTTGCTACCATTGTTTGTGCTTAAATTTATTGTATGACTTCCATTTGTGAGTAACGTACAGCAGCTACAAGTTTTTCAGAAACCTCACAAGAGAATTGCATACATAATACCCATTTTGTCCACGTATTTTTTTCAAGTGCAACTGCTTTGACTATCGTGAACGACCTCCTTCTCTCATGCTTAATTAATTGACCTCCTTAAAGTTTGTTACTTGTTATGGACAAGGTTTCCTTTGTATTATCTCTGATCTATTTGAAATAACATCCAATATAAATGTAGTTTTTTCTTTCATAATTTTAACTTAATCCTACAATTACACTTAACATTTGTATATGTATGTATGTATAATGTCATTTTACCTTGCGGTGTAAAGGCTGGTGATTTATGTGTTTACATCTGGCGGTACAATGCTCAACTTGCCCGGATTCGGGATACAAATTTGGAGCGCGCCTTTTGTGCTTGCACAGCAACCATTGTGTGAGGTATGTGTGTGTGTGTTATGCTGACCTTGTTACTCTGTCTCTTAGGTCTGTGTTTCTGAGTAGAGCACAGTTAATTTGGTGCCCAACTGTGAATGATCTCACCGAGCCCGGTTCAAATCGCAAGGCTAAGGGCCGGTTGCAGAAAGCAATGTTAAGTCTGGTGTTAGCTAACATCGCGTCAAAGTGAACAAAATCGCATCAAATTTTGTTTACTAATGTATTAGTTACCATAAGCATTTGAGATTTGATTCGTGTTTGTTCACTTTGACGCGATGTTAGCTAACACCAGACTTAACATTGCTTTCTGCAACCGGCCCTAAGGCTGCGGAAAATTCGGCCTTCACGGGATTCGAACCGAGGACTTGCTTAATGCAAGGCAAGCGCTTAGCCATCTGCGCTACTCGACTTCCTTAACATTTAACTAAGTTTATAGTGATGCTGTTTATCTTTTAATAATGTTATAATTCTTTTTAACTATAATTTAATTGAAAAGTAAAAAATTAATTTCAAGTGTTTGCTAAAACGTTTCGTGTTTAAGTTCTAACACTGTTGAAAAGGAGCATTAGTTGTATATTACCCCGAAAATGGGATTGTATATGTATTCACTTACATACTGGTTTTCTGCATGGGTTTTAATGAAAATAAAGATAGTTGTATCGGAAATTAAATTACTGCAAACCACAACACGATATAAAAATAATTATCAATGTTAAACGAATTATAGCTAATTTCATTTTTATAGAAACTTTTACCCCCGTGCTACCCAATGCCTTAATGCCCGAGATATAACTGCAACGAAGGTTAATGGAGTGGAATTAATTCGCAGTTTTCTTCGAGATAATTAAATTGTTAGTGGACTTAAACGAGGTAAACAGATCTTAAAGGATTCTCTGATAGCAGTAGCCGTATGCAACTGGTACACTATTTATACTTCGGTAGCTAATGCCCACTCCTATACGCAGTCACAATTTTTTAATTTCGATATGCTGTTTCATATATTGCTACACAAAATAGTACTAAAATATGTTATTCAAACCATTAAGCTGGGAACTAGGAGCGGACATTTGGAAAGTGAGAATATATTGTGGTATTTTTATTTAAAAAACCCTACTCAGCAATACATACCTGCTATTCACGGTTTTGTTAATTGATCATAACTCATACAGAACTATGATGCTTAACTGAAACATTTACACAGATACGATTGTTGTGCTTCACATTTATAATTTCCATTTCAGGTATCTAAATAAAATTATCTTGCGGTAACCTACGTTTGAGTCTTTATGAATACCTTTTTTCCCAACCTGATGTAGTTTAGTACTTGGATATTGATGCAGATTTTTAAAAATCTGTAAAGTGCTTTACTCAGAGCTTCCCTCGCAACTGTCGCAGATTATAGAACACTATTAGATGTCCGTCATAGTAATAAGGTATTTCAATTTCTCCTATTTAGTTGTCAGAAATTCTCGGTATCTGAATATAACTGTACATTAAATGATAATCAACCTTTTAGAATTTTACTTGAACTTTTAAGCTTGTTATTTATAATGTTTCTTGATTGGACCTAAGTATGTTGGTAATTATACAAATAATCGTTAACTGCATGTACGAATTTACAATCCTGTCAAAAAGGCGGATCTGTGATATCTACGCTAGTAACATTAATTAAGTTGGTTGTTTATTGGGTTCATCCACAGTATACTTTAAGAATTGGACGTAATCCCCCCAATGTGCAGGCTATTATGCATTGTTATTCTATTTAAATATTTAACACTGCTACCATTTACTTGTCTTATTTACTGTGACCTTTCCATTTCCAAAATACTTTTGAGTTTATGAGTTCTCGTTCTCACCACGTTCGTTGTACTCGTTCGCACCCTCAGATTTTATTTGTATTTTAGTATTCTTGGAATAAACAGCACGCCGTACCGTCTCCACTGTTTAGCCACTAGGCCCCTAAATGTGCCTATGTATTCTCAGGGGTAATATAACAAATAGTACGCTTATTATCGATCCTACGGGCTCGTATTTTCAGCTTTGGAATTATAACGAAATGATATCCTTCAAAATTATAAATTATTAAGTGTACTACGAATTATATTTAGGAAGAGAATATAATGATTTAAAATATATACCAGATAGATAGATAGAGAGAGCGAGAGAGAGTAAAGCTATTTTATCACGTGATTAGTAATGCTAATGATCAATGTTTGTCTCAAACAAACTTTTTGTTGCTCTATATGCTTAAAATGCACGACCTAACCTAGAAAAGTCAAATTAGATTCCTAAATTAGTTCATTTGACACGTAAAACAAAACCAAGTTGGCTTGAATCGAAAATCGTCAGTGCTATATTGTCAGTTTGGTAGAACTCCCTATTCGCCAATGTTCTAAATTTAAGAAATGCTGATTGGCTTAAAATTCAAAAAAATATATTCTCGTGGTAATTTAGAAGTACAGTATACGACTCGAAATTTAGCATCATGCTTTTTCCATTTTTGTTTCGACGTATTTCTCAATATTACACTTATTTGTATAGTCTACTTTACGGCCATCTAGATTTTCTATTAAGTATAGGCATCCTTTACTCGCTTAAACTAGCGATCGTATGTCTTCCTAAAATGTTTCTTTTCTTCTAATAATGCATCGCCATTCGGACTGCAGAAACTCCCTTTCATCAGATCACGTACATCGAAATCCCTTGAAAATTTCTACATCTGGAACTGCCCAATGTCTCGAAAAGCAAGTAGTTAAAGATTTTACAAATTCTGAGGAAACTAGGGAATTGGCAGAACCGTTCAACCTTACTTTATTGGAAATCGCGTGATCGTTTACTGTAGTTGTTTCGACAGTTCTGTATGCGTATACATTAAATAGAAATTATGTTGTAAGTTTGTATTTTTGCAGTTATTTTATTTATTAGCGTGTGAGTAAAGAAACAAATTATAGCAATATACGCTATTCCAGCTTTTTATCCATATCCAACTTAACTATAATTAAACACTGGGTTTTCTATTTTTCCGAGTCGATTTACATACGAGACATCCTATTTCTATTGACGCCCTCCTATTTTCATTTACACCACTGTGCTTTCGCACGTGCATTCGTTTTTTTCCGTTACTGCTACTAGGTAAATATGTAAGTTTCCAATCCCTTGTTTTCCATTCATATCTCTAATAATTTCAGGAGCAATTCCGATCCCTTACTTTGTCAGTTTTTCTTGACATTTCTGTTTACGATCTATAGTTTTAAGTAGTTTTCTTATTCATTGCCCTAGTCGCCATCTGACTTTTCTTTTTTAATTTATCAGGAGTAAATTTGGATCCTGTCTGCTCTAAATGTACATGTTCTATTTATTCTGCTTTAGTAATTGGGAATGCAAAATAGAATATGAGGAAACGTAAAATTCTTGTATAGTAATGAAGATGTAAGTGAGGTACAATTTTAAGTAGCAGTGGAACCCAAGCATTATCTCAAAATATAATATTTGATAAAGTTCCGATCCTTTAATGATAACAATGATAACATGTACAAAGCATCACCTACGTAAATATTTAAATTTCCACATGTGAAAGAAACTGTTTTACTTTTGAGAGCGTATGCAAGCAGCCTACTCAAATATTTACAGCATACCCTTTACTTTCAGATTTCTTCAGTAAAACTCAAGACTCGACTGCTTAAGTTCTGAAGTTTATTTGACGTGGAACGGGGCGAAGCAAGTGACGGGCAGTTCGGTTCTTTTCTCGTTTGCTCCCGCGAGGTATTACATAAAAAGTGTTATAATGCAATTTGGGCAGTGGAATTTCAGCCCTGTTTAAGCGAATGGGTCCACCAGGCCCTAGTTCGTAATGATTCCATCACGTCACATTTCGTGGTTTATCGCAGACATCTTGCCCGCTGGCGCCCCCACGCAGTTCCGTCTACTGCCTGTTTACTATACTGACATTTATTTTAAAAGCACTTCCGGTTTTTATTTAGCAAAGCGGCATCTTCCTGCCGAGTTATTTCGTATGCGAACTAAATGTATGTTTTTTACAGCTTTGCATATTTTTTGTATTCGTGGAAGCCTTATCGGGATCGCTGGAAGTTGGTAGTGTTTCAGAATAATATAACCTTTTATATGCACAGATTTACATTAGTTTTGTACAATTATTAAACGTGCGTGTCGAGTGCTTAATGGATGTCGGACAGCAGTTCTTTACACTCTTCCACTCAGATTTACTTTTAGAATAATGGACTATTTTTATTCTCATTTTCAGTTCGTTACAATGCTGCTTTCAGATTTACCACTCGTGTTAATTATTTCTGGATAAACTAGGACTAATTACAGGTTAGAAGCTGTTCTTAACGAAATTTATTATGTGGAAAGCCAGACAGCGGCCAAAAAAACGCAGACGAAAATTATTTTCTAAATTGCAAACTAATACGCACGCTAACAAGGCGCTAGATAACAATTATCGTTAATTTAAATACAAACAATGTTGTAACGGAGCCAAAATACTTAAGGTTGTACGTAATTGGAATTTAATGTTCCGTTTCTAATGTAATTGATTTCTGTCCTGGCGGAGCCGTTGTAATATTCAATCGGGTTTGAATTAATGCCAGAGAGGAGTCTCGAAAATAATTATATGTTAGCTTCCAGGTGTGTTTATTCGTTATTACGAGAGATCAATTTACCCATAAATAATGTCCGTGCTGCTGAGGTTATTGAAAATCGTTTTAGTATTACTGGAAACTATCGCTGTAAATCTTTATTGAAGGCTCTTAGCCAAAGGAAATGTGTTTATGCATACACCTAACTGTCTACACATCAAAATCTACGAGTATGTTGTAAATTCCCAGCTATATTGCAAATCGTTCATACCACTCCATAGTGAAACATATAGCTACAATTTCCCGAGAAGAAATATATTCTATCCCCTTTGCGACAATTTTAATCGTGGACTAATTTGTTAGGTTTGCTTGCCTTGATCTAGCAGTATCTTGTTAACAGATTTTGTATTCAAGTCTCGGTAACAGGTTACACAGAACGACCTAGTAATATTCATGTGATGACGGTAATTGCTCAGAAACGGGTCTTTTATGATTGTACTGGTTCGATGTGTTTGAAATGTTCATGTATTAATGCTTTCCAGTTTAATGTAGCTACAGAAAGGCAAAGCTTGTACGGTCGCGTACTAAAAGGACAACGAGAGGAAAATATACACGATATCGAGGAGCAAAGTAGCTTTTGTGAAGGTCTATCGTCTTTGGAAAATGTTTTTCCATAAACAACTGCTAGAGAGGCGCATATAAAGCAATTTACCTACTCTCCTTGAATTTATGCAATTGTAAAAACCTGCGGCAATACCTCCCTGAAAATGTCATTTCAAATATTGTAAAAATTAAGTCTGGCACATGTGAGTGAGGTCTATGTCATACGTCTATAAGAATTCTAAAATCCCAGTCAAAATGGGCAAATCTTTTTAACATCTGCATTTGAAAGACTTGCAAATATAAATTGGAAGATGTAGTGTAATATAAATTGAAATTGGGGTACTTTCTTGGTTACCACTCTGTTTGCCCATGATTGTTTAATTACTTTATTGTGTGCGTGCTTTACTTTTAATTTTGCCTTATTTTTCTTGATGGCCCTTGTAGAGCTAAATAGACATTAGCTTTCAAGTGGGCAAACGATGCGCAGTAGCCGAAAGGTGAGGGCAGCCACGGAGCTCATTTACTTCGTAGTCGCCTAACTGCGAACATCAGTTATATTACCGTGTACATACATGCCGAATTTCAGGGAGGGCTTCTCTCGAACTTCAGCTCTTCCTTCTTCTTCTTAGTGCTCCCTCTTTCTCATACTACGCAGGGCGACATGCAGGTTAATCTGTTGAGCTGTATCTGAATATGTTCAATGTTCAAATCTCCTTAAAGAAAAGGAGCCTTAACATATTCTTTCATCGGCTAGTAGATATTGAAGAAACTATTTCTTACCCTTATCTCTTCTCATCGATTTCAGGAGCATCCAAGTGTCATGGCTTTTGTGTCCACCCATGTATGTATTATTTGTATTAAATTTTTCCCAGGATCCGTTCTTTCTTCTACAAACGTTTATATTTACTTTGGTTTGTATTTCTTGATTCTTTATTTTGTCACAGTTTTGTTTGGCGTTCAAAAATATAAACAATTTCCTTTTTATTCTCTAATGGTTTTTTTTGGTTTTCCACAAATATGTCTCCTTTAAGTTGGCTTGGGATTTTTTGCTTTTCTAATACTTCTTGAGGTACTTCTTTTATACATTGTTTTATGTATTGGTAGTGTTGTTCTATATCCTCTTGAAACTTTAATATTTTGCTCTGGTCAGAATAATTGTAGCAAGCTACTTTCCTCACTTACTTGCTCGTTTTGCTAGTTAAGATAAGACACGAGTTTGCTACATTTTTTAGTGAAATAGAAGAAGAACAGCCTAAGTAGCATACGTATATTGGTCATTATAATACAAATCAAAATCACACTTAAAACTAGTTATGCAAATGAATGTACAGAAACAATTAATACAAACTGCATTCGCGTTTTTAAAGACGTTGGGATTGCTCGCGCGGGTGGACAACCAACACCGCGTCGTTGATAAGGGCAAGCTGGTGTTTCTCCCGGTATGAGGAGGCCGTGACACTGATAAGATGCGTAGCGTGTCAATTTACCCCAAAGGGGCTTTGTATCAGGCTTTAAATTTCTAGGCCGTCCGGTCAGAGGCTCGAACGCTCGCCACCTCGTGATAAAGGACGGCGACGCGAGTTCTGCAGGAGGTTATAAGTCCGCGGGACGTCTGGAGGGCCTTTTTCGTCAAGGTCTCCCTTTTCTTAGACCAAGGGCGGCTCACTCAGAACGCTGTAACTTGCTATGAAGCCGCTCTTTAGTAGTTCACGACGGCCTAGGACGTCAGGCTGACGAATAAGGTGCCTTTAGCAGGCGGGGGAGACTGTACGGTGGCCCTAAGGGGCTATGGTGACGTGAGGCGCTGGGTCGCAAACTCAGGAGTTTTTCTCTCTGAAGGAAGTCACAGAGCCGCTCCAGGGGAGGGGTTGATTAGGGGGAAGGCTCACCACCGGAACAGACTTGGTGGGCCACTAGGTGCTGCAGGCAGTTTCAGCCACGTTGGCAGCTTGGAGAGTGCTATAGTGGCTTCGTAAGTTGGTCAGGTTCCTAGAAGGGTTGTTCAGGAGAAGGTCGGGCGGTTTCGTATTTATGGTAATTTGCCGCACACAACCGATTCAAGCGCCGATTGTGGTTAAAGTTGCTCGTGTATAAATTCACACTAATCATTTCTGAATATAATCTATGTAGGCGCTAACGTCATACTTTCATACTATATTTTTTTTCTTTTACTAGCTTGCTGTTGGGTCTATTTCTGTACAACCACTGAACGCTTGGATGTTATGGACTTTTTAGATTACATTTCGTCGGGATCACCTTGTTATTGCTTGTTGCATTAATTCCTTTTCTTGTAAACCCTAGAAGAAACATTTACTGGTTTCTATTCGGTTTTTAATTAGAGTAAAGTTTTTGATGCTTGATTCCGAAAAGTATATCTTGGACTACATCGGAGTATGCTTATACCGAGTACGTCATCTGCAAAACATGAAGATGACTTACATATGTTTCATCTACTCTTACACCTTCTGTTCTCCATGGTAGATTATTCGAAACGAAATGCTCCAGTAATTAAATTAGGAATATCGGATTGCCTTGTATGACTCCTCTTCGAATATTATTTTTTATCAGTAAACAGTTTTTTTATACACTCCACAACTAACGTTGCTTGCTGCGTCTTCATTGCCACTCTTCCCGGTCTTTCCCTGCATCTTCCTATAACTGTCTTGCTCGATATGCTCCGTCTACTCCTGCTCTTCTTTTTCCTTCGATTGGGCAACTATCTCCGTAATATTATTGGGCACCTTGCTTCCTCCATGCATGTTACATGACTCTACCATACTAATATTTTCTCTTGAATTACATTGAGGAATTTTCTTTCTATTTTCAGTTTTTTGTCAGATTGATTAATTTGTACTGTGTTCTAGTCTTGATACTCTGTCACTTCTTCTTGCCCAGTCCATTTCTACTGTCGTTCTTTCTACCTTGAGAAAATGTCATCCCTTAGAATTTAAAGTTATGACATGTTTTAAGTACCCATTAATATTGTCTTCCGCCAACCACCATGTATCTGGTTTCTTCTTCCTTATTTCATACACATACGAGTATGTAAACCAGAAAAATTAAATACAGTAGAAATAGAATTAAAATTACATTTATTTGTGGATAAATACTACTTTAAACTACGAAAAATGATGCAGAAAATAAACAAAGGCAACAATATTTCATATATATTGTTATGATACATGAGGAAAGATTAATTGATTACATTAATGAAATATTTTTAAAAATTAATAAATTTGGAATTAGTTTAATTAAATCTTGAAAAGATGTTAAGGTTGATAAATCAATTGAAACATAAGAGAGGTAAGAAGTTCGTAAGGCATTAATTGAATATGTAAGGGTGTTGATTGCAATCAAGGTATAAAAGAACAAGCCAAGGTTACGATTGATCGTTGTATTTGCTTAATAATAATCCTGTAATATTGTTATATTTAATTTTAGATAGAGTGTTATAATATTTTTAGCTAGTGGAAATCAAAATTTGTTTAAAACAGTAGTTACATAAAGAAACTCAACGAAAAATGTATCTGTAATTTGGCGAAGTGTGATTTATAATAAAAAAAACTAGAAATTGCTGCCTTATTTGTATAATTATTTGGTAAAACTACAAATGGTAAGGCTATACTAAAATCTACGGGGTGGTTATAATGAAATGAAATATTAATATTGAAAATACTGGGTAATCAACTGGAGAGATTATTTAAACTGTGAATTATAAGGAAGATATTGAAGTACTATTGAATTGGATTTATTGGTGAATGTAACATTTAAATACATCATTATTATAATTGACATTGGTGGTTATATTAGAACAAGAGATCTGTCATTTGGTTGGAGTGCAGAGTGTCATCTATGAAATAAACAAGATTAGATTTGGATAATTAAACTATTAAAACGTACCAGGAGTTGATTGGAACAATTGAGGGGCTTGAGTTTGACATTTTAAATAAAGATCAATTAGTGAAACAAGATAATACGAAGTGATCATTAAATTGATTAAGATGTGTGAAATTGTGAAAATACAATTGTCAATACCTGGTTTGGTAAAGTTGAAAGTTGGATTTGACGTTTAATGTCATTGCAAGTAAAACAAATTTTGAAAATATAATTTTATTACGTCAATTAAGAGAACTAGTTTTTGATGAACCCACCCTGAAAATAAGAGCTCTCGATTATAAAAAGTAATTATAGTTAGCTGAAGCAGTATTTGCAAATAAAAAGGACAAGCTTTAAGAAAAATTAATTACATGCTAAATATTATATAGCAGATAGAGATACAAGCATCACACGTATCATATCAATATATTTACTTGCTATAACTTTTCTCACAATTTTCACAGTATTTTTTTATCCTGTTTGGTAGCTTAATTGACATCTTCCTTGAGTAATACAGTTGTGGGAGATAGTTAGACAAAAAGTTTATTGAAGTACAAAAATATGTTGTTGTTCCTTAAGGTCCAAAAGTCACACATATATAAGTTGATAAATTATTTGACGTTTCGCCACTTTAGATGGCTTCATCAGAAATGATTAGGATGCGTTATAACTAAAATACAAGGGTTAAAAATTAGATTAAGTGAACACACAAAAATTTTTCAAGGCTTACCAAATGGCTTCCAGGAAAGTTTATAATAATTCCTTGAGTATCTTGCCTTACCTTTTTGGAAACATATTCAGTCTGTATTATTCTTATATTGCCCCTTAGCTTGCATAATTGCTCAATAGATTAATAATAGAAACAATGCAATGGCAGAAATAGAAATGGTAGAGATTAGTGAGGGAAAATTGCATGTAATAGGCGATCTAAACGCAGGTTAGGAAACAACATCAAAACCGTCCATAGCACTATCGAACCTACTAGCGATCCTACTAGCAACAACATTGGAGCGAAAATAATAGACTTTTACATCGAAAAACCTAATAATCCTTTCTTTGAGCTGAAAGATATCTGCACACAAGGAAAGAGGTTGCTAGAAATAAAAGAGCAATAACCGACTAATGTTATAGTAGAAAAAGTAAATCTAACACACATCAAAGGTGTAAGAGTAAGAAGAAGTCCGGAAATTGGAAGCGATCGCTCCATGGTAACAACAGAGGTCAATATAATGGAAGAGAATAAGAAAGAAGAAACACAAGGAAGCATCAAACATCTATAACGAAAATGATAACAGCAAATAAACTAAAAGAAGAACAGTGACACGAGGTCTCCAAAAACGAGTAAAGTATGAAACCAACATCTATAAACAGATAAACGAAGAAAACTGCGGTGGACGAAACACATATTTGTATACATGCGGGAAAACTGGTATGCGAAGTAATAAGAAAGACAAGAGCAAATAAACTTCGTAATTGAAATTAAATCACAAAAGGAAATTTGAGGAAAAGACGAACGGAAAAAGCATTAAGCGAACAAAAGCCAAACACTATATGAGGATTACAAGCACTAGAAGCATATAAAGTCAAAAATATAGTAAAACAATAGAAACCACAGGGACCGTCAAAAAGGACTATTATTTTCTAGATAAAAATTTATTGTCATAGGTTACAAATTTAAACAAAACTGTTGGTTGAAGTGTAAGAACAGGAAATTTATTTATCAAATATTTGTATTTGGAAAAATCAAATTACAGCAAATAAAGAGCAGACCGGAAGAAATTATAATATTTGCACCAAACCTAATTGAAAATAGGAGAAAGCACCCCCAAGAGTTATCAACATTTCAACAACAGGAAAAATATATCTCAGGAAAGGGAACACCGGAAGTGAGAAATATGATGACGTCGACAGAAAGGAGAAGCTTCAGACATGCAAATGGAAGAGGAAATAATGGAAGTAGCCAAAGATATCAGAATTGGGAAAGCAGCAAGATATGACCAGATCGCTCCGTACATGTTAGAACACTTGCTACATCCTGACTGTGGGTAAGAGGAAGTTCGAAAATTGGAAGCATTTGCTGGATGATAGCAACAGAGGTGAATATAATGTAGGAGAATAAGAAAAAACAAGGAAGCATTAAATACAAAGGAAAGGATACAGGTAATTAAATCAAAAGAAGAATATTTCTTACGAGATTACTAAAAACCAAAAAAAGTATGAAGTCGAGAGCCACAAACAAATAGACGAAGAAAACTTAGACGAGCTGTGGACGAAAGACACTTTTATGATAAAGATGGCTGGACTATTGTGTTGTAACTCTTAAATTATTATTAATCAATTATTGACTCTATTTCATGGGTTGGGTTGTTACATCTATACGTATTTATTATTTGAAATATATAAAATTATTTACTAATGTACTGGCATTTATATAAATTATTATGATTTTCTAAAATTGCGTTCATTTCTGAGCCGCCCACTTAACTAATGGGATTTTTTAAATAATATTCTCAAAGTCGACCATTGCAACATTTTTTGTTTTTCTACATATTTAAGTAATCACTATTTTATTATTGAATAAGTGGACATAACAAGAGTGACTAAAAGTGTAAATTATAAATGTCCAACGCGCTAAAGTAAAGCTACCTGTGTATCAATTAGAAAATTTCTGATTTAAAATGTCTTACAGCAGCTTGACTGATACTAATATGAACCACTCTGCAATTCATTGGACGTTTTACATTGCATTAGTAAACCGGTATCGGAGAACAAATCGCTCAATCCACTTCACTAAAGCACGTATGTCATACTTAAGTTTTTAATTGTAGGCGACATTTAGCCACTTGTTTATGCTTGAAAATTGTCACATTTCAAAGATAACTTACTACAGAGATGCTGTTAATTATTTATTACTATAGGAAAACCTGTTCAACTTTATTTTATTTGCGTTTGTGGATGTCGTTATAAATGTGATTTTTGACACATCAGACTATAGTGCCTTGTGTACGCTCCACCTCTAAAATATAACTACCATGTTTTGTTTGGCATCCTTTTCTGGCGAGAGTTTGGCAAGATCACCGTAAAATTACGTCTATTAATAATAGATTTACATCTTACAGTGTAATTTATTATTATTGAAGTGAATGTAATAGAATATCAAACTGCTATTGCTTGTACTTTAAAAGCCGTGTTCAGTATGTATACACGAGACAATCGTATCACAAGAATTAATTGTAGGTTATATTTTTTGTAAGTTGTGTTACAAGGCAATTGTGAAGTATTAGTGCAAATTAGTTTTCCTCCATTAAAACGCTTGCTTCCAACAATTTGGAAAAAAACAATGGAATGCTGTATGCTTTAGATCAGTTTAGAAAATAAAGCTAGAAACGAAAACATATAAATAAAACCCAAAGTAATTTAAAAATACTCATGTGCACAACATATAGCTAGGCAAAATCTGTAAATATGAACAAATAAATCAATACAACGACATCCGAGAATCGCCGAGAGAAGTATAAAAAGACTACACAAGAGATGCTTAAGTGATGTGAAGACAACAGTAGGAAAGCAATAGTTTTGGAATGCAGAAAAAACGAAATTTGGAGATTAGTGAGGGAAACTTTAGTTCATGTTTAGAAAACCACCATTTGAGACAGAAAAAAAGCGACTTAATAAGTAGTTGCTTAAAACACTTATATTGTTCATAGACATACATATCTCTTTTTGTACAATTATTTTTGTTTTCTGTTTCTACATATTTTAAACTATTAGTGTCACCTAGAGCACTCTTTAAATAAGATATGTTTCGATTTGAAATAATATAAAAAGTTAAATAAATATTGTTTTTAAGCTTTCCCTTAATTCCTTTATCATTGAAGTAAACGTGAGTAAATTATTTCTAGTGATATTATCAAATGTCAATTTCAATAATCTAGTAACTCAAATAGAAATTACCATCACCCAATTCAAATATTTTAATTGTCACTTGCTTGGCAAATAGCTTGCTACTGTATACAGTCGATTTTAAGGAGATGTAACATAACTAGATATAGGCAGACTAGTTCCATTCGTATATAAATATAGCCTTAATGGCCCTTAGTTAAATTAAAAGGAAATCACTTCGCACCGGTTAGTGCGCGTAACTTGTATTTAATATGGATCCATGCCTACAAAGTTCACAGTGCATTAAACTTTGTAACAAATTATACCTTTGAACTGGCACCATCCATAGAAAGGACCTGAAAACGAGGAGCACTTAGTTACAAAACCGCGACTTGTGAGTTACTATTTATTTGAGTTAACGGGGGTTGTGCAGTTCATGATACAAATTAATTTAAAAGTGGTTGTAACATGTGCTGCACACAACTTTGGCAAAGTTTCGAACGTAATTAACCGTTTCGCTGTTAACAAATACGTGTACCCGAGAGCACACAGTAGCTACAAAAGTTTCTCTAAAATTGCTGCTTTGGTGTGGCTTGAAGATTTTCTGATGGTTTATGAAATTCGAGCCAGTTTAATATCGTGCGTGTAGTTGATTAAGGCTTCGCTCGCAATATGGCCAAACAGAACGCAGTCCCTCTGGCAAATTCTTACGGACAAAAATTGGAAGGCAACCGACTCTAAGTCAATAAAATTTGCATTAAGTACGAACTCTCTTTGTAGTCCTTAAAGGCGTAGAAAACGAAGAGTACTAACTCGATAATATTATCTGTTTCCAGTTCACAGCGGATGAATAAAATTAAGAAAATTGGACAATATTGAATGTCGGGATCAGTTTTATGCGGAATAATAAAATTTGAATGGGTTGTAGCAAAATGGAAAGCGCATTTATTAATCTAAATTTACTATATTTTTAATATCTGTACTATTTTATAAGTTCGAACACAGTTCCCCGACTCAGTTATTTTTATGCCACTTGGAAAGAGTTATAAAACACGAACTCGGAGAGATAAAAATTTAGGTTTGCGTAAAGCAAGAACTTTCAGACAAGTAACGTCTCTCGGGTGGTCTTTGAATTCAGCAAACATAAAAAGCAAGTGACATCACAATCTTACCGAAATCTGAGAAAGTTTTCCCCTATTTTATTTGTAAACATAGCTTCGGGACGACACATTCCATGATATAACGTGCGCCGCAAACGTGACGCAATTATTTATGACATAAGATTTACATTTATGAATTGCTCAGAGCAGCTTATTTCAAAATATCGCTTGTCATTTAAACGAAGGAACTTACACGCTGAATCTAATCTGCACAGCGGAGTAACAGAAATCTGGAAGCGTTTTCGAGTCAATAGCATTACAAAACAAATCGCATGTCTTTCTCAGTGGGATTTTATTAAGGTCTTTAAAATCGATTAACAGAGGACAGTTTTTCATTACTTCAAATCCCATTACCGGTTTTGATGGCGCAGTAAACCAAGCAAGGATCGCCAGTTGAGATTTTTCACTTGGGACTTGCATTTCTGCAACTAAATTTAGTATCGTCGTTAAACTCATTGGTAAATTAACTAATATATGATCAGACTTTATCTATACAGTGCTTTTTATTATTGTTAAATAATATTTTTGAATTAAATAAATAAAAAATTGAGCACGAACTACAACACATCTTAGCTTATTTAAAACTGTATTGCCTCTCTCTGTGGCTAATTAAAAATATGATTGTGTTTTACTATAGTAAACGTATGTTGCTTTTTCCATATTTCTTTATTTGCAACTTATTAAAACTTATGCGCTGGCTAGCAATTTGATACTCGTGTCTGCAGGGTTAGGTTGTTACACTGTTGATAAGTTTAACCATTTTATGACGAATGCTCGAACCCAGCGAATTACAAATGACCTCAAAATATTAATCCCAAACAAAGCTGTTCGAAAAGCGCATAAATCAACGAAATGTAAAAATAAATCAATAAACACTCAATCAGTTCACTTCAGTTAAATTGTAACAATACTTTCATAAGAATGAATAAAGTATTTTAGTTAATCTAGAATTTGTTTTTCAAGTGCAAAGGGACGGCAGCTCGCATTTGCTTCTTCCTGGAAAGTTTTCAGCTGCCCGCACCTTGCTGTCCACTTCCTGCAGCTCCAAATCTTGTTGAATCTCGGCTCGAAAGTCGACCTCAAGCAAGTCACCGTTAGAAAGGACGTCAAGCTTGTATCTCCTTCCTGGTGATATTTCAGCTGTTGCTTCCTACCTCTGGATCACGATCCAAGCCTCCTCTAGGTGCTTCACCTTGCTGTACGCTTCCCGCAACTCCCAATCTTGTTGAATTTCAGCTTCGAAGACTAATCTGACTCAGGCTAAGCTCTAGATTCACTTTACTCTAGAAGTGCACTGCGGAACACAGCCAATTTAACCATAGCTGGCCTACGCACACAGGCAATTAAATAAAACGCACAACTGGGCACAAAATATTTACTTTTATCAGCAATATTTATCAAAATTTATAAAAATATTTTCTTGGCAGAGCTTTAACATTCAGAATTTTGAAGCGTTATCCTATTTTCTGTTGGGAACACGAGCCCTAAAGACTAGGTCACTTTTTCGATCCTCAGGTGATGATGCTCATTACTACTTGAATTACATTTGTGTTTTTTTGCTTCTTTTGAGACACTTAGTGGTTAGCTATCTCAAGTATTCAGAGGTAAACATGCCAGATAAAACCATTTGGCGACCTCTAATTTAGTTATTAACTTTTGCAGGGTAAGTCCACTTCGACCCGTTCTTCCGAGTTTAGTCGGCAGTGGCATGTTTCCGTTTAAAAATGGGGAAAAACATTGTAACAGGTTTTTAACAGCTTCTAATATACCTGGTGTTATATTTAAAATAGGAGTTAATAAAAAAATAGGGAAAGAAACCCATTTTAGAGGTATTCAACTAAAAAATCACCTATCTCACATCAATACACATTAAAAATGTAAAGTTTGAAAAAAATAGTTAAAGCCGATTTTGAAAAATTCAAAAAAAAAAACTGAAAAATCACAAGAGTAAACACCATACTTCCGGTTATGCGATTTTCTTCAAAAGCTTGCTGTCGCATCTAGATAGTACACAAAACTTATATATAAAGTTTCAACGCCATACCTCTTTTCGTTTTTGAAGTATTCTGTTCACAGACAGACTGACACACAGACAGACCAACGAACAAACCATGTTTTTTGGGGCCAGCGGACTCGTGAAGATCTGTTCAAAACTCAATTTCGAATTTTTGGGGTGAATCCAATACTTCCTTTATCGTAAAAGGAAGTAAAACACTTGATAATGCGAATTACATCAACTTACAAATAAAGCAAACATTGCAAGTAGTGGGATTCGATGTCAAGTGTGATTTCAGCGATTTTAACGCTCGGCATTGAAAATAAATATTAACAGACGAAGTTTATGGTAAAAGCAATCCACAATAAAAAATTTTAAATTTACAGAAGTTGCAATTTATCAACCTTCGTTAATGCATTGAAAACGAACTTCAAGTCTGGCATAAAATTTGCAAATATCTGTTTTAAAAATTTTCACATCTTTATTATTATTGTTAATTATACGCCACGCGAAAAGTTATTGCAAAGTTCTGATGCATAGCAGAACATTAATAAATAATACGTACTACAATTTTGAACCTAGTGAGTATTTTGAAGATTTTAATATTAATCTGCAATTAAATAACGATGTGGAATTGGATATTATATTAAAATTTTGTTATACTATAACTAAAGAATATGTATTGCTTATATGGGTAATTCTTTATTACATTTGTTAGCTGTTTTGAAGGCGTTCTGAGGATTACAAACCATCCGCTCGGCGCTACACATATTATTGTTCATAGTTTATATTGTTTGCTCATGAAACGTGCTTTAATATCAAATATAGATATGGAGCGAAAATGCTTTTATTAGGAGGAACGGGGTAATGTGAGGAAGGGATTAACTGGTAATAGATTTTTTAGTTGATATGTATCTTTAGTTCTGCGTTAATTGTTCAATGAATACATTTTAAAAAGATTTATTGTTTGGGGAGCCTGTAAATTGTCTAAACTAAGTAACTTTGCATTTTCCGTACATATACATATGTGTATGTATTTATATCTTCAAAGCCCCACCAACTTTTTCTATTACAATCCCGCATTAAATTTTAATACAAACAGCTGACACTAACATCCCAATCCTGCCAGTGGCTGTCTACCATTTTACCGCCGTCTGCCAACAAGAGCAGCGCGGAAATGACCTTTATCCCCACGAAATATTATCTGTATTAGAGAAAAATTCAATCCGACATTCCGTTAGTATCACGCTACTTAATATTTAATTGCAAACTTACAATTTCACAATAGGCCGGAATAAAAACAAATTGAACATTTTCCTTATTTTAAAATTGCGAAAAGAAGGCAACTTCCCCCCTCCCTCTTCGCAAACGAATCACGAATTCTCTTAGAAAGTACAATCGACCAGTAGAAAGTCTCTAAACAGCGAATTTCCTGCAAATATTAATTTTAAGGTTTTTCTGATACTAATAACGTTTTTCCCATTTTTCAACCCTTAAATCCACCTGGGAGGCAAAGTTCTTAACAACCCACAGATTCATTAACTTACTGCAAAAAACAAAATTTTTTATTTTTTTTCTTTCCCCCTGTTTATGCGAACATCCAATTTGCTACAAACTCACCTCACCTTTACACCCCTGTAACTTCGCCCCTTTGCATTGCATACCCCAAAAAACACTCAGTACGATGAGCGTAGGTTCCTCTTTCCAACTAGCCCAAAATCACATTTGAACCTTCCAAGAAGTTTGCGACGTAACAGCATCGAATATTTTCGTGCCCAAAAAGCGTTTCAACCCTCGTATTTCGCCCCCTCAAATCTTACATTTTTATAACTACTCCAGAAAATTCGCCGTTGACGAAATCTTCAAAATGACACCAACAACATTCATGGAATACGTTACTGGATTACCGTCACACTTCCAATCCGTTAAACATTTTCAATGTTAAAAATACGAATAGAAGGTGCTTAAAGTACCACTGTTTTTTACAAAATAATTTTACCTATCTTATTGGGAACTAGCTCAATCACAATGAGATTCCTCTTATTTTGCTTACTTTAGCTGGTGATTGGGCAATCTCTTGCTGTATTGAACCAAAAGTTGGCCTCGGCTCGTACGAAGCTGAGAATGTTAGTTCCAAGAATCTACACAAATAAAAAAAGAAATTTGTTAAGAAACACGATAACAACATCGATATTTCCTTTAATAGAAATTGCTAAAGCTAATAATGGAGCAAGCAATTAAGTTTTTTCAAAGTATGGTATAAATAGCATCTATGCAAGAATCGGTTCCTATTTTTAATGTCAACATGTTTTAAATTTGAAAATTTAGAAGTTAAACTTTGCTTTTTTACTGCAGCTCAAGAATGGCCAATCTCCAGTAAATTTCTTGAAACTTTAAGTGTAAACCACTTGAAACCATTACATAATATAAAATGTAACATAAAGAGGTGCCTGCCTCTAAACAGTATTAATGTCTAACTTGTGTTGAATAATAAATATTAGCAATAAGATACACATGTAATTTATTCGCACTTCAAATTGAATACATTCACGTACCTCCAAAGCCACATCGGAAGTTATTTGTTTACAAAACCTTTGATTATATGGATATATCAATAATTAACGGGTAAAAGCTTTCCCAATCGTGCTGGATAGGAAATATCCATTATCAGCAATGCTAATAACTGATATTTTGTTTGCTATTGATACAGGCTTTCAATCACTGTCGCTGAACTATTTGATGATTTATTAATGTAGAATGGTATTAACCCTGTGGATAATTCATGTGATGTACCGCACGAATAATTTAAGTATTAATATATGCAACGATTTTGATGAGCTTCCTTTAAATTGTAAACTGATCAATGCAGTTAATAACATTGCACATCATAAAATTTTATATAAATACTTCGACTGGGAACTTCCAAGCCACTGAAACATAATTTTGTGTGCTGCTCGTAACTGCAACAGAAAATTTGAAAAAATTGCCGGGGGGTACACCAAGGTAAAATTGGCTGCTGTATTGTTAGGATGCGTTGACGAAAGGTGATAATTATAGAGGCATTTATTCGCCGGGGGGTTGGTGTAGACCCAATAATTATAGCACCCCGCCGCTTGTTACCTTCATGCGTTTTGGCAGCTTCGGGAAGCAAAATAACCTGAAATTGGTATTTAAATAGGAATCGCTCAAAATGAGAGCAAACAGGAAGCGCTGGCTTTCGAAATTACACAGTAGACGTAGTTAGTGCTCGAAGCAGATTGCACGAAAAGGCTAGTTTGCAAGCTCTATTTCGGGAATATTCAATATCAGGTCGTTTTTTATTGGCGCAAACGCCTGCTTTGAGCTTATTACCTTTAATGTGAAATGCTAATCCAAGATTATTAGAACCGAAATATTATGAATGGGATGGCATGCGTGTAATAATAAAAATTAGGAAATAATAATATACTAAACCTAGACCCAAGCATAATTACGAAGTAGAAAACAGCTTTGGAATTAATTCCTCGACTCATTATTCTGGGTTCTATGGGTCTATATATCTTCGAATTTTAAACGTACCTCAACATCTCCCGCTGGCGCGATACCAAGGGTCCAATTTGTATTTGGGATATTACAAGTCATAAATATTTAAAGTAAAGCTGCATTATAATTTTATACCTTGCGAGCCTTGACGCATTGCAGTTACAATGCTGCCTGCAGTATTATATGATCTATGTGTAATTTAGTTAGAATGCTAATAGAATAATCAATTAGAAAGACATTTTTAATGCCAAAGTGGCATAACTTCACAGTTGATGCACAAATAACACGCTCTGTGGGCGTGTAAGATATCGTTGCTGTCTATTAGGATACCTATATATTATTACAAAATAGCATCTTGATGGTAAATACGTTATTTACAATGTAAGATTGATATCTCCTCAATCGTACAAATTAATGGAATGCTACAAAATCTTTAATTAAATAAAACACCTGAACATCATATTATTATAGTGGAGGGGAACCCACGTGTACTACAATTTTCATTCGACGGCGGCGCCGTCTAGATAAAGTCGTTAAAACATTAGAAAACTTGATTATACCCTAGTTAGGAGGCAATTTAATGGCGTCGCTTATTGTAAAATCCATAACAAATATCGATCAAATAATACCTCAATCACACCCACCAAATTTGAATTATCTCTGCTTGATCCTTGAATAAGTATATGTTTAGAAAATACCAAGGCTCGTTTAGGATTATGTAAATATTACAAACTTATACTAATTTCTAACTTAGATGCAAGATTCGTGCTCTTTGAATACAGCAGGGCGATTAAATCTGATAATTTTAGAATACTACCAGTGCCGTCGCGTCCTTACTGCCATACCGTAAGGGCGTCTTAAAATTGGCCTTAAGCATGAGTGCGAACCATGTCTGTCATTTTGAAATTGGAAAATTTGTTAGGAGGGATTATTTTAACAATAGCAATATTTCTAAACAGTAATTTCATGGGAATACGGAAACTACAGCCCATGATATCTCAAGTGGTATATTTCTAATTGGAAAACTGTTCACAGATTGTTAGCTTAAAAGTAACTTTAAATATGATTATCCCGAAAACGACTACATTTTTTGAAAATTTTTTTATGTAAATGAGAGACTGTACCAAAAACGTAGAGATAATATATCCACCGTGAATCGTAACATAAAAGTAACTTCCTAATAAGACATTTTATCAACCTATTTTAATAAAATTAGTATTCTCGTAGTCATAGACGGTATCCCATTTTTATCGGAATATGTTGGATGCAGTTAAAATTTAGATGTAGATTTATTGTGGGGAAAGCATGAAATTAAAAGTTGGAATGTTAATATTTACAGACATACAAAGGTCCATATAATTTAAGTAATATAGTATGCAAGTCAGTAGAGGCCCACAAAGAATTCTTGCAGTAAAAGATGGAGAGAAAAAGGGTTTAAAAATTGTAGTTATCAGTACATCTGTAATTATTTTAGAATTTTTATTGCCTCTCAATGTGTGTATCCAGAGTAGCTATGTATGTTTGATTACTTTCTCATTGGTATTGGATGACCGCTTATTGCGGCAGATAAAATCCGTTGATTATGACCACTCTTTGAATCTTTTGCTGGAATATTGCCTAATCGCTATACTTGAGTATTTTTCCGGATAACTTGGAATTGATATTACCAAAAAGATAAAAATATGGGGCAGCAAGAAATAGAAAGATTTCGTAAGAGTGCTGAAGTATTTATAATTTAAGTAATAAAATTCTTATATTAGATCTACAAGCAAAATAAATTCTATTTATTAAAATGATGGTTTAATCTAAGTAGGTAGATCTTCCTCAAATTTTGTATAGGGCCATAATTTATCATTTTGAACAATTGCCGTATCATGAACAAAAACGGTAGTTTACTTGAGAAAATAGTTTTCGCTTCACTGTCAAGACCGACCTGTTTTTTCAGAAACTGAAGATATTCTTAAAATTCTCTTCAGACCAAGCAGCACCTAATTTCACAATCCTAAAATAAATTAAAACATTTTTAGTCCATCTCACTTCTTATAACATCAATCGTAGGACACACTGTATATTTAGGAATTAGACATTTGCATCTGTCTGTAGTATTGTAATTAGTTTTCACTATTACTAACAGATTTATACAATGTATCTGATGATGTAAAGTCATTACTTTCGCACAGTATATCTTTTTTTTAACAATACTCAGAGAAGCCTGACTTGTAATATTTTTTACAGTGTACTAACCCAACCTAAAAAATATAACTAATGTCACTTTTGAAAGTTGTTTGAGCACTGCAAAAGTAATTAGAAGATTGTATAAAATACACCTTCAAAATGTCAATAAAGCTAATAAATGGAACTATGCAAGCGATTCACTGTTGCTTTCGTAAGTTTAACTAACAGCTATTTAAGTAACAAGGAATGTAAGGACCTATTAACATTTGAGGTAGGCAAGTACAAGCCAAGGCAAAGCCGGGGCTTGTTGCCTGCCGAAAATGGTAATACGCGATACATTCCGAGTTATCTTATTAAATATTTACCCACTGCTTATCGAAATGTTCCTAGATTTTTGAAAAAATTGTTTGGTTTGTCACCTGTCACCAGGATTAATTTTCGTGAGTCGTGTTACCTGTGAGTTTCACATGTCACATAAACACTTGCAATTATAAACAAAACGTCTAAGTCTTCATCTTGCGTTGCTAATTTTATTATCTTCGGAACTTAATAATAATATTAAGTTCCGTTGTCAAGCAAAAGCAGCAAACAAAACATTTTTTTTCCGCTGTCGATTACGCGGTTTTTAAAAATAAATAATAACCTCTACAGAATGTCGCCATTCGGAAGTGACGTAAAGCCGTGGGTCCCATGCTACTACGTTGTGTAGTATATAAAAGATCCCTTACTGGAGTTGGAACTCTTTAGTTGCGGCAAATTTCTAAGTAGGACTTTGAGCATATCATCAAAGCAATTCGACCACGGTCATACATATGGTAAAAAAGAGAGATAGATTTCCAGAAAAATCTACGAGGATTTTACTTGTTTTGTTGAGCTTTCTACCCTGTGAGTAGAGAAAGTGTGTACAATAGTGATTATTTTGTATTTGGTGGTAGTTGCATCGACATACATGTTTTCGTACAAAACAATAAAACACCGTATTCATCTACCATTAGCCAATGTCGAAATTTTCTGTGTCATATTAGTTATGATAAGCATTTTCTTTCTTTACTACTAAAAGGTAGTTACTTTTTATCACTGGTGAGGAAAATTGCCTATATTTATTGTTATTGGTATAGTAAAGGACATTTCTCAACTTCTAGATTTTTGTAGATAATCAATAATGTAGACTTCAGATAAACTACACATCATAATTTCATTTTCGAAAGAATTTGCAATAAACTTAAAAGCAATAGCATGTTCAATAAATTAGAAAACTGATTTTCCATGTTCATATAAAATAGTCCACTCGTTTAAAAGCGTTAGCTCGTAAATTAAACGTTTACACTCGCCGAAAAACTCTCACTTTTATTCAATTTTAGATCGATCTACTGTTGTGCAATGTATTACAGCTTAAAGAATCTAGATTGACTCTTAAGGTGGGTCATGAAAGGCATTTTGATCGTATTTGATTTCACTGAATTGGCAATATCTGGAAAGAAGTAATTGTCAAACATACCAAATTTGGTTATATTTTAAATGACAAGTAAGCAGTAGCGGTGGGTAAAGGGATTTCGTTTGCGCAGGAACTAACGTCATATGACAGATTCTTTCTGTTTTAAAGTGTGAAAATTGCTGTTGCTGTTGATTTTGTTAATTCTGTTATTTTGTTATTGCTATTGTTATTGTTGCTATTTTTGTGTGTTTTGAAATGCGCCATACCACAATGTTGAGTACGCCTCTAATTTATTGTGTCATTTAGCTTAAATAAGGGTAACAATTTAATGTCAATATGATAGATGTCAAAAATGTTACCAATACAAAACTTGGAAATTACTAGATTCTAACATTAGTTCCGATTTTCACCACGCTTCAACCTACACTCTGTAAGCTGTATAGTGTATTAAAGTAGTGTGTATCAAAAATGCTCCTTGGAAATTCAATTTCCTTCTTGTTCTACCTTAGATCTAGCAAGTGGCTATTTAATGTTTTGCAGTGGAGATAATCTGAAGTCGAATCGTGTGTTCCGTGATTAGTTTCATTACGACTTTACAACCACAGCTCCTCATTTTAAAGGTACCACAAATAAGAAAAATACCAGGAATTTTTATGACGCCCTAAGGATTACACCGTCCATTATATCCTGTCGGTATGTAACGTGGATTCAACGCAATATTTCACTGAAATAGGTGAGGCAATAACTTACAGCTTCTAATGTCTCAATCCAATACCGCCGGATCAATGCGTTTATTTATATTGCTCGTTAACCGTTGCGGGATGTTTTATATCTGATCGTTTTTTGACAACAATAAAGGTAAATAATATGTGTGGGATTTCGGTATCCGAAACAAAAAATTATATGTTCATTTATAAGGATTATTATGGCCGAACGTCCTCGGGCCGAGCAACCTGTAACTAAGTCTAATCGTTTTATATCGTCTTGTTGGGAGAAAATTCAGCAGAACGCGTAAGCTGTACCTTAAAATGAAAACGTTTCGTGTTATTAAAGGAGAAAAGCAATAAATTTTGACTACTACACCTTTGGAATTAATTTCGAGATGTAATGTAATACCAAGACGTGCAAATTCTTTATAGCTTCAAACTTCGTAGTACACATTAAACGTTTTATGGAAGCTATCTGTTTATTACCTAGTCTGCTTTTATTGCGTATTGAGAGTTACGCTAGGGCTAAATGGAGATAAAGAATTTTATGACAAAAATCAGTTTGAAGGGTGGCAAGCCTTTCGTTTCGACTGGTCGATTGTATACTTTTTAAAATATATGAATTATAGTTAACACTATCAAATATTTTAAACGCAAAATATAAATTTCAATACATTGCTTAATTCAGTTGCTGTGCTAACATCAATAATTTAGCAAATTAAAGTAGTATCATAACTGTACAATTATAATATATGTAGTCCCAATTATAGATCAAGGCTTAACAAGAAAATCCTCTCTTCGATATTCCAAATAATTCCTTGTGCCAGTGCCTTAACACATTGGGGTGACCGTTTAGACATATACAAATTAATTTATGATTTATTAATGTGTTTTACGTTATAGAAATAGTAGATTATACCAGGTGATTATAAAAGCTTTTCCATCAAGTTCCTTTGAAATATTTGTTGTATGAATAATATGTTGGTGGCACTGTAAGTCTGTCAAATTCGAGGTTAGCAGGTTAGGTTCACCGTCAGTCTGTGTCAAAACTAAGGGAAAACCTAACCTGATAACCTGGAATTTAACATATACTTACAGTGCTACCAACATATTATTCACACAACAAATATTTCAAAGGAAATTTGATGGAAAAGCTTTTATAATCACTTGGAAGCATCTGTTGACCAAGCTCATTCATAACGGCTGCAAAAGTTACGCCTTACAGTGTATCATCAATTTAGTTATTAGTTAGCTATTGAAAATAGGTTATATTACATGTTACGTAAACATTGCAATTGTGGCAAATCTATTTATTTAAATATAAAATATTAGAACAGCACGAATATTCCTCAAAATTCTATATTTAGCTGAATTATATATTGCAATGGCTCCGTCGAAGTGGTGCCTACAAATTTGCGATGCAATGTTGTAAAATTTAATTTGTTAAAATTAGGTGGCAAATGCCAAGTACACACACACATAATTCAGTTTTTTATGGAACTGTAATAATTAATCGCACAAATAAAAATGATTGAATGCCCTTCTTTCTATTTTATTTAACTGCAATACTGATTTGAATATTATTTGAATATTCCCGCTTGGCAACTATTAAAACAACGCCTTGATGAGTGTTTTTCTCTGGATGACGTCACACCTCCCCTTCGTTGTTTGGATGCACGCCGCTCTTTCAACTGTTTCTGGTCGATTACGCCCAAAACCTGGTGACGCCGTTCGATTTTTGGCGACCACGAAGTAATTGGCCTTTTGGAAACAAGCTGGCCCTCTTCTGCAGGGTTTAATCTTGGGTTTAAGTCGTTTTCCCCGAACTCTTACACTTAAATTTTAGGCAAATTCCTATCTCGCTTAACCCTCTCGTGCTGTGTGCGGAACTGGTCGTAGTGACTCCGCGGAATATATCAAGCTGTAGCTGCTTCCCTGGGTGCTAATTGCTCTCAGGATACTCCTGCACACGCCGCTGAAGTCCTGAACCGCTAACCTTTAGTTTCCGATGCTGATTTTGTCCGTAGACGAAGATCGTAATTTGCCGGTACTCGCTCCCGTTCACACAATCGGAGACAAATTAGAATTTTTTTATTTTTTTGCCGTGAATATTCACAAAAACACTTGTACTGAAGCACGGACACTTGGGCAATACAACTGTACGCTTTTGAACTGGTAAAATATTTTATTAATATAAAAACAGTAGTTGAGAGTGGGGCACAAATTTTCTCTGTCTGCCAATAATTTAATTCAATTGTTCTTTTTGTTAATGACAAAAACGCATCATGTTGCTAAGATACGGTGTTATTCTACTATTAATTGGAAATTAGGATTGATAATTTTTACCACAAATAAAATAAAGTTTTGTTACATAAATTACAATCTAGCATTTTCTTAAAATCTAAAATATTGTATTTTTGGCTTATAACTAATTTTGTCCTATACCGTTGCACTCACAAACGTTTTTAATTTCACAGCTACGTGCCTTTATCCGACTAATTACTGTTCTCGCATCTCATAGTCAATACATTTAATATTTTTATTTTTTCTTTAAAATTGCAATTATTTAAATATCCCAACTCTGTGCTTTATTGACTCGGTTGAATGTTTTGCACTGCGAACAGAGCCAAGTTGTGGGCTTAATACCATTTCAATATATATTCAGATTTAAAATTTGAAGTGAGTGGTGTAACTGCCAATTTCCGTTGAACATATCAGAATGGGGAAAATTTCTGCTATTCTAAAATACCCATCAGGATTGATCAATTATTTTTCATCAGAGTGCGCAACGAAAAACGAATTTCGTACATATATCTTCTGTCAAATTTCGTGTATTCTAAATATAAACACTTTGTTTTGTAACGAAGGTTGGGAGTTCAAATGATAAGGTGTTAGTCGTAGGACCTTATGGCCGTATTGGCGCAGTAACTCATCTATTAGATATCTCTTACGACACGACTGGCATTAATTAATGGTTTTATAACTTGTATCTTTGTACATTTGCCACTAAGGTTAAGTAAAGCTGTTATTTCTATTCTATCATTTCAGATTTACACGAATTACAACTGGGTGATTTATCGAGTAACATGCAGTGATAAGGAGCACTGGCTAACGCTATGCACATTATTGATTTAAATCGCTTATTGCCGAAAGCAACTCATTACTAAAAACCTGTTCAATGTATTTTTAGCCAATTTCGGTATTTACATTTACTGTATCCTTCAATAAAACTTGAGCTACATGCAGAATGTACCTATAACAGTAACACGTTAAACTTTACAAGCCCTAATTTTAAAATTATCATTGTTTATCCCCACTTCCATGACAGGTTAAAATTTTTGCTTTTTGCTTATTTTCCTTAATATAGCCAGAGAACCTTTTACCAACTACAGCAAGTGCGGTGTCATAATAAGCCATCTTCTGGGGCACTCGAGAAAGGTGGCTGGCTAAACCCGTTAAGTGGAGGAAGCATACCCTTGCACAGGGATAGTCATACCAAACGTGCTATTATAATTATTGGAGAGCATGCGATTAAACTGTACGTGCGTGGGTTCGAATTACTACCTTCCAAGTGTCAGCTCAATGCTTTACCAGGTGAGTAACTGTTTAACTGAAAGCATCAAATTAGATGACACTGAGCGTCCATAGAGATATAGTCCCTTAACTCAATGATTTAGTCATTCCTTGTCAATAGGTCTTTTGGTTCTTTTAAGACAGAAGTGCCATGACTCTTAAAACCATTCCAGGCATTCGTTACCTGTTAAGTGAGGTCATTCTTTAATATGTTGCTTATCTGAGAAAACAGAGTAAGGACTCGAATTGGTCTAAATAAAATCGACTTAGAAATTAAATTTATTATTTTTAGTATGTAACAGCTCAAATCGTTTATTCCATTTTGCCTTGTCACCTTTAGGCTTCTGTTACATTCGGATTTTAGCAACTTCTGGAGCCTGGAATTTATGCAATTCAAAGTGCGTTCTTAGCTTAGATCTTTACCGGCTAAAAAATTCGCAAATTTTTTGAGGTTTATCGTCTCACGTTTAGGTGGCGCGCGCTTGCACATTTCTGTATCGAACGCTATTGGAAGATTTTTACGTCATCCATTTAACTTTTTGTGTGTGAAAATTTCTAGAAGCCGTGCCGTGCCACAAGTAATTTCTTCAATTACTACAAAATCCACTTGAATTTCGTTTAGTACAGTTAAATTGTCGTTTTACCTTAAAAAAAATTGGCCGCGGCGATTCCTCTTGCCCAGTGGTTTAGGGTCATTAGAAAAGTGTAAAACCAAAAAGGCGTCACCCCATCCCTTGCCAAACAGCCGCCATCTTGATAACAATTGAATTTGTTTTTTCTTGCGATCCATTGGTCGCACAGAAAAAGTTATTGAACAAAAAATATTGGAAATAAAATTCTACACATTTTTGATCCGTGCCGTGATACCGAGAAGTTGGTATTTAAAACCGTAGAGGGCGACCAAGTTACCAAAAATCTGTTTCCGCCATTCTAGCGCTGTGGGGGTGAAAGTTATAGTGCTTGAAAAAATATACACGAATCTCTTTTAATAACGTGATTGATTTAAATAGTCTCCGAGTGGCAGCCCTTCAAAGTCCGCGCAGCCCGGAGAAGTGGAGAGATGTAAATTATTTATATCCCGCACTTACTATAACTAACAAGATGCCATGTATGCCATTTGGTTAACATAAAGAAAACCATTATCGCTCGTACTATTATCTATTTTTAATCAGAATACAATCACGAAACAGCACTCGCAATCGTATTCACGGATTTTTTCCAAGAATTTTTCACATTGCGTTTATAACAAGTTGTGAGCTTTTTTTCAATAAAAGTTTTAGCAACATTTCTATCATGGTTGATAATGACTCGGTTGTGTCCGAGGCTCCGAACCAAGACGAAGAAACAGCTCCAAAAAAAAAGAAAACGTGTGTGAGTAGACTACAATATATCTTAGTGCTTATGCAAAAAGAAATTACTTTTAATATAGGAGCACAGAATCAAATCATTTGGCACAGTTAAGATTTTTCCTGTATCTTTATTTTGTACCCACTAAAGAAAACCTTCTTAGTCAATATTCTTACATTGTAATTGTAGACGTTTTTAGCAGTATTATAACAGCTTTAACAATAACAAATTACAAAAAGTAGTCGGGAAACACTAACTTTAATAAATATTATACACCAAGTAAATTAAACATATGGTTATTCACGAAAAGATGTTGGGCTCACGAGCACGTACTGCGAGTGAAATCATATCTTTGAGTTAATAAATGTTTAATTCACGTGACGTATATATGTTTTTATTCAATTTTGACGAAATTTTGAATAAAAATTTTTAAAAATATTCAAACTAAGATATAAATTTGCCCATTCTTCGTCGATTTGATCTAAATTTTAGTAATTATATATTACACACTACAAAGAGGAAGAATAATTGAATGTAAATATTAGTAGATATTAAAAATATATTGTTCTTCATTGAAACTTTTTTTATTCTATAGTGAATTAAACTTTTTTATTCTCTAGTGAATTAAAACACTTTTATTTCACTTGTGAATCATAGACTGTTTATGAAGGTAATGGAGTTAATAATGTCACTTTAAACTGTCAAAATTGAATAAAATAAATTACCGATTCATTTCATTTGGCCCAAACGATCAAAATATAAATTCGTTCACCGTAGCATGTTTTAGTTGAAGTGAAACAAGCTGTTTGTTGTTTAATAACATATAGACAGTCGGGTGGGTGTCTGTATCATTTTTGCAGAAATGGCACATGGCAAAGCAATTGTCAATTTGTTGAATTTTGGTCATATTATATAATAAATATTAATTACACCAGAAAATTTAAGAGCTTTACGGATCTGAGCCAAATGATATCATTCTGAGCTCATATACTCCTTTCCCATCATTTTCATTTCTTTTATCGGTATCGCAGCAATGACCAAAAATGTGTAGAATTTCTGTGAAAACCTATTCACATTGAAACTACTTGAGTGACGTGACCATTTTATCTCGCTGCTCCGGAATATATCGTACATTTCCCACGCTGCGCGGGCTTTGAAGGGCTGTCACTCGGAGACTATTTAAACTAATCCCATTATTAAGAGATTTGTGCATATTATTTCAAGCACTACAGCTTTCACATTTGCAATTTTCGGAAAAAACCACCCCCACAGAGCTAGAATGGCGGAAACAGATTTTTGGTAACTTTGTTGCCCTCTACCGTTTAAAATACCAACTTCTCGGTATCGCGGCAAGGATAAAAAATGTGTAGAATTTTATTTCCAACATTTTTTGTTTAATAACTTTTTCTGTGCGACCAATGGATCGCGAGAAAAAACAAATTCAATTGTTATCAAGATGGCGGCTGTTTGGCAAGGGGTGGGGTGACGCCTTTTTGGTTTTACACTTGTCTAATGACCCTAAACCACTGGGCAAGAGGAATCGCCGCGGCCAATTTTTTTTAAGGTAAAACGACAATTTAACTGTACTAAACGAATTTTTTTTTTACTGTACTAGTTGTGTGATGCGTCTGGTATGTAGCTATTTGCGTTTCTTAAATGTATTTCTGAGCTGTGAAGTTTTCGCAGGAGATTTTTCACGTGCCAATTTGCTGAAAATTCTCTTCATGTCGATTAATCGCTATAGGAGATTATAGCTGTAGGAAATTAAAGAAGCAAAAGAAAAGCGGCTTGAAGAGCGATGCTAGGAAATTGAACAACTCGACAAAAAATGTGACTCATTCAACACCCATAACAGAAAAAAAGAAATGGTGAGTTTGTCTAGAATACCCCAAAATAATGTACTATTGAACGAAAATTAAGAATTAATCCTTGATACCACAAACAAACTGAAGACTTGGTCAAAGTATATAGAGAAATTATTTAAAGACGACCGCCCACCAAGCTATTGTATGATCAGCGAAACAGAAGAGATAAGTCCATCAATAACCAAAGACTAGGTAATCTACGTTTTGAGAAAAATGGAGAAAGGAAAAGCAACAGGCCCGGACGAAATACCAGTTGACATAATCAGACTTTTGGAAGACGAACAAACTGAAATTTTTACAGAATATCTAAATTCAATATATATCACAAGGGAAATACCAGCTGAATGGCTGAGCTTTATAGTGATACCCACTAGTGGTGTAATGGCTTCGTTACCTAACTGAAATAATGTAAAATAAATAAAATAATGACATTTGCTTACTAAAATATTTTTGAAAATTACAGATCTGACATTTTCTTTAATGCACTTTTCTCAGTTTTGGACAGTTGTAGATAAAATGTTGTACAATATATGTGTGACTAGCTGTTACCCGCGACTTCGTTCGCGCGAGGTTCGTTATTTGTGTATTAAATAATGACTAATTATTGTCTGTCATCCCATCCCATCCTATCCCCGTCCCCGTCCCCGCCCCTTTCACCGACCCCGTTTCCGTACCGTCCCATCCCGTTCCGTCCCGTTCCGTCCCGTCCCCTCCCATCCCATCCCTTCCCTTCTCTTTCCGTCCCGTCCAGCCCCGTCCCGTCCCGTCCCGCCCCGTCCCGTCCCGCCCCGTCCCGTCTTGTCCCGCCCCGTCCCGTCCCGTCCCGCCCCGTCCCGTCTTGTCCCTTCTCGTCCCGTCCCTTCCTTTCCCGTCCAGTCCCGTCCCGTCCAATCCCGTCCTGTCCTGTCCAGTCCCGTCCCTTCCCGTCCCGCCCCGTCCCGTCCCCAACCCTTCCATTCCGTCCCGTCCCCCCCTTCCAACCCACCCCTTCCCTTTCCTTTCCGTCTCGTCCCGTCCCGTCCCGCCCCGTCCCGTCCCGTCCCGCCCCGTCCCGTCTTGTCCCTTCTCGTCCCGTCCCTTCCTTTCCCGTCCAGTCCCGTCCCGTCCAATCCCGTCCTGTCCTGTCCAGTCCCGTCCCTTCCCGTCCCGCCCCGTCCCGTCCCCAACCCTTCCATTCCGTCCCGTCCCCCCTTCCATCCCATCCCTTCCCTTTCCTTTCCGTCTCGTCCCGTTCCGTCCTGCCCCGTCCCGTCTCGACCCTTCCCGTCCCGTCTCTTCCCTTCCCATCCCGTCCCGTCCCGCCCCTTCTCTTATGTCATTTCCACCGTCTTGCACTTAAAAATAAATGCCATTTTCGCAATCAACGTCCCAAAAAACCTCAATAACGACGCCCATATCGTATTTTAGGCTTGTTTACCCCATTTCGCCCCCTAAGGGGTTGATTTTCGGAAAATCACAAAATACGTGTTTGCTTATTGTTTTTAGGAGTACTCCTACGAAGTTTCAAGTCGAAATGTCTATTTAATATTATTTCTCCATAAAAAATTGTAACCCCCATTTTACCCCTTTACGGGTTGAATTTCAAAATATCCTTCTTCATTCCTTGTATACATCATAAAAGGAACCTCTGTGCAAAATTTCAGCTTTCTAGGTCCATCGGTTTGGGCTGGGCGTTGATGAGTGGGTGAGTCAGTCAGGACTTTTAGAAATATATAAGATAATGCACTGTTAATATGCGTGTGTGCTTACACAACTTGTGCTACGCACTCGTTTGTAACTTACACACACGTATATTAGTGATGCACTTATTCCACTTGTATAGTAAATAACTATTATCGCATTTCATCGAGTAATGTAGTACATTTCTACATTCAAAATCGTTTACAAATGTGGTACTTTTCTGCGCAGCATCAATTTTCTGCATAGCACAGCCGAACAACTCAGTTCCCGACTAGGAGCGTGGCACAGGAAGACGCAAGAATACCTCAAACGTCTTTGAGTTCGTTCTACTTTCTTTCGCTGACGTACTTACTCAAACCAGCCATGCTTGTTTAGTAAAACATAACTTTTCTAAACACAGTTGAGTAATAGTTGCATTGTCTTGTCTCCATTAGTATTTTACCATCCAAAACACAAAATATTGCTACTCCTAGTTTACCCTTCATGGTTCCATTCCATTAAATATGGTTTCGTTCCGACCTGTTTTGCACATATAATTACATTACAGCAGTACGGTCGCAGGCTTGTATACTTTAATCTACTTCCGGAAAATATCATTTTTTACTAAGTTTTTCCCCTTAACCTTTACGAATTCAATATCAAACTGTGGGGCATCAGTAGAGTTGTTTACTAGCAGATATCAATTTTCTTTGTACTACAGTATGATTCGTGTCTGGCTGCAAAGGCGTGAGAAATAGGGTTACAATCCTGTAAAAAGGGGATGGAAGTGTGTCTAATAATATCCACCTGTTAGGGTTTCTACATTGCAGATATATACTGAATAATTAAAAATTCTTTTTAAGCAGGATGTAGAATTCAGGCACCATAGGAATGTCAATTGCTTATCTTGTAAATACTTGTATTCCTTTATCGATTTATTACTTAGCGAACGTGTAAAAATACTGCGTTTTAACATGCCGTATTTATCATTTTGTAATTTGAAAAGCCGAAAGAATTTAAATTCTAATTTTTGTGATGAAATATCGTAGTCCCTCTTTTGTTTTACGTCATAAAGTAATAAGGATACTAAAACAAAAATGCTTAAAAGACGATGATCGTAAATAGTGCAAAATAATTAAGATATGTCGTATTAAACATAGTAGACATAATGTAGAAAGTAGTTTTTTGAGTGACTGATGATAAAGTTCTCGAGGTGGGAAATACATATTTCGATTCCTATAGGAATCTTAACACAAGTCGCGAAAAACCCCTAACCACACAAATATTTAACAATACGTCTTTCAGCAGCTAAACTGTCATTTTTAATAGCTTTGGAGAGAAACTAAACACGACAAAGTTCACGAAATCAGCTCTGAAAGTTCTTGGAAAGACAGTCTAAAGATGAGTTAAAATCTTATCTGTGTGCAATAGATTCATTCCATCGTTCCAGTTTTGCTTTTGTTAAGAGGGTCTAATAAACTGTTATAAAAGTTAGATGTTCCTTTACTGCAAGACAATACCAGTATTCAGTATTAGTACTCGCAAAATACCTGTAGAAATATTCGTATATTGACGATGTGGAAGTAAATAATGAAATAAGTAACAACAGAATCGAAAACATAAACTTTCAGCGATAAATCGGTGTTTCCTTTCATAATAGGTTATTTTTAGAAAAGGATATGATACACGTAACAGCAAACTGTAGCGAGATCTCACTGTACGACATTCCCATAAACATTATCATGAATGATCATATTGAGAAAAATATGTGTAGTAAATAATATACCTGCAAAAGGATTGAGAATCTGCAACTGGCCATACTCAAGCTACCATGCAGGCTGAGTGTGGATAATTAGGTTTTGGAAGAAGAAAACTTTGTACCTGGAATATCTGTGGCCTAATCTGGTAGTACAATAACTTGACAGATGCGGGATATCGGATATCTATACACCGAATCGCATTGGAAGGGCAATGGACATTGCCGCAGTGGAAATAACCGTATTTACGATTTACGCCATGAATATGTTTATTAAAGAAACGTCAACCAATATCTATTACTACAGTACAGAAGTCAGCAGCCACATCTGAAGCGGGAGATTTTATAAGCAACTAGAAAAACTATTGGCCCAATTTGCTGAAAGAGATATTACTATCATTATCATAAGAGAGGAGAAGAAAATATACACGCCGAGTGGTTACTGCAACTTGCTCTTAATAGCGAATCCACTTCAGCAAATTAAAAAAACAATACCTCACATACGCACTTGTATACTAGACGCTTTCCGAGAATTCAACTCATAAATGCAATAATTGATTATTTTCTTGAAAGACGAAGATCTTCTGTCCAAGACATTAATAGCCCAGGCATATTAAGCAAATTTAAGAAATGTTCCTTAGTACCCTACGAGCAACCCTTTAAAAGTTCTCAGATTTAGGGTGCCGGCGTCATAGTTTTTGTTTGGAGTTGATAGCCAGCAGCCAGGGACTTTTTCGCAGCAATCGTAGGAAGTTTCCACACAACAAGTCACTCAAGTAATGACGTGACCCTGTCCTAGGGCTACTCAAAAATTCCCAGATTACGAGCTCAAGGTAACTAACACAGAAAATGTTTACAGTTTCAGCGATGAGCATTTGCTTTAGGCTGTGTTTTTTGCAACCATAAATGAGGGCGATTAATATAAAAGTAAATACGTAGGCGAATCGCAAATCCTGGTTGTATTCACCCAATCGCGACAGCGAATTTCGATGGAGTTTTAAAGCAATACGTATTATATGGTTTAATTTTCACTATTATGTTATGTATGTGTATTTGAAGGGTCAATATATCAATACTTCTTTTTGTAATCAAACTGGCTTTTCTTGTGCATATCGTCTGAAGTTAATTTCAGCCGGCCAGCTTACTGTTTTTGGCAAATATTGATCTTTCCATTCAACGAGTTGGAGTAAAAACGACTTTAAAGTATACTGATCTGGCTATGTGAATATTAAGCGCAAGTAATTAATACAAAGACTAAGGCGTATGAGACACATCATTATAATGTAACGTTCCAACGAAGGTGCTATAAAAGCCTAGTTTGGATGTGGTGTCCAACTAAGGGCAACAGCAACGACTCAGTTCAACGTGGAGCTATTACAGGATCTGGAAATAGAACAATTAATAATGCTTAAGAACTACAAACTATCGGAACCCGATGGAATTCCATCAATAGAAGGATTTAGAGAAAAGTATGGCCCCTAAACATCGTCGACGTTTGTTGCAATTCATAGAAAAGATCCAATGAAAAATTGCGAAAACTACTGTTGAATTGCGGTTAGCCCACATGGCAGTCAGATTATGCTTCACGTCTTGCATAATAGAGAATGATCAACAATAATTTTCGAGTATGGTTACGAAATAGTTCCAAATTTATGAATTCAACTATATGTTTATATTTAATTATCAAACTTGGCATTTGATTTTTAAATTAGTTATAGCTGCATTCATAAATTAGGACGAAAATAATTTTTATATACTGTAGAATTAAGGCTTTCTGGAACCGGCATGTCCCCGAATAATAATGCAGGTTCGTAAAGGATATTTTAAATATAAGAAAAATCACTGGGAAAGCTAGAACATTTTATGTTCCTCTCTTATTTATGTTTTGAGGATTAGCAGAAAGCATTCAACACCGTTGGATGGTAACAAACGACTTCCGGGATTGAACCGTGTCATCCTCTTTTTTAAAAGAAATGGACCTCCTCTATCACCTTATCCATCCGATCAATGATGCATACCCTCTTCCGTCTTATTCCATATATAAGTTGAACAGATGAACACGCTAAGCGAATAGCGCTAGTGGACTGAAATAGCGGTTTCCGCAGGGGAGACTGAAAAATACACAACTTAAACTAGGTACGCCAACGATACCAATCTTGTTGTGTTATTAGAAAAAGGTTTAACTTAACAAGCCTACGTCTATGCTCAGCGGTAGGGTTACTGCAATGGCGTCGGCGTAAGAAGGGGTGGTTGGGCGTTACCCTCAGCTAGACACTGGATTGGATTGGAACAAAGTTTATTATATTTACACATACAAATAAGCTTATAACTAGGTAACATTTATATACAGAAAAAGAAAAGAAAATGGCGGATTGGCATCCGCGATTGGAAGCGGGTGTGGTCCTTCGGAGGCGGGGCCGGCGGCTTCCTCCTGCGGTTGCAGCGGCGGCGGTGGCGACTGGCGACGGGGCGGCGAGCTGAGAGCAGCGGCGGCGGCAACGTCGGCGGCAGTGCGGATCTCCTTGGCGGAGGCGGCGGCTGGCGGCTTCCTTCGGCGGTTGCAGCGGCGGCGGTGGCGACTGGCGACGGGGCGGCGGGCTGTGAGCAGCGGCGGCGGCAACGTCGGCGGCAGTGCGGATCTCCTGGGCGGAGGCGGCGGCTGGCGGCTTCCTTCTGCGGTTGCAGCAGCGGCGGCGGCAACGTCGGCGGCAGTGCGGATCCCCTGGGCGGAGGCGGCGGCTGGCGAAAGTGGCTTTCCAAAAACGGCAGGCAGCAGAGTCCAATGCGTAGGATTGGCTCTAAGTCCACGAGGGTGATAGGCTCTGGAGAGGCTGGAGCTGCTAGCTGGTCCTGGAAGCTGAAGTGGCTCGAATCCCAAGTCCCACGAAGACGGCAGACAGCTAAGTCCAGTGAAATGGATCGGCTCTAAGTCCACGAAGATGCGGCAGACAGCTAAGTCCAGTGAAATGGATCGGCTCTAAGTCCACGAAGATGCGGCAGACAGCTAAGTCCAGTAGATGAAACGGCTGGTGGTCCTGGAGCTGAAGTGGCTGCTGGTGGTCCTGGAAGCTGAAGTGGCGGCTGGTGGACTCTCCTTGGCTGAGTGAATTTTTCCAAGTCCCAGGAAGGCGGCAGACAGCTAAGTCCAGTAGATGAAACGGCTGGTGGTCCTGGAGCTGAAGTGGCTGCTGGTGGTCCTGGAAGCTGAAGTGGCGGCTGGTGGACTCTCCTTGGCTGAGTGAATTTTTCCAAGTCCCAGGAAGGCGGCAGACAGCTAAGTCCAGTGAAACGGCTGTTGGTCCTGGAGCTGAAGTGGCTGCTGGTAGTCCTGGAAGCTGGAGTGTTTCGACTCTCCTGGATTGAGTCGGCGATGGAAGGCTGAATGGTTCCTGGTAGCGAAAGTGGCTCGAACTCCAAGTCCCACGAAGGCGGCAGACAGCTAAGTCCAGTGAAACGGCTGTTGGTCCTGGAGCTGAAGTGGCTGCTGGTAGTCCTGGAAGCTGGAGTGGCTGCTGGTAGTCCTGGAAGCTGAAGTGGCGGCTGGTGGACTCTCCTTGGCTGAGTTGCTGCTGGTTCGACTCTCCTGGATTGAGTGATTTCTTACTGCCAGCGTCTGACTATTTAAAGGAGCCAGTCCTTTGTCCAACGCGATCTCGACGCTCATTGGTCGAAGTAGAAGGGATGTTTTGCCCGATTTCGATATATTTTGGAATTATAGCATTTAATTGAGCGGCGTGATCAATTATCGACTTGGTTTGAGTCGCAATCAATAGTTGATGAAATGCCGATTCTAACGACACCCAATTTGCTATGTTTTGAGTAAAAATTAGCTCAACTTGGAATTTTTAATGCAATGTTCCGCGTAAAGCTTAATTAAGTATTATTCTTATGGCGTGTGTTAAAAAGTTTATTATGCTTTGATCGGTTGCGCGCTATTTTTATAAGATTTTTGAGACCAATTTCGCTTTTCTGGGACGCTTCCTTCCGTTAATTAAATTTTAATTTGTAATCTGCATCTTTGCCCGCTGTACTCGGTCGTGGCCCCTGATTTCTTCGTTACAATATGCCTTTCCTCGGGCCGCTGAACTCTCGGCCGCTCTCCCGGGCGCGTGTTTGGCTGCCTGATGGAAAAATTGCTTTTTCTCCACCTGTATATGTGCTATCGCTCTGTGGTTTGTTTTAATAGGTAGCGGTTAATTTTTCCTATCTTCTGGTATCCTTTATGTGTGATTAAAACAGAGCGCACTCTGTTTAAAGGGCGTTTTAGTGAAAAATTCTTAATTTAATCTGCAAACATTCGTGAGGCGTATTTCGCTGGCTGTCACCTTTCTTGGCCGGCCGGCTCCAATAAAGTTTTATGGTTGCAATCTTGCTGCACTTTAGAAATTCGTTGTAAGGACACTTATTTTTATGATTTTAGGGTTTTGAAAGATACTTCTGCGTAGGATCGCGGCGGTTTGTTGAACAGATGTAATAATCTTTGTTCTTCGGGCGCCTTTCGGGCGGCGTACGTTTCCTTTGTCTTTATTCGATCTGTTTAACGGTTCATATCAAACTGAACTGACAGTTATGGTAAAAACAGCTGTTGAAGATATTAGACTTCCATTAAGTCACAGTAAAGCAAAAAAAGATATATATGACCATGAAAACAAGGACCCGGATAGGCAGTTGGTGGAGCGTTACACTTACATCAAGCAAGTCCTCGGTTCGGATCCCACGGTGGGTGATTTTTTTCATAGCATTGGAGATTGGTATCGGATTCGGTTCGACCATTCAACGTTGAGTACCAAGGTAACTGCGCTTAACTTAGAATCTCAGACCTAAGAAATAGAGTAACAAGGTCAACACATCACCAATACACATATCTAACAGAATGATTGCTACGCAAGCACAAAAAACGCGCTCCAACTTTGTAACTCGAAACAAGGGACAAGTTGAGCACTGCACCGACAGACGCTAAAGCATACAAAGTACCAGTCTCTACACCGCAAAGTAAAAAGGGGTTACACATATTCCATACATAATACATACACACCATGAAAACAACAATAATAGAAAGACCATCAAATAACGAGATCTAAGGTCGTGGAAGAGTTTCTATACCGGTTGCCTAAAATTATAGAAAACGTAGGGCACAACTGTACTAGACAGCAATGGCTATATATTTATTTTACCAAGGGAGAACAAGATGGTACATGTAATACTATAATATTACTTGTTATCAATGCAATTATTACATTTTCCAGGAAACAGTATTTATACCTTTTCTAATTCATGAAATTGCCATGATGCGTGCAATTATCGATCACCTATATAATAAGCTGTATGAATCAGGATCGAGCGGTAAAATAAGAAGACATGTTGTTTTAGCTAAATTAGCAATGGGTCAGTTTCAGAAGATCCGGAAAAATAGAAGTATCACCATCAACAAGAAGAAAAAAGGCTTTTACTTACACTGGCGTTGGTAACCTTTTGTACCGGCTCTGAAATTAGGATGATAGCGAAATGCTTGACGTATTTGAAATGTGATGCAGGCGTCGCATGAATCTGATTCTTACTTTGAACTGCTCAGTTCAAAAATGTGTCTAGCCTAAAATAAACTTAAATAAATGATTTATCAACGTATATTACGTTATTTCGGCGACAAACAAACGATATTGATACAAAGTGGAAGGAAATGTCTCTGATAACCAAAAACGATAAGGACAATAAGCAACCAGGTGGATGAATAGCAAAACTCATTTAGCAGGTAAACATATTCGTGAAGCATCTCACTTTGCTCAAAGTAAACAAGATGAGAAGGTACAAGCTCCTTATCGATACTTTGACACAGTGATGGGATGATGTGGTTTTCGTCACACGTTCCTTGGAACAGCTCCTTAAAACACATTCCTATAGACCTCATGAACTGTTAAAACGATTCATTCAGTGTGGTATGGCCATTATACTGTGCAATATATTACTATGAATGCAATCGGGGTCTATCTCTGTTTGTATTGGTTACATTTAATTAATGACTGTAATCTCAAATGGGTTAGGTCTCTACATTCTATCAAGTTATTATTTTGATTTGTAAAATAATTTTTAAATGTATAGGCTTTTAACATAAATTCTACTTGTTTTTATTAAATGCAATCGGTTAAATACTGCCTATTTAACTACAGGGATTTATATAATACAAGATTTTTAAACTAATGAAAACTAAACTCAAACGTCAAATAGGACACATCTAACCATACATTTAACAAAACAAGTTAGCTTAAAATTTTAGCATTTACGTCGGCTATTACGTAAGATGCATAGCCTAGGTGATATAAACGTAAGTAAGCAGACACCACTTTAACAAAGCACTCAAGGCAAACTACGACCGCAAATGTACAAGACGCCACAAAATATTCACTGTTTTGCTTTCAGGATAAACAAATTTCTAACCTTGGTTTGGGTTCTCAATATTTGAATCTAAATCCGGCCCGCAGCAAGTGTTTCTTTTAAAAAGAGATTTTGAAGATCTGATGGTTGCTGTTCTCCTTTAGTTTTCCCAAAGTTACGTTGGTTAGTGTTGATATTTGAAAAAAAATACCGTGTTGGTAGACTTAAGATGATGAAGACCGTAGTTCTTGGTGTTTCGTGCCGTGAAGTTATGTTATAGTTATAGCACATGACTTTGCTCCTTTTAATCCAATGCAAGACGATTTTTGATAAGCCAGAGATTAGCGCATTAAGCCGATGCACAACTAAAGTAAGCGTTCTAAGTGGACTCAGCACCTCAAAGCTAACTGCGTTTCACTGTTACAGGGTTTCTATGTAGCTCTTAATGTGTTCCTAGTGATTTTAGCGCATTTGCATATATGGACTTTTGCTGTTCTCTGCAATCACGAGTGTACATCAACGAAGCACGTACTCTTGAAGCCATTTCAGATACAATAACACGAGAAATTCGAAGGGTTCCAAGTGAAATGCTTCGAAGGAGTATGGATAACTTCTCGCGCCGTCAACAAGAGTGCGTGGACAAAAACCGACACCACCTAACTGACATAATTTTTCGCACCTGATTACTTTGGTTCTTATTTTCCGCTTTGTGTCCTCCTCTCCTCCAATGGAAACATCTAAGTTATGTATTATAAATATAAAATTTGAATTTCATCAAAAAATAGGTGTGTGATACTCTTTTAAAAAATTCCATACTTCCGTGCCTGACCCTGTATTTTGCTTAAATTAAAAGTGCATTGACGTAAATCAGTTTAAGAACTCACGCTATTGAAATGCATTTGCTTATGCCGGACTTATTCATGTATTAATTAATGTGGAGATGAGGGTTAACAAGCTTACACTATATACGTTGCGTATCACGTCGCGGGTTTAATATTGGGTTCGCCTGATTTACTTATATTTAAATATCATTCATTCAATATTTTATTTCGGTAGGAGGAACGGTAATGGTCCGACGCCTGCAAATCCACCCAACACCTTTGTTTTTTTGTACCAGAATACCTTTATATCGGCAACGCTATTTATTCCCAGATTGTTTGAGTTTTACAGTGATCGGAAATTGCATATCACTTTCCTTCTGCCAACTCATTAAACAAAACGGTTTCAACGTAACATAACTACAAAACATAACTCATAGGAGGATACAGTAGTCCAAATATCGGGCACTAAAGTCCTCCAACTGTACGAAAATAAATCAGTTACTAAACTGCTCGTTCATCCTGATCAACAAATAAACAAAAAATCAATCATTGACTTTCACAATTTTTAAAAAATAAATTAAGCTCTTTAGGTAGTGCATACTAAAATCCTCTTTCAAGTAAAGTACACTTTTCGACTGTGACTACCAATCTCAACCTCCCATATTAAACCAATCCGAATCAACTACAACACACAGGTATTCCGATTAAACCATTAATCGGTATCAATTACCAAACAGGTCTTCCGATTAAACTCCTAATCGGAATCAACCACCAAACAGGTCTTCCGCTTAAATTCCTAATCGGTTTCAACCACCAAACAAGTTTTCCGATTAAACTCCTAATTGGGCTCAACCAACAAACAGGTCTTCCGATTACATTCCTAATCGGGCTCAACCACCAAGCAGGTCTTCCGATTAAACTCCTAATTGGGCGCAACCACCAAACAGGTCTTTCGATTAAACTCCTAATCGGGCTGAACCACCAAACAGGTCTTCCGATTAAATTCTTAATCGGGCTCAACCACCAAACAGGTCTTCCGATTAAATTCTTAATCGGGCTCAACCACTAAACAGGTCTTCCGATTAAACTCCTAATCGGAATCAACCACCAAACAGGTCTTCCGCTTAAATTCCTAATCGGTTTCAACCACCAAACAAGTTTTCCGATTAAACTCCTAATTGGGCTCAACCAACAAACAGGTCTTCCGATTAAATTCCTAATCGGGCTCAACCACCAAGCAGGTCTTCCGATTAAACTCCTAATTGGGCGCAACCACCAAACAGGTCTTTCGATTAAACTCCTAATCGGGCTGAACCACCAAACAGGTCTTCCGATTAAATTCTTAATCGGGCTCAACCACCAAGCAGGTCTTCCGATTAAACTCCTAATTGGGCGCAACCACCAAACAGGTCTTTCGATTAAACTCCTAATCGGGCTGAACCACCAAACAGGTCTTCCGATTAAATTCTTAATCGGGCTCAACCACCAAACAGGTCTTCCGATTAAATTCCTAATCGGGCTCAACCACTAAACAGGTCTTCCGATTAAACTCCTAATTGGGCGCAACTACCAAACAGTTCTTCCGATTAAACTCCTAATCGGGTTCAACGACCAAGCAGGTCTTCCGATTAAACTCCTAATCGGGCTCAACCACCGATTAAAGGACTTTAATTGGGATCGACTCATACCAACAAAGTTTCACTCGTATCACTAATGACACATCTGACCAAGTTATATCTCTAGTCAGGATCGACTCAAACAGTTCATCTGACCAAGTTTACACCTTGTCAGGATCGACTAAAAACAATAACAATTCATCTCTACATAATTTAAATAAATATCAAATTAATCATACGTTTTTCTCTGCCGACACGGAGCCATCTTCCTTCGAGTCTACTAAGATTTCTCCTTGTCCCTCGCGGACACTAATCAGCTGATCGTTATCAAACTTAAAGGTTCGACCTTTTAAAAATAAAAATCACTTTAATGTTATTTTCTTGTTATAATAGGTTATAGCTCATTAAAGAGCCTCCGTCCAATAAATGCATATTTGATATAACCCCTTGAGTATAAGTTTTGACTCCCATATGACCGGGAAATCTTCCAACTTAGATTCGTGAATTGTTGAACAATCAAGATGGTTGGGCCCGTATTTGATTTTGTAGCTTAGCTGGCCCATTCAACACGTTACGGGACTGTTTTAGGCATTCACACCTCCTTATCCAGCTTATAATGAAGTGTTGTAAGATTATAATTAATTTATTTTTTCTATAGCACATGTTAAAGTGTGCTTTTATCAACTCAAAACAAAAGGTCAAGTTTTACTTTAACAGCAAGGGTAGATAAAGTAGCACTTTAACATCAAGGATAGATAAAGTAATTTAATTTTCTAACTTTTGTTTAAATTAAATATGACAGCTTCGTGTTATCGTAGCAACCCAATCTAGTTACTGGCATTTTAAAATGTGATTGACTGTTCTTATTTTCTTTTAAAATTGTTAAAGTTCTTGCTATAGAAAAAAATATTGTATTATACGCGACGATAAAGTTATTTCTATCGACTCTTGAATCATTAACGTCTCGACTTCGTCTCGACGTTAAACGATTCACTCGTCGATAAAATTTAACTTTATCGTCTTGTATAATAAATTACTATTTGTTGCTATTGCGTATTGGTGCGTTCACAGGCTAAAAAGTAAATCAGTGAAAATTTCAACAATGTGGTGAGTCATCAAATTTAACATTTATTGGTTCTCTCGCAACTATTGATGTGAAACAAATATAATAATAATAATAATAATAATAAAGTTTATTTCCAAAAAGTAAAACAATAGTAATTTTTATGAAATGCATTATAAATAATTTATAGGAAATTAGATGGCAATCAGATGATCTCTGTAAAAGAGACCCCTGCTCTTACTTACCACCTAGCAAAATAGCTAAAACCAAATTCATTAAAAATACTCAAAAATACTCAAAATACAAAAAAATACACATAATGCAATCTACAATGTACAAAATACAATATAGTATATACCATATGCCATATCCAATCTGTAATATATAACCTAGAATATACAATATACAATATACAATGTACAATGCCCAATCACTCACAATTATAAAAAGTAACAATGTTATCAAGTTGCACCCGTTAATAAAGGAGTTTCCGAAATTATATACCATTATTAAATAGCATATTTCTAATTTGAACTTTAAAAGTAGTCAAAGGAAGAATTTTCAGTGAAGGCGGAATGGAATTATAAAGCTTCTACACATTATAAAAGAAAGAACATTTAAATAACTCAGAGCGATGTTTGCAACAATTTATTAATCCCCTATGTCTCAAATTCAAATTATGAATATCCGTACGAAATTTGATTTTAAAGTATACCTAGGTAAGGAGGAGTTTTAGTAGGAATTATTTTATGAAAAAATACTAAGCAATGCAGAATTCGACGCTTATTTATGTTGAGCCAATTGGTCTCTTTAATTTTGTATGTTATATGTTCCCGACGTTTAATGCCATGAATAAGTCGCAGACATGAGTTCTGAACCATTTGAATTCTTGTACTGGTAATCGATACAAGGTCCATAAACAACATCACAATATGTAAGACCATTTTGTAGTGCATCTAGCGTAATAATTAATAAATATTCAAAGCAAATATCCAGGAACATGAAAAGTTAAACTATAATTAGACTGTGATGTGTCTATGATTTAAGTTGTAAATAATGTTAAAATTACTAGCTGTTCAACTAAGAAACTGTTTAGTATATTATATACGTTAAGTGTTGCACGAATTAGCACCTATACCTTATACATGTTGTAAAAAATACTTTCAAACAAGTTCTCATTTCCATTCATTTTAAAATGCGGATTGTATAACATTTCTATTATTAATAATTCTATTGAAATTCATTTAACAGAAAAAAAATTATAATAATGTGAGATCACAGATATTATTGGATTTAAGTCGAACACTTTTCTTGCACTGCAGGCTACATGAAGAATGTCAGTTGAAATAAATAATTAGGAGAAACCTGTTTGTATAAATTTACATTAAATTTATGTCGAACTAAATTATATAACGATTTTGAGCCCGTTTAGCTCAGTTGACAACTAAAAAATCATTATTAATATTAATTGGTCTGCATCCTAAGTTCCTGGTGTTTAATGGGCAGTGAACAATTTCTCTTAATTTCGACTATGAAGCGGGGTAATTTATAGCCGAGCCCATCGTTAAGGGGATAAATTCCTGCTTGTTATCTTTCGTGGAATACAAAATAAAACGAGCATTTTTATTTCAATAAAATCCCTTCTGGCTAGCTTAATTACAGCTTGCAGCAGGAACGACGGCCACAGAGCAGGTTGCGGTTTCTTTTACATTCTTTGTTTGTGCTTTGAGAGTGTTTAATTGAGGCTGAAATTGCTGCCTGCAGTGCAGTCAAGGATTGATGCGATTAATATGCTTTGATGCTCAAATTAAGCATTTCAGAATTACCGTGCCGAACGTGACATCGCTGATAAACAGCCAATTTTCCTATCAATTGCTCAAGTGTTTCAAATTTAAAAGGGATCTACTAATTATGCATCTGTTTGCAGCGCTATATTTTCGAAACTCGAACTGTAATCAAAAGCTTTGCTCACATGCAAAGGGCGTTTACTGATTAAAAGAAACGTTCATTGTTAATTGTCAGGTCGAGCCGGCGGATATCATCAAAATTGCTTCAGTATTTACATTATAAAGGCTCTTTTGTACAAAATAAAATTGTTCGATTTCAATTAATTGGTTAAAGTCGAATCTAATTAGTATCGAGTTTTCGCTTAATTCCCGCCGATACGCCCTTTATAAAATGCGTAGCGAATCCTCCACATAAAGGGAAGTTAACACAAATTTGGGATTCTCGCCGCGTTCCCGCACTTCGCCATAATTAATTCTAGGCTATTTACTACCACTCAAGATTTTCATTCTTGCAAAGATATTTTTCTCCGTTTGTTTCAATGGTTTGTAATATATATCTATTAGGGCTTATCAAAGCTCGCACGAATTGTTTGGCTTTGTTCCAAACCGTGTGCGAACCTAAGGGATTTATTACGCGGCTTTGGAAGCGACCAGAAAAACGAACTTTTAATTAAGATCACGCCGGAAACCATGTCGAGATTTCTTCTGGACCAATCCTCTCCCGCTTTTTCTGTTTTAACAAAGGCAATCGATAATTAAAAGCCAGGCCTGGTGATTTATTGCAATGGTCTAGTTTAGCTGTAGAAAAAATTCGGAGCAAAGAATGGCGAATGTTAATCCATAAGTATTGCAATTACAACAATCAATTGAGGCAAGGGATGAAATTGTCTGTAGACCTGAAATAGCTATGTCACAAGATAAAATTGTACTTTGCTAGCAGTGCTACCATCTTCTTTTGCAAAATTGGATAATAATAAGATTTATCAACGTCATCAAAAAGACTACCGATTATAGAAAACTAACAAACATTCCTGTAACTTCTATTGGATAATTTTTGGTATGGAAGTTATCTTTTAAGGAAGTGCCCTTTAAGGGCTTGAATTGGAACTGTAGGTATATAGCTGTATAACACAAAAAGGGAAACTATTGCAAGTACATCGGCTATTTGAAGAAAGACAACTATTATGACAAAGTGTTTTATCGAAACCTGTAAATATCTTTTACTACTGAGGTGACTGTTTTGACAAAGTCTTCTATAGAAATCTGTAAATATCTCTTGCAGATGGTTAAGAGAAACTGTAGCAAAGTGAACTCCGGCGAATTCTTGGGATTAGAATGAAGTAGTTCAGCTACTGCATCAGTGGTGGCGCTGTGCGTTACATCGAAGCAGCCGCTGAAAATCTGTTTTTGTCGTTATCAGCATACGCGAAATATCTTTTTACGGCTAGATGAAAGCTAAGAGCACTTCCTTTATATGAAGAAATAAAAAAACGATTAATTTTTATTGCCCACTTATTTAGTTTGCTGTGCTTCCTGAGCTTAAATGAGATTATTACAGCCTTCCCATACCGGCTCCCACTGCACCCGTTTTTACCCTTAATTTTCTTTAATGACGCTAACCACAGCCAGCTACTTTTCGGCCTAATTGCATTTCCCAATCCTACAACTTCGCGTTAAACTTTCAGTTAGGCATCAAAGCCTTTCAGGATTTAAATGAGTTCCGACAAAGAACTATGTGTCGGTGTTGGGGCTATCGACGTTTGTGAGCAGAATTTAACGAATGTAATTTGAATGTGTCTTTTGTGCGGAAGGGTTGAAGCCTGGAGTGGGCGTCTTGAGGGTTCAAAGCGGCGCCGGTTCCGGGCAAGTACGACTCCGGGCCCTCCCTTTCTTTGTTTGAGGTGACGCTAATCTGAGCGACCCACCCGCTCCGTGTCAATGTGCCCGGAATTAAACATTCCTATCATGCATCTACAAAGTTACTACTGATTGATGAGATAGCGATAATTTCTCATTCCATATTCTCGTTGGACCCCGGACAAAATTGAAGAGTCGAAAACTAGGCCGCCGCATACTTCATAAATTACGGCCATCACGAGTATCTACATAGACATACCTTGAATTAGGAAACGAGGTTTTCGTTCATTTGTTGAGTGGTAGCTATTGGTTCGGAGTGATTAATCTTCCACAGTAACTGGAAATGTAATCAATAGAGCAGCAATATGAAAATATGTAAAATACTATTTTGTTTCAGTCATATCTGCATGGTTTCATGATTTCTGGTAGATTAACTACAAGAAAAATATTGACTTCAATATTCTAAGCAAATATAATATATTATGATCAATACAACCAATTATATTAAAAATTAATCCATTTCCTATGCAAGTAGTTCAAAAGCAATACTACTCGAATTTTTCCGAAGCGTTTTCAAAGTATAAGTGCTTTACTTTGCCACATTGGTTATAAAATTACTTAAAACCGAGCATGGGATCACATTACCTTCCATAGTGTTGTGTAATGTTATTTTATGTGGTAAAATTAAATATCAAGATTAAAAATATCAGAAATAAATAGTAATATACAGATTACGACATCATGGAATATCTTGTAATTCCTTTAATTTTTAAAACAGCTGCACACATGTCTACAAGTTCAGCTTTATAAGTACATATATAGTTTGATATAATTTAATAATTATTATTATAAAGATATATTTTTCATGCTACATTTTACATTTGTTTGTAGTTTTATTTTTAATATTACCTATATTGTAATAGATATTAACGATACAAGTTTGATTATGAGCATCTTAACGAAACGAGTTTGATTGCCAAAACGAGGCGGTGAGCCGAGTTTTGCGGCAATCAAACGAGTTTCGTTGTGTGCCATAAGCAAACGTGTATTGTTCAATATTTTATCTTCATCAATAAACTCTGGTTCATTGTATAAAAAGAGTGCGGTAATATTCATTACCGCACTGAGTGCGGTAATATCTGTCCATTACCGCACTCAGTGCGGTAATGAACCTCTTAACGATACTAAAATTAATTTGGTTAAGACGCTATAACAACACGGATGAAGATAAAATACATTACGCCATTCTTTATTTAAAATTAACAAAATTAAAATAACTCGTTAACTCAGCTGTTAATCCATTAAAATAATTATGGAGCATATAAATATTCAACTTTTGGGACATAAAAATGCTTGGTCAGGCTGCAGTATAACGTCCTGCCTACTAAGCCTGTCTGTCAGTCTGATTCTAATTGGTTGATGCTGCACCCGAATCTAGTTGGATTCACTCCAGGTAAAGAATCAGTGGTTTGAAACAATCCACCTGCAATTCGCTGTGTTGTTCTAGCCTATTTGGATTAGTTGCAACCTTTGTTAGTTTTTAAAATAAAGTATTGTGTATTATCTGTAACCTCATTTACCTTGCGGTGTAAAGGCTGTTGATCGAAAATTATTTTCATCTTGTATGGCTATGGAACAGGTCCTAATTTATGAATTGTTACGCTCATTTTGTCATTTTCCCATTTGAAATAATTAATCAGATTTGGCAATTTACATTTATTTCGTAAAAATACAATTATTCTACCTAACTGGATAGGCAACCCTAATAACATCAGTCTTAATTCTGAACAAAGGAACAGTTCTGTTTATCAGCTTGGCACAGACGCCTGCACTCTTATAGTTTTCTTCCTTTTTCGAATTTTGAAACATTTTGATAACCTGAGATTGTGGACTGCGTTGGCCAATTTTCATTCTTTTCCATCCTCCATTCGATCGTTTGAAATTGGTGCCCTGGGTACCTTTTGTTTCGTTCAGCTTTGGATATAGCTTCATTATTTTGGAAGGACATGTGAGGCAAGGTGACCCTCTGGAATGCCGGGGGAGCTTTTGTGTGTTGCTGCCAGGCGTTCGCTACGCTTTTTCGCGGTTTTGTTGGGCCTCCTCTCCGATCGGACTGGGCGTAAAGCTGTTCGTCACCACTCGCAGGTTAGTTTCGGCTTCTTTTCGTCAGCGCGGTTGTATACCTAGAAATTTGTATTTTATTCTACGCCATAGATATGAGCTCTTAATACCTGGATCGGTTCGTCTTTGTGCATTTGGTTATGTCTGTATCACGCGGTGCTCCACCTGCCGGCTGGCCGCCTGTCCCCGCAGCCTAGATTTGCTACCCCTGCAGTAGCTGCATCGTAACATCTAGCGAGGCTCATCTGCGGCCTGTGGCGAGGCCGCCCCTTTGGCCAGCGTACCTGGATTATCTCATCTCCTCCAGCAGTTCGGCCTCCACGTGCCGTGTCAATCTGAGGTGTAATAACGTTTTAGTTTATATTGTAGTTTGCTTTGATTTGTGTGACGGCAGCTCCTGTACTCACTTTTATTCCTACGTAACGTCGCATATTGCATTAACCTCGCAGTCTATTCAAGCTTGCTGTGGTGGCTATAATGCCGCCTACGGGATTTTTATTGAGCTTATCTAGCTTCCCGTTTTTTAATTTTGATAGTCTTGTTTAGGGTTTAGAATGCCCGCAAGCAGTACTTAGAGCTTCAGAGAACACTTTATGACTTTTCTTTAGGACCTAGCAACCCCTGTGAGATCTCATAACTTGCTGGTACCGCCCCGTCTGAATGTTGTGAGCCGTAAAATTAATTTAGTAAGCCAACCATCGGGGTTAAATGTTGGCCTTACACTTTTGCTGGCGCTATTCGCACCCTTGGTTTAACACTTCGCTTAACGGAGATTAGTAGCTTATTTAAAGCCTGAACGTCACTGGTTACATGTTTAGACATGTTACTGCGTGTAATTGATTGATATAAGTTTTGAAGCACTTTTGCGGTGATTACGATGTACCTAGCGCCCTTCAGGCTGATTTAGTTGTTATGGCACAATGCGTTGGTTTCTTAGGGCAACTGTGATGTATTTGTAATTGTTGGTTGTGATAATATTATTGGTGATATTATTGGTAATTACTGTGATAGATTTTTATTGATTGTTGTGTTACTATGTATATTGGTGGTATGTGTTTTGTGTGAATTTGTTGTTTTAATTGTAGCACTATAGAACCAAATAAAGATTAGTACTAGCTATTGGTTTTGTTGTTATTCTGATTTGTTTTGTATATCTCTGACCTTGGGGAGGTCCGATTCAAGGATTCGGATACGTCGAGGAACTGGCTCCCTCTCCCATAGTTTGGTTGCAGCTTTGCTGGAACCTCGAGCCTCTCGGCGAGTTAGCCAAATAGGGCCGATATTTACCAGCCGGAACAATAACAAATACAACTTTCGCCACCAGGTAAGGCCACCCCTTAATGCTTCGTCACAGAATGCAACTGTCTTTATACTTAAATGCCAAATATGATATTTTATTTGTAAGGTACTTATGGTTGCATTCCCAAATTCAGAACTATTCCATAGCCATGCTGGATGAAAATAATTTTTGATCACGCTATAGAATGCCGCATATATTTGAAATTTGATTTCTAAGTTACTTATAGTTGCATTAACAAATTCGGAACTATTCCATAGCCATATTAGACGAAAATAATTGTTGATAATACTATAGAATGCCGCATAAGACCTTGCGTACTGTTCTAGCTTGCTTAGGTTAGTTGCAGCCTTTGATAGTTTTATAAATTGAATGTCTATAAGACACACATTCATAGCTGAAGGTCGAGTTTTGATGATGCGCCATAGGCAGAACCTTATACTGCAGTCTTACCAAATACTTAATTAAAGTTGCACCCACTTGATACAGTCTCTCTTGTCCTTTCCTTTTATTTTTTGTTCTACTTTAAACGTTTCTTGGTGTCTTTAAACCCGCAACTTTTTATCAATTTCATGTCCACTCCATCAAGTTTCGGCAATCAATGAATTTATTAATCACACTTTGCTACTGAAATTTCTGATGTGCAATTTAAACAACCTTTTCCAAATGAACCGTTTACGCAATTCAAAAATGTTATCGAAGCCGGGTAAACAACTGCTACTTAATGCGAATTTCTGATATTTCAAAAACTGTGATTGTTTTATCCGAAAACGAAGCTTTTTCGTTTGTTCGCTTAATTTAGTAAATATAATTTCGTGTTTCGCTTACTATTTCGAACTAGAGGACTTGGGAATATTTTAAATGTTTAGCAAGTGGATTAAAAAATTAATGATTTATTTACATATTATCTTATTCTTCTAATATATGACAACAGATAAAAAGCGTAGTGTTATATAATTTATTTTGGACCGTGTATAGACCAATTTGTAGTAGATATGAGTTTTTTACGAAAAATGAGGTTTCAAATACCAGTACATAAAGCAAGAACCACCCTCGGAAGGAGACTATTTGACTTCGATTAGTGCTTCCTCTTCTGCCACCTTTAACCGTTTTAAGTCTCCCTTCTAGGCCGGGAGCTGTATCTACTTTTCAAATCCTTTTCAAGTCTCTTTTTTGCATCATTCATCCTAAACCAATTCTTCAGTTTTTGTTGACTATTTTGATGAGTTGCTGACTTAAAATGAATAAATTGTTGTTCTACTACAAATTTTCAGCATGCTGTAACGCTGTAACAGTAAAGTGTATCCCATTACCATCAGATGCTGTCGAAACAAGCAAGCTCTAGAGATCCTATCTAAGAGATGAGTCACTGGATCCACAAATTAAGGATCACGTGATTAAGCAAAAACTATATTTCATTTGTTTTATTTAAAGGAAGTAACAAAAAACATAAAATCGGCAAAAATCAGATACTCCATGGTTTGTGGTCCAAAACAAATCACTCTCATGTAGTTCAGACATTGTGTCCGAAATGCTCGACAGTCACCCGTCGTGAATGATCTTTTGTGGTTTGTTGGGGGGACCATCTGCGTGTGTAGTGGTGAGTTGCCGGAAGATTACGCAAATAGGGCTCATCACCATCTTCAAAAGAAGGTTAAAAGTCTTTCTATTCAAATATCTTGACTATCGTTGATGGACTAATTGTTGTTTTACCTATTACATGAGACAGTTGAAAACGAAAGGAGTCAAAGAAAAATAGAATACATTTTATCTTCCATATCACCGGTGTTCTGCAATTTCTTACAATTAATTGAATCATAAATAATATGTTAACTCTAATCAAGTCACACTGAAGACGTACGTATGATTCTTTAAACGTTTATAATTGATAAACAATAATTCAGGAATTAACATAAACAGGTATATATTTTTTAGTTTAGATATTTGTATTATAGTTCGACAAAAAAGTTAAAACTTCAAATAGTGCTCTAAAAGCGCCAAGATAATTTGTGAATCAACAAATAATTGCAGGAAAGCCTCACTTAAATAATGTATCGAACTCTCTCACTGCTTTGCTTTTAGTTATTAGAAAAATAATTTTGTACTGAGCGTACTGTTTATTAATTTCTTAATTTTGTGTAATTTCAGTTCTGTAAACCAAAACCGAAGCCGTGACATGCTAACACGAAATTAATTCGACAGGTTGTCATACTCTCCAAAGAGGAGAAACTGCCGTTTCTGAATCTCACCCTAAGACACTATTTATAGAAATACTTAATATCGTATATACACCGAATTAGGGAAGAAGAGAACAAAGGTGGTAATTAAAATTTACACCTTCAGTTCGAATGTTCATCAATAAATAATGGGGTCTGCGGAGAAACTTTCTTTCCGCTGTCTCTTGGAAGTTCAAAGAGTTAGACAGAAGCGTAGGATAGGATTTCGGTTGTCGTAGTTTTCCCAATATCCACTACTACCACAAGCGAGCATTGTGTCCAAGAACCTCTATAGCTTGCAACAGCAATTAAACATTGACAAAGTCGCATTGGTTTCCATAGAACTGCTGCTAAGCAGGCGTTATTTAAATGAAAAAAGAGGTGATTTAAATTTATGTTTAGGGCAACCGTTTACAGCCGTAAAGTATAAATTGCCATATAACTTCTCACTCTGCTATGGAAACAGCAACGATACTGTAAATGAATTGACGGTATTAAATAGTGCATTGTGAATCTAGGAAGAAAAGCGTAACATTCCCGGACAACTGTGAACAGAAGTCACACAGGAGTCTGGGAATGTTGTCTTTTGTCCAAGATAGACATACTGGTACTTTTTTCCGCTGATCGATACGATTAATTCCAAATAATTAGGAAAACGTGTCCTTTTTCGAACAATATTCCCGACTTAGGACGGGAATATTATTCCCGTACAGTTTTTTTGTAAATTAGCTGGCCCCCGACGGCTGATGTAATGGAATGTTTGACTTTGCTCAACAAAATTTTATCAAAAATGTGTCAATTCGAGTACGATTGGCGGAAAATAATTTTCTTGAATACTAGAAAACCCGGTTGCTGTTGATAAAAACTCATCCTCAATGCTATTTGCCATTATACAACAATACGTGAGTAGTATGGCGACACCTAAACTGGAGCAATCCGCGAATTAAACCGCGAATTAAATCCGCGGATTGATCTAATTAATTTCGCGGTTTGATCTAATTAATTACATATGAAGTTTGATATGTAATTTACATATGTGCTACTGATTAAATTACGCGGCGGCCATTTTTAATTTGCTTCCGGAATTACGCGCCGAATGGATTAACGCGATTTCCATTGTCCCTACCTACTATAGGAAATTTTTCAGATTTTTTTTCTAAGTTCAATTTTTTGAATTTAAATCTCCCGGGTGTCGGCCATCTTGGTTTTCTGGCGCGAATATTTGAATTTCAAACTGCTAAATTTCCCTCTCTTGTGTTCCTTCTCTCTCATGCACGGCGGCCATTTTAATTTAGCGCGAATATTTGAATTTTAAATTTTCAGATTTTTTTTCTAAGTTCAATTTTTTGAATTTAAATCTCCCGGGTGCGGCCATCTTGGTTTTCTCACATTTATTTTAATTTAAAAAAAGCTTCCTGCGATGTCCCATGGCTGGAGTCGAACCAGCGATCACAGCATTACGAGTACGAAGTCTTAACCAACTGGGCTATCGAAGCGATCGAGGTTAAAGGAATTAAACATAGTCACTACTTCAACACTTGCGTGCAGTTTCGGTGCCCTGTTTAACTAATGAATTTCAAATTTACATCTATGTTTATGAACATAGATATTTTTTTTTAATTATTCTCACTTTTACTAGAACAATTACATTTCGTCCCTCGAAGAAATTTCAGAGAGGCCAATTTAATACCGTTTAATAGATGTTTTACATAGTTTAATTTCGTTCTGGCATATTGCCTGATTTAATTATGTATTGTTATCAGTCGATAGGCCTTTAAATAAATATTTGTTGATATCTGTATCGATTTTCATTCAATTACAACAGAACATTCCGTGCTTGTGAGCCGTTACGCTTAAGTTTAGTCGTGTTAATATTTTTAATTAACTCATCGGCGTGTTTATGTATCAATAACTTGTTTTATGTAATTACAATTGGGGCATTTTATATTAGAATTTAAATAAACGATAATATTACGCGGCGTCTTTATGCAGGAGTCGTTTGAATTTTGTAAATGTCTTTTAGCACGAATCGATTCCTGGAAAAACATACTGCATCGTGTAAGTGTATTCGCTAATTATTCAAAATGTTTTATTGAGTATGAAAAGGTCTCATAATTTTGATCGCTGTTGGTGTAAAATGCCTGTCAAAACCTGTCTGGAAAACGCAAGAACCGACATGCTCCGGCTCGAGAGTGGGGTGCCGCTGACGTATTGTTTTAGTACCTGTATAAAAGTGTCTGCGGTCTCTATAACGCATCGAATTGCTTCACTCTCAACCGTCGTGTCAACAGCATCAGTGTAACTAAGATGGATCCTCGAAGTGTTAATAAGTGCCAAGAAAAACCAGGCCCCTACACCAGGAGACCGGCCGCAGCAAAAACAAGTAAGAAAACGCATCTTTTAAATTAAAAACAACACGATGCACCGTCACAACCACCAGCCATGGACGTGGAGGCCAAGGGGTATTCACCACGTCTAGATGCCACCGAGGAGGACCTGCGGGTGTTCATTGAGGAGACGATGCCTTCCTATGACGTAACACCGATCGTGACGCCTGAGATCCGCCAAACCCGACGGGAAAAGAAACGGTTATTATGCGACCTCACTGTGCCTTTAAACAATAGCGCCAGCAAGGTTGTTCATTTGGGACTGGATCCTTATAAACAATTTTCGCCTGTTGCAAGAATTCTGAAGACCGACATTGGAGCAGGTGTTTCATTCACAGCCGAGTCGTTCATGACTTTTGTGGAAGCGCTACCGAACATGTTTGTGATGGCCAAGCAGGGGACTTTCAGATGTGAATTAACTGAGCACACAGTGGAGTACGTGAACAGTGATACCTGCAGGATTATTACAAAGGACCCCGAGAACAAGTTTACTCTTTACGTAACGTATGAAACACTATCAAATTTATTGCCGATGTACAACTTGATGGTTGTGAAAATAAATGACTTGAAACGTGTAAAGTGCAGTTTCCAAAATTTTGGTGAAGTGATCGTTGACAAAGTAATACATGCAGAAAATTTGTGTCTTGATGATTCAATCATTTTTAATACTCTGCGCTGGACTTTCGCTAACGATATTTTATTGTGGGAACTTGTGTTCAAATTTAAAATGTATGTTATTATAGAATTGCAGAAGCTGGTTGATGCAGATGAGCGCATGAAATCGTACATGTCCTAGTTTATATGAAATATTGTATGAAAATGTAAATAAAGAATGTTTTAAACTGTATTTCTTTTTAATTATGCGGCGAGTGTTAGTTTATACATGCGGTAGGTTGGCCGAGTGGTTAAGGCGTCAGACTTAAGATCTGATCTCGAAAGAGGTCGTGGGTTCGCTTCCCGCACTTACCATATTTTTAATGTATTTATTATGAGCGTGTTGATTTTTTAAGTTAGTTTATTCATGACGGTCCTACTGTAATAATCGCCCACTGCATAAAAATGGAACATCAGTTTTCACATCCGTTTTCTGCTATCATAGCAGGCCCCTCAGGATCGGGCAAATCGTTTTTTGTAATAAATTTCTTGAAAAATATGAAAAAACTCTGCACTGTAAATTTCGCTAAAGGTCTGCCAGACATGACATCTTTTGAGGGGTCCGAACCCAAACTTTTAATAATCGACGATTTAATGAGGGA
>OW679195.1:126248196-126475679 GCA_940337035.1 Agriotes lineatus
TGCAGTTAAGAAATTTTTTTAACCCCAGATTTAAGTAATTACGTCACCCAATGTATGTAACGAAACTTCCAAATGGCGCGCTACCGTCTGAAAACAGCAGGTATTGCGGATCATCACAGCATGATCTCCATCTACCTCTTTTACGTCAAGGAATAGACGCAATTGTAGGCAGCAATAAACGAACGGACGTCAAAGTCGAATAACAATAGGCCAAAAAAATTAGAGTGGTAGACCATAAGTTCATAAACTCAAGCAGGAAATTATCTTTTCTTAGGCGAATATGAATATTTCAACATTAAACCTGTGCCCGGCTGGACAAAACTTATTGTATTCAAATAATAGAGAATTCTTTCAACTTGCACAAGCGACCTGTAGAAACAGAGACACTTTGGAATTTCAGATTATTGCTTTTCCATCCATCTTATGTTATTCTGATCTAGATGAGGGCCCGGGTCAGCTTGCTTAGCCTTTAACTACCAAATTAGATTCCGGTATTCGTTTCTACGTAACGTATTTGTATTTTAATCATATTGACGTGTTTGCAATTTATGTTAGTAAAATTGTGTTCTAATGTACCCAAATAGGAATGTTACTGTTTTCCACAATCATTTATATCGTGTTGAATCAACTAAATTCCTAAAGTTGCAACTCCCTTTTATGTGTAGCTCGTAACCTAGAGTTTCCTAAGTTTACTTTATCAATTAGACAGAAATGAAGCTAAATTGGACTAGTTACAAATATTAAATGTCACAACTAAAAATTAAATACATAAGCAAAGTATGTACAAACGAAAGGTGCATAAATAAGGAGTAATACTTCGTAAGTCTCCTCGGGTATCTTTCTGGATGATGGGTTGAGTACGGTACGACTAAGGTGTTTGAATACGGTGACGGTTCTCTGTAACTACAAATAAAAACGCAAATATGGTTAACTGTATATTCGATGCTTTTAAGACAGGAGACCCGTGGTATTCCAAAATTACCAGTGTCTTTTCCGGTTATAAATCTTTTCACTACATACATTGCGTTACATTCCCTTATCTCTCGAACTGACTGGCGAGCCGGAACGATTGTTGACACCGAAAATCGGCTCGGCAAAGGAACAGGGATTGCTTACCACCGAGAATCGATAATATATCGTGTACAGATTTTGAGGCCACGGGATGCTTTCTAGACTTCGGGTATCTTCCTGGAATAAGCCTACGACTTAAGTTGTCCTTGATGGACTGTGCATTGTATTTATATAGCCGTTTCAGTCTCTGTCTACTGGGATTAGCTTTTAAGGGAAGAAGAGTGGGGGTGCATTGCGGTTACATGCAACGTGACCTCGTGCATTGCTGGGCTCATAATGAAAGTCATCTAGTGCACCGGCGGCGAAGATCAAAACGTTTATAGCGATTTTACATATTATTGTCTATTTCGAAATATATAGTTTGTACTGGAGAAAACAGTACACAATGAACCCTTGGATAAAAATGGTGTAAGGTGACAATCGCCATACGCTTCCTCTATTTCCTTCTATTAGCATTAATGCATTATCATCAGGGATGTCTACAAAAGCACGGAATCAGGCTGCATTTTTAAAATATTTATACCTTATCGCAGTAAACTTACTTCGAAGCATGATAAAAAGCATAATATGTTGCACAATTTGAATAAACATAATCTACAAGGTACATATTCAAGTATTGATAAAAGCTTTTATGCGACAATACCTAATGCGATTCGTTTGTTGCAGGTAATAATGCATCCCGACTACAAAGATAATATGTGAATTCCTAAGTGCTGGTCATCATCCAATCGGAAATCAAACACACCCCGCGGTGGATAGCGACTTCACACAAAGGAGTTATGAAGTCTTTCTTATGAGCTCCAAGCACGCCAGCGTAATAATTATCTGGCAAACGAAGCAGGTAATTGCTCATAATCCATTTTTCAGTTTGTTTACTCCTTCGGATGCAGCTTCCCCTGGAACTGGCGCTCTGAGCGTTGATTAATTAATCCGCTTTGTTGTCTACTAATGCGTTCTCCCTAAGCTCAGCCATTTCTACGCATAACTTTTTTTATCTGTGGGGAAGTGGGGGTTGAGTAGATATTCAAATATGTAGGTTTTTAAGCATTTTTGCGAAAACAACCATTAATTATCGTCTACGCGATGTTAACCGCAGATCTAAGCTTCAAAGTAAAAACAACAACAAATATTTGTTTTTATTCCTGTTTGTTCAGCTTTAATCAGTACCTCATGTTTATTTAGCATGTGGGTTGTTGCTTTTGCTTTGGTTTCGGATTTATTTCTAATTTATAATGAAATTAAGTAGAAATTTAGTAATATGCGAACAAGACTATAATGTAAAGGAAAGTCAATGTAGAACAAATATTGAATTAGTGAAAATGAAATGTTTAATTACAAAGATTAAATCAGTTTCGTTCCTTATCGTGAAGATTATTTTTACAAGCATTGTTCTAACTTTGAAATTTCAAACAGGCTCAGTTCTCTAGGGGAATCCCTTTCCATAATCCTACGCATGTAACGTTTTAGCACTGTGCTGCTTTTTCAGATCTCGGCGAGATATCGGGCCCTTTTCATTTTATAATGTTGATTCTTGTGCCGTTTCGATTCTCTTATTCTCAACGCTTCAGCTGTCCCAGTAAGCGTGGAATAACAAAATATTGCTAATAGAAATCGATACCAGACTACTTCACGTTTTCACATTGAGACATCTTGAGCTATCGCTGTTATTGCAATAAAAATACGAGGAACCTCCTGAGGTGACAAATATTATCGAAGCGAAGTGTACGTTGCGTTATGGTATGTTTGATTTATTTTCAATTTAATCAAAAACGTTCATTTCCTTGCAAAGCATTTTTCTCTTCAATATTTTTTATCGTAACTACTAGATGCCCTAAAAGTTATTTATAAAATCATAATTAATATTTTGCAGTGTTGACTGTTTTTATGTGTAACTCTCGCTTAAAACTTCGTTTCAGAGTTAATTAAAATAATTAATTACTTAAAAACGCTGTACTTATAATGACAGTAAGGGTATGTTGGCTCTTTCTCTGTCAAATGAAGCCATTGCTGAAGATGTTGACATTACCCGATGAAAATTATGTTCATTTTAACCACCTTAAAGAATTTTTCCCACGATTGCTTTTACAGTAACTTATAGTACTTGAACGGTCGTCGTGTATTGGGTTACCTACGCTTCTGCTTTGATTTTGTGGTAGTTTTTGAATTAGCAATTGTTATTTCTCATTTTGAAAATTTCCAAGAAAATTGTGATTCTTCAGTTTACTTCCTGTACCGCAAGATGCATATTTGGGACTCCTTTCAGTGACACTTAGGAAGCTAATTTATACATCGAATTGTCAGCAATCACGTACGGGTTTAATATAACGGTTTATTGAATTGCTGCACCGATCTGATTGACTCAGGAATTAGTGGTATGTTCAAAGTAATCTGCAATCTGAGATACGCACGGAACCGGTTTATAGGCCCTTTTTTCAAGTAGCCCTCGACATTCTTCATGTTCTCTTTGATGATCTTTTGGATGACTTTGAGTGTTAATGGAGCTGGTCGTGGTGTTTGCTACCTGTATGGCTGTACTTCCTACGCTGGTCGAAAATCCTGCCACGTGGTAGCGAATCCATTTGGGTTAAACCTTTGCCGCACGTGGTCAGCAACGTAATTTTATTGAACTTCTATGTAGTTGGAACTTCCACTACCAGTCTTGCATCTCCCGCTTGCTCAATAACTGGTTTTCTATGGAAGATGCTTGTGGCATATTTTAATCCTTTGTAATTTGTAATTAGTAAACAGCTATCAGCTGATTTCACTTACAATATGTTATATTTTTATATTTGTCAAGTATTAGAAATGAATTATTCGTCTAATCGCCTGGTGCCTTCAATTAAACTAACTTTTGTGCAATTGCTGTGAAACTTTTATAAGTATTTATACAATAATGACTTGGACGTAAGGTATTTATTTATCTGTGGTTGTATTTAATACGTACTCCAGTTTCCAATGTTATTCAATTTCATAAAAGTATTTTGGCAAATCTATTTGAGGTTGCTTAATTGTTGTTGCTACACCATTGGTACCTGAACTTATTAATGGTGAATCTATTATACGACCTGTTGATATCTACTTGTGTTATTGAGATAAGATTCTAAAAGGGACGCTTGGCAGTAATTTTTTATATTGCTTAATTTGTGCCCGTTACTTCGAAGTAGAGATGAGCGCGTGGGTGAGTATTCACTCACGTCGAGCACGTTTTACACTTACTTTAAACACTCACGCTCACGTTCACTGACGCTCACGGCGCGACCCTCCACCCGCGACGTGACCTGCAGCTTTTATTTGAAAATTCAAATTCAGATAGAACAGAATGTTAAAACTTAAAACTAATAATGGATCTACAACAGAACTAAAAACTCCAAAATAAATAACCTACGTAATATGGTGCAATCAGAACACAAAAAGAAATAAATAAAAATTGATTGAAATAGCTTACAACAAGGGATAAATACAGATTTCTTGCAACATTTCGTGCAGCCGTTGTTAAAGACATTACTTTTCATATTAAGAGCTCTGATTGGAATTTGTTTTTCTTTTACTGCTACCAGTACAAAAAGGTATATGCTGCTAGGCAATACTTTTAGTTCCTAGGTTTAAAAGTGCTTTTAATTCCGAGGAATTAAAAAAAGGTCTACTGGGTTGCCTATAAACGCAGACACGCGATTGACTGTAGAGACAACATTCACAACACAACACAGGTGCGAAGCTCCGTCGCTGCAGACTGCCATTCGGAAGAACAATGACCTGTGGCTCCAACTCTAGATCTTCCACATGAGTAAGCAGCGGGTAACCGGGCACTTCGCAGTCTTTTATTCGTTACTAAATTTTAAGGTGACATTAACGTGAATCACGCCTTGGAAATTTTCACTCACGTTTATGGCCCGATTTTCACATATTACTCACGTTCACGACGGGACCTGACTGTTTTTACGTCACGCGCCCATATCTAGCTCGAACCAATAATGCTTCCAAAGGTGCTTCTGGTTTTTACCAGCCGAAGCTCTTCTAACTGACGTTCTACAATAAAGTAGCATCTGCAGCAAAGTAAGGCTTAATCGATTGGACGTTATAGCATTTTCAAATTTAACATTATGTAATTATCGTATTTAAAATCCAAACTCTATATTTAATACATAAAGGTAATTAAAGTTGTAGTGGTTATTTTCTGCATTTCTGGTTCATTATCCAATCAAATATATTTTTGTATAACAATTCAATCATGTGATACGATCTTTAAATTGTTTCTTGGTAATTTATCAGTTAAGTTTATCGCTTGCATCCATGGTAATCCCAAAAGATGGAGACGGTATTTCAAACACATCGTTTCAGCTGCCAATTTGCGTCAGTGTAAGGGTCATAATTATATAAATTCAATTAATGTAATTTTTATACCCTGTGAAGAACAGGTTAGATTTTGTCAAGCTCGTTGCTTCAAGCTAGCCCTTGGGACCACACTTCAGTCGAACAATTGACTTCAAGAAAAGACATTTCAGGTGATGTGACTGTTGTCGTTCCCTGCAAATAGCTGTTTAGGGTAGTCCTAAAAACATAATTGTTGGCAATTCCGAATCCCGTCTCGTTTGGGTGTAGTGGAGTTTCATATCGATTTCCTATCGGATATATTCAAAGGCATTATTGTGTTGCCTCGCCGACGACGCCTTGTATTCCGAGGCAGCAGTAGAGAAACATTTCGTTGTCAGCGCATAGATCAATGTCTACACTCTCAGCCAATACTTGAGATTTCCATTTTGGTTTCTTCAGAACGGTTTCTATTCGCGAGCCTGCAATTCTCGTCAAACTTTTCCCCGCTTTCGGGACACAGTCACGGTGTTTGCTCCCTTGATTTACTGCATCAAGCTTAATATGTTTTATTAATTTAATATTGCATGTGTGCTTTCCGCAAATTTTTAATATATTATGAATGGTAAACTAACAATTTTCTCCATGCTTAAATTTCCGCCCATTGTGTAAGTGTTTACAAGTAAGTAATGCAGCTGTGTTATCTGTTTTGAGATGTATTTCTGCTAGAAATGTAGTAACGCCCTAAGCGTTTTGCGCAAATGGATCATTGTTGCTTTTCCCAACACGCGATGTGACATCATGAGCAGGTAGAATTCTTTAGGATAGTGTTACCATTATTGTTGTGATTTTGGCCATCAGTTAGCTTAATAGAGTTCTTAAATTTACTGCATCATTTTTATTTGAAGTGGCAAGTACAGTTTTGCTTTGTCGGATGATAAATTTCAATAGATCAAGAGAGAAGGCAGGTTCAAATCCTATACAAGCATATTTCTTATTTTCAAGGGGACATTTTCTTGATTCAAGTTTTCTATTACATCACTGACAGCAAGTGGTGCTTATAAAAATTACATGAATTTGTCGCCGTATCTCTCCAGGTATAATTGTTTTGACTATCGCAAACGAGACCCTTTATTTTAATTTAAGACCCACTCTCACGCTGGGCTGCTGGACTGTTTCAAGCTTGCTGCATGTTGAAAGCCAAGTTATGCCTTCGAACATATTATTTGAGAAATAATTAGTTCACAATATGTATACTCCCCGACATAATAACTTTGACAACATTTGATTCGGTTAGCTTGTATCGTTGCTGCCAAAATAATAAACATTCGTACAAAATTATCGGCAAAGCCACTGGCCTTTAATACATTAATATTGAAAAAATTAAGCTATTTGCTTATGGTTGACGCCAGTAAAATTGTTATACTGGCGTAGTAGTCGCCGGTAATATCGACAACTATAACTTCATTGCCGTCATTTTCTAATATCGTTAACATATTGTCGACTCAGCTAAATTCAGAGTCTAAGCAAATGGTCCTTGGGCCTCTCTCTTAGATTTCAATAAATCGTTTGACAAGGTTACAACACAGATTCATTGACGACATACAATAACCGCTTCGAAATAGTTAAGTCTTTCAATCTTGAGGCACTAGCTGACTGCTGTCGCTTTTCACCTAACGTCCCCATCGAGGCCAAGGTTGCATCGTGCTTTTTGCATTTCCCCAGGCTTTTGGGTACGAAATAGACTCTCATGTCGCCGTCGCTCTATAAGTGTGTCTTCACCAACTGGAATCAAACTCGCAATTAAAGAACCATGGTCGCCTGCCGCATCTTTGCCTATAGATATGCTGTCTTAGAGCACCAAGACTTTCGCGAGCTGCTGCCGTCCTCGTGAAATGTGCTTAAATGTTATTCTAAAAGCTAACAGCTCGCATTAGAAAATGAAGCTGCAGTGAGCCAATCCAGTGTTGAATGCAGACTGATTACTCTGGGGGGAAAATGAAACGTCTGGGGGGTATTTTTACCTATTCCACCGCAATCCGCCCATTATTTTATAGATTTAAAGAAACATGAATATGAAGTGGTAATGTTTCCGGGGGGGGGGGGAATTTTGTTATGCCCGGGGGGGGGATTTCACCCCCGGTCACCCCCCTGGATTCAACACTGAGCCAACCTGTAAACTTCGCTTTGCAGCTCTCACTCTTAATAGAAAGCGATAATCGCGGCGTCGGTTCTGCCGTCCTCCTTACGCGAGCCGCTTCTTACGCACATCTTCGCAGGCGAAGAAGGTAAAACCTGCACCGTTTTCAGAGTGCTCAACGCCAGTTGCTAGGCATTTCTCCCCCTAACCGGCAACGAAAGCAAAACCTGTGCAGTTTGCCGGGTGCCTAACGCCAGTTCGTTTGCCAACCGCTCGACATTTTTCCACCTAACCCCGAACTATGCGGTCGGAAATCTTCTGCAACATAAAATCGACTGGCGGTCACTCACTCAGAAGTATTGCAGCCTCTGTTGACGCAGTTTTAAACGCTATAGTCGCTTTCACAGTCACGACGCGGTATGCGCTCAAGAGTTGCCGACATGTTGCACCCTTCTGCCCGCACTGTTATGAATGGATTCTGGAAAGTGAAAGAAGTATATTGTCAGCATGAACAATGAAAGACTGAATACAATTGCGGGTAACAAGCTTCCAAAAGGAAGAAGAAACATGTATACCTCCGCAGAAGAAAGTATGGCTGCATCAAGGTATATTAGGAGTCGGGATATAGCTCGAAATTGACAAAACTATCAATAATTTCATAGCGTTGAATTACATTTTATCAATCCTTCTCTGATACTGTTCTACATTAAGAGATGTTTAGAATGTGCATATACGTGCTGGTGTCACAGCGCCGTTGTTGCGTCTACTTTTTATAATTTTTCTCCCTTTATTGCGACCTAGCACAGTTAACAACACGAGAACCGTTATCTTCTTTCCATTAGAAGCTAAGGATACTCAATACAACTAAGCTCTGGAAATTGACCCATCTAGCTCGTAACCTAAAATTATATGCTGCAAGTTTCTAGGAATAAAAGCGAATTTGTTCACAGTCAGTGTAAGGAAAATGCATATTCAAATGCACAACCAAGACAAAGAAATACGACGAAACCTTAAATAAATAGCTGTTTCTAAATATAACGGTGTTTACTAATAATATAAAAACTATGAAAGAGTGCTAGAAACATTTGCCGATCAAAACAATACTAGAGTCATGTGACTGACATGCATTTGTATCTAAATATTATTAAACAAAACCAAAACAGCTGTTATTTATACGCGACCAGTCAACTGCATAAAAGTCCGGTTTTGTGAAAGATATTTCGCTGAGTCTCGTGAGGTAATGCGATACTGCCGCTAAAGGCAACTGTTTGACGTCAGGAATTGCAACCATGGTTTAGATACAGTTCCAAAAACGCTACCTGGCGACGCAGACTTCCTTACGTTGCTCAAAGACAGGGTTGTGCGCTCTAGAAGTCTTAAAGCTCCTGAACTGCAGCGACCCACTAGAGCTGCTGTCAGTTTGTATTAACTCCTGCATATTATTTTACCCTGCAGAATTACTCAAGGAACTGCGTGGAAACAGTTATTTTAGCGCTTTGCACTAAAATGTACAGTTATGGACGTTGGCCCAATTCTGTCTCGTAAAATGACCGAAGTGCACAATGCAAGTGCCACACCACCAATGATCAGACTTCGCGTCCCACGGTCAGAAGAATCTGTTTTGGCTACCAAAAACCTTACTTTCATTATATTGTCAAAATAACTGTTCAAGCAAAAACGCGGAATGGTTCTGCCGGATGCATACGCATTGGAGCCTAGGTTACACGTATTCAAATTTAAATAAACTAACCATATACACATATCCAATATTACAGGATAAATAAAAGTACAAATTGACTGTATATCACTGAACTCCGGTTAAGCTAGGTCAAATACCGTTTGAATATTTACTTTTAAAAATTTATGGAAAAACTCTTCCGAACTTAATTTTTAAAGTTTAATTATTGTTTCCATCAAGCTCTCTGGAATTTCTTTGTACTTTCAAAAGTGACTGTATTTCCATTTAGTTTTACGAGAAACCCTGCATCATAAAAAGATTCCCAACTCAACCTGTATCTATTCAATTGTGCGGAGACGAAAAATTTTAAATTCCAGCTGTTTCAGTCAGTAATAAAAGTAAAACAAAGCATTTTTTATTTGAATGTAGACGAGATCATGACCTTTTGTTTCTTCTAGTTGGAATTTTTGTCACACCATACTTGCAAGCTCTTCAGAATTATTAATATATTATTTTTTTACAAAATTTATTATGGAAGTTTAAGAAACTTTATCTATTTCACTCAGAATAGCTTCTCAATAAAATTGGAGTTTCAAACTTCGCCGATTCTGGAACGCAACAATATGTTAGTTGCTATTTTCGTATCTTTCAGACGTGGTGTCACGTTTTCCTGGCAGAAACAAAGCAGCTGCTCCAAAAAAGGTGAAAAACGATTGTTTACCGCGATGTTTGATATATTCTTGGCCGAGATAGCTAATTTGCAATCGAAACCTGGCAGTGGATCTTTGGGAACATTTATTAGTCAAAGGGCGACTCTATCAGTCAACGTAATTAGAAATTGATTGCGACGGAAAAAACGAAATAAAGTTGGAGTGGATGCGAGGTCGTCGTAAAATGGAAAATTAGTGAGGGTTAAATGCGAATGAGCAACGGCCGCTCGTAAAGCTACAATTAGGCAATAATCAGAGTTTATTAAGGTTATGAATTTTATCCATCATCTCCGTTGGAACTCATATACTTTTATTGCAAGGTTGCATAATTGTTCACAGTGGTCGTTGTTCCATTGAATTTGCGGAACTGCAGAACCTTCAATAAAATTCGGAATTAATCATTGAGTTAATGTAATTTACTATTCGCAGCCTAAACAATATTCAACCCAATTTACGCGCAGCTCCCAGCTAGGTTCTGCGTCGCGTTTTGCACAAGTTTGCATTGTACCATGCAGTATTGGAACTATGATTCCTGCAGCACGAGATGAACATTCAATTTCGCGGTACCTACCAAAATGTCACGGGCGCCGCTGATTGTTCAATACGGTCAGTGCTATTAAGGCCTAAATGAAATTTTTCGAATTTGGTTAAATGGTAAAACATCAAAGAAACAGAAGCGATGCTAGGTCTTAAGGGAGTAAAACACAAAGCTGCAGGAAAACGCCGCATATGCACACTAAGTGAAAAGCGAAAGTAAAGGGAATGTGCGTGCATACAAAGGCATTCTAGACGTTGCAAAAGACCTTTAAAGGAGATGGCGCCATGGACAGTAGTGGAAAGACACTAACCTTTTTTCAGTTAACTATAAATTTGCACTGCACATTTTTCCCCAACATGAACAAGCAAACAGCTCTTTCTCACACTTCAAAGCGTCAATGTCTGTAACCAGAACTTAAATGATTTCCATTAAAAGCTCATGTTTTATTTGTGCCGCCGGCTTACGTCCTTAAGAGCCCTGACGCGTATTGATTTCAAGCCTGAGGAGTTTTCGTACAAAGGAAGCAGTGTCTGTAATGCATGGCATGTCAAAGACGACTCCGTTATTTTCAGAAAAAAATCGTAGAAATACAATTTAAAAAAAGTGTGGATCAGAAGGGTTGAGAAGCTGCAACCTTCAAACTAAACAAAAACTCATACTACGATGTCTACCATCTGATATGTTATCAAACATCGAAAACAACCATCTACATATATAAAATCAGATTCACTCGTCCTTGACCCGATTTGCTTTATGGTAGGTACGTTATCAAGGATCAAACTACACACAGGTGGTTTAGTGGTGGCAATATTATCCAAGAAGGGTAATCTTATGATACTCCTGGGGAGACACGCAGACCTTCCTAACGCAGCAAACGCAACCAAGGGATTAGTTTACGTGCATCAATTAGTCTTCTGGTGCCATTTCACATGTCTGCAATTATGAAATAGCATTTATATTACATCACTTCCCGTCATAGAATAAATTGAGTTAAGTGGGCTATTTTGTCACTCACCCCTATAGTTCAAAGTGTATTTTAAAAGTAGTTTACAATGGATATGTCTACAATGGGTATGAGACTGCAGTATCAGCCATAATTGTCTAACAAGATTATTTTCTTACACAGTTACATAGTCCTCTTTGAAACTAATACCTAATATCACATAAACGATTTAGTATACAAAAACCTTAGTAAATGTGACGATCCTGGCCACGTGAAAGAATGGTATAAATGCTAGGGTTGAAAAATATACAGATCTTGTCGTCAGAGAGTGTATTAGAAAGGCAGCTGATAGAAAGAGCTGGAAGTCATCCGACCAAGAATTACTCACAACGATTTCAATATAACCGTAGTTTCTTCCGTTTAAACATTCCGGAAAGAAACTCAAATGTAGCTTTGGTATACTTTGTATATCCTCATAAATATCACACGCACTTTTCCTCAATCACCACATAAATGCAAGGAATAATGAAGCTCAACCTTTTACTTTCTTACAAATAGAGCAAGTCAAATTGGTAAGCAGCATGTGCTTGTTTACAGGTTGCAAATTGCAGTGAAAAGAGATTTGTTATCGTAACTACCATCCATCGGGATGCAGGAGCGCATAACTGGCCCACGAAATACGATGAAGTCATCTCTGAGCTGCACCATTCGATACCTCGGATGTCGTAAGTTGAGAGGTGTCTCCATAGCGTGGGATGTGCAGTTGAATGGAGAGAAGATAGCAAAGATGGCAGCAATTTGGAAATTTTGAAAGACCATCAAAAATTATATACAGGATATCGAGAGTAGCTTAAAGATCTAAAATAAATTCAATAAAATGTCAAACCATGTCCAGGTAGGCGACAAAATACTTACCATTAAATCTTAACTTATTCAGACAGGGTGCCGCAATTTGCTAAACCATTATGCAAAATTCTGCACCCGCCTGCTGACGATTTTTGAACATAAATTAGCTTTCCAACGTTTACCGAAGGTGCTCCAAAATGCCTTTTAAGTTATCAAAAGTAAAGTGAAAAGTCGAACATTTTCAAAATGGGTACTGGTAAAATAACTATCCTAAGGCGATTCACTTGGAAATTTTCAAAAAGGGGAATGCTATTTGTAAATGCAAAGTTATCAAAACAATATAGGCAGTCCACTTGCCCCATTATAAAATCAAAGCAGTAGCATAGAAAATATGATATTCGCAATGATCTTCCAAATCCTCTAAGAAAAGGGAAACCTATTTTACGAATGTTAGATATAGCATTACCAAAATCAATATACGTACGAGTTAGGGGTATTTATTGCAATCTCTTCTAGCTCAGAATTTAGATGCATGGTGTAGTATGATATAGCTACCATTAATGATTAACATAATCCCTACACATTTTGACAGCAACCAACAAGCGAAATATCTTAGCACCGTTTTCAGCCCGAGAAAAAATTCGTTAAAACATTATGCAGGGTGGTTTAGGTTATCATATTGGGTTATATCGTTCAGAATCGATTAAATTAGGCTAGTTTGGGTTAAATTTAGTCAGATCAGATTAAGTTAGGTTAGGTCATATTTATATAAATGCGTGCCACTACATCTAACACGAAAATAGGAATGCCCTAGAGAACAATGGAGTAACTAGCAGAGGTTATAAAAGTACAGAGTGAAAGTTGCTACATCAACTATGACTAATGTCCAGTCTGAAACAGCAAAGAAGAAAGCGGATATTACCGTTAAGCGCTACTATAAAAATAATAATAATATTTAATTTAAAAGACCTGATTAAGAAAGGTAAACAGACAACAAAAACATCTGAAAAATTGCATCCAGCAGAAGAAACGAGGTGGCAAAATAGAAATACGACAACCATATTTGGTAGGAGGACCGAGCCAGATCAAAGGGTGTACGCATGAACGAAGGATAGTTATTTCAAGTGTTGCAAATCGGAACATGGCATGGCTGCATGAATCAACCAGCGTGTCTTGCCTGTAAAATGCCAGAACATAGAGCTGGCAAAATGACATGCCAACCCAGGAGATCTTCCCAATCAACACGTAGATTTAAGGTTATATCAAACCTAAACCGGCGATCGCAGCCCAAAACCTACTGGAAGCTGTAGCTGCAGAAAAACATTTACCTAGTACCAACAAAAATAAAACGCTAGTAGTAAAGAAAAAAAGATACTGCGTAGGCCTTACGTGGGTACCAGTGAGATGAACTGAAAGAACTCTCCACCCTGCCACTGACATAGGGCGTTAGGAGATGGAGCGGAGTGGAGATAACCTGCGCCTTGAATACGAAATCCTCAAAACTGGGAGAGCAAGTAGAAAATACTAGTGACAGGCTGCTATCTGAATAGAAGCAGGAAGCAGCATGATTATTCTAAATACGAACCAAACACCAACGTTTAAAAGAAGATATAAATAGTTATACACCAATCTGCCACAGAAATGATAGCAAACAAAATAAAAAACTGGAAAGTGGTAGAGAAAGAAAACTTGAGCCACCATGAAAACATTGCCTTCGACATAGATTGTTACCATCACTCTGACCGTAAGCAGGAGAAAAGCAAAAACAACCGATTTCTCAACCGAAGGTGGCCCTGGGTTAAACAAAAGAATCTAACCTTAAGCTGTAAGGTAAAATATGGGCGCCATGTAGCAAGTAACTCAGCACAGCTAACCAAGAAGGTACATGACGATAGCTACTACTAACGAATCCTGAAAGGCAATATAGGTAACGGAAAAGGTAGTACATACACAACAACAAAAAAAACAATCAAGCAGATAAAATTTTGGGTGTCGAGCTGAACTCGACCCTAAACCCACTAACGCAAGGGTATTCAGATGTTGACAGCAATTAACAATATCGCTCCCACACACTCTTGTTTCTGATTATAGGGTGCTTCGTAACCCGGAATATAACTTGTAGTTGATTTATACCTAATCAGTTTTCAATGTGTCGCATAATAGTAGGTTTTTAAGCAAATTCGATTCAACCGAGTTCTTTTTCACTCATCTGACGTGAAAGCCGAAATCTAATAAAGTTTTCATGCAGTTGCCACAGGTCCAAATTGCAATTAAAATTTACATGAGCGGTTCGTGTGACACAATTTTGGTTGACACATTACAGGTTACAATGCAAACAGACGCCTAAATCCGAATTAACTAAATAGTTCTGTGCTACATAGGTAAGTGCTATATTTACACTAATTTCATCTATTTACGAGGTCAATTTAAGGTTTTCTGAATGTAAAACAAGGTAACACAACCACAAAATAGGACACATATCAAAAACGGGTTCCCAAACCGTAGGTGAGCTCGGAGGCCGACATCTCAAAGCAGGGGCAAAATATAATGGATCGAGACCGACCTTTTGTGGCGAATTTCTCAGGTAGCAAACATACGCTTGTCGAAAGCCCTGTCGAACAGCGTCGGGGTAGTCAGGCAACCATGCTGCAAATTCGAACAGCGGAACTGCAGGTTAACGTTCGACAATGAGGCTCCAAGTGTAAAATCTTCATGTGCACGAGTCCCATACGAACAAGCTGGAGTTACCCAAGGAACGAACGATCTTCGCCTCGTGCCGTAAATAAAAAGGGCTAAGGAAAACGATAGGATTACACCAAATAAACGGAAGCTAAAGCATACCCTTGGGGTGTTTCGCCCTTAACTTCGCCAGCGTGAAACGTGCCGTGTGCAGACCATATCCCAAACTAATGCTTGGTCTTAAAAAAATCACAAAATAACCTTCACAGAAACGTCAACACAATATCCCGACAAGTGCGGCGCCTACAAGTGAATTTTCAAACAAAGATGCTCGTGAAGAAATCCGATTAATCGAATGCCAGGAAAAGGAGACAAGTGCATCCAAAATTTTGGAAACCTTGAAAGAATGCAGGGTAGCCAACTAGAACAGCTTGATGCGTGGAGTGTGGCCTAACCTTTAGGAATTTTCATACATTGAAATTTGAAGCATGACTGCTAGTTGAAGTAAATTGTAGGAGAAACTTTAGATTTATTGAAAATAAGGCAAATACTTACATAAATATTTATAGATGCCTTCACACCTGTAACAAGATAAAGAAGAGAATTTGAAAACACACAGTCTCTAAATACATAAGGGCTGAAAAATACATCAAATGAACGAATATAAATTTAAAGAGAGTTGTGGTAGTTAAGAATGTCTAAGCAAAGAAGAGGCACAAAATTTTTTAAAAAGGATTACAAGGTACCGGAGGAAATTGAGAAAACAAAGAGGACATTGATTAGAGAAAGGGAAAGAGAAAGACAGGGAGAACAACTGTAAAATGCTTTGGAGGAAGTGTATAAGAATTTAAGGAAACAACTACGAAAAAAGATAAAAAAATCAGAACCCATTTGCGCAGAAATAGAAAACGACAATTCGGGATTGGGATATACCGTTGTAATGAAGAGGCTAAATCTTCGAAGACATCGAATAAGTGCGGAGACGAGAAGAGCAGCCGTCAAAAGTGCATAACGAAGCGATTTAACCAAGAAGAAGAACAGGAAGCAAACGTATACAGGCCAGCCAGAGTATACATATAATGGAAATCATGAACAAGGCACTGATACAAGGTAAATTTCTTGGAATATGGAAAACCGCCTGGCTAATGCCAATACAGAAACCAGGATGAGAAGAAGAGGCTCCCTCGGGGTACAGGCCCATACATTTATGGAACCCAGCTTAAAAACTACTAGAGAATGATTGCAGAACGGCTACATGAAGAACGGAGATGCAGTATGGCTTTTGAAAAAGGAGACCAACCTTCATGGCTGGAAATCAAGTTAGAGAGGTCACCGAGAAGGAAATAAAGTTCACCAAAGCAAAGGCCCTAAGTGGGCTAAGAAGTTTGGATATAAAAAACGCGTTTAACTTTTTTTACTAAAGGCAAATACGGAGGAAGGGCAAAGGATTAATGTAACAGCAGAAGTCCCAAAGAGAGCAGAACTCGGCCCGGTAGTACGGAATGTATCATACAACGTTAGAATTCAGCACCTCAGGAAAGCTATGGTACTTCGTCTCTTAGATTTGAAATTTATAGCGGTTCACCTACTTCTTCATTTCAACCAAACAGAGCGTTTACCTTAGCGTCTACTTTTCTTACGCAATAACCTATTACGTGCTAGAAGCTGCGCCTTTGCGTTCAGCTCCTGTTTATATTTTCTACAACGTGATTCTCGTCTCGATCGTTCTGTCGTTAAAGGTTTATAGTTTACTCCTGTCGTTATTAATAAATTTCCATACCTTTCGTTCTCTATATCTGCAAACGCTAAGGTGTTTCTCTATACACGCTCTAAGAAACCTCAATTCATGCGTTATATGAATGTGTTGCTTCTCTCACGCTGACACATAAACATTTTGGAGCCGGTTTAGTGAAACGCCAGCAATAAGAGGCGTGCTTGTGTGATTTTTGTTTTAATCCGGTCTTTTTGAACAAGACCCATAACATATTAGGTGGAAAGCACGATAGAGTAATAAGTTTCAGTGTAGTTAACAATTAACACCATCAAAAGAAGACGAAGAAGAAGATACTCGCTCTTTGTTTCGGCATGTGTACTTACGTTTGGTGAATTTTACAGCTGTTTCTTCATAGCTGTTACTTTACGTCTTGCGTTTCGAGCTTTGTAACCGGGTCTGTCGCTCTTACGTTTTGTAGACTGGCGTTCCTCGCTTTGTTCAAAATTCAACGGTCCGTAAACTTATTGGGGTATTTTGCGAGTCGGTTGACAAGCCGATTGGAAGCCCCTTTGTAAAATTAGGACGTTACGTAACTAGTCCTGAAGTATTGTAAACTTTATTTGCTGTAACACGTTACAATTATTGAATTCTTGTACAAGTACCAACATTCTCGACAAGGATTCCTCAAATTCCTTCGAGTTTTGTTAGATTGCTTTATAACATTCACTATGGCTTATTGAATCTTTAGCTGCCCAATTCATTTCGTGTGTTTGTAATTATTTGCGTTTATGCGTTATTTGTGCTTTCTGTTCTGCTAGTCAATACTTGTATTAATTTAGATGTATTATCTTTACATCGAGTGTTATGCTTTAAATATTTGTTACAATTCGATTTTAGCAACCCTTGGGCGCCTTGAATTTAGGCAATTCAAAATACATTATTAGCTTAGTTCTCCACCGGCGTCGATAGCTTGTAATTCTTCGGGCTTTAACATTTGAGATTTAGGTGGCGCGCAATGCAATTTCGATATTGAACGTTATTGGGCGATCATTATGTCATCAATTTACCGTGTGGTCGCTATTGGATTGTTCTGACATTAAGCGTCACTAATTTATCGATTTTTGAAAACAAGTGAATTTACTTCGTTCGGCCCGTTAGCGTGTATTTTGACCGCTTCGTGAATTCGTTAGCGTTTTGTAAAAATTTCCCTGCAGAATGCAGTTTCCGTTGTTAGTGGCAAATGCAAACGAACTTCGTTAACGCCTTGTATCTTGTAGGTAACTTTTTGTCTCCTTAAATGTGTTTTGAGCTGTGAACTTTTCAAAGGAGATTTTCGAGTAGCGATTTTCGAGCTGAGATTTTCGAGTTGCGATTTTCCAGGTCCCCAACTTTCGATGTGCCGAATTCTTATTGGCCAATGACCTACGTGCCAATGTTCCATGGCCGAATTGCACTTGCAAATAGCGGAGGAACCGCTGGATGTTATGGGAGCTTCCCTGAACGGGGTTAAATAGTCCACGACCTAGCTTCCGACCTTGTCGAAGTCTTGGTTCATGCTGGAATTTACTTGTGAGGCTGCTGCTCGCTGTAGAGGCTCCCGGCTGCTTTGTTACCGCATCATGGTACAGTCGAATTAAAGTGTTGTAAATTATTATGTACTTTTTGTGCTGTCCTTCTGCCGTCGAGTTCAAGAGTGCAGATGAATTTCTTGCCATCGCACACCTAGTCCACGAATTGCATAATTCAAGGGATTTATTTGGAAATGTATCTTCTATTATATTATTGTTCCGTTATACATTTAATGGTAGCGTCGAGAAAGTTCTACTGCAACACTGTTGCTTGTAAATTTAATTTAACTGTTTAGTGGTAAAAATTTGATGTTTATTAACAAACTTTAACTTATTTTGAAGTATCCAAGTGATGCTGCCAGATAATTTATAATTTAATCATTTAAATTTTATGGTTTATATTGTAAACTAGATTTTGCTTTATGAAAGGACTCATTCTTGCTTATTTGTCACGGTCAAACGTGTTTAAACATTTAAATTTTTATTATTCTTACTGTGACTTAATCGTAGTTAAAACTGTTACACGTTCGACTCAATAACAAGCCTATTGGCTACTGGAAGCGCCGCTTTTAAACGGATCTGTCTAATAAGGTTCGTCCGAGGTATAGAACGCGCTTAACAAAAGAGCAGCGATTGTGATTGCTCATTCACTTGGCGTGTGCCATAAAACGACGTTTGAGAACTTAATTATATGTCCTGTATCTACATACCTACATATGTTCTTTTTGGTTAACTTTATTAATTAAGATTGCGATCCTTATTAAAGTATCATAAACTCATAACTAAATTTTCGTATGTATTTATATTAAATCGGGTTGTATTTTTAACTGAATTGCATATTTTTTTATAATCTTATGTACAGGCTGCATCAAATTTTGTTAAACCACTGTTGCCATTATATGTGAAGTAATGTCCTCTGGCTTTTTATTTACTGCTGCATCGAGTCTCGGTTTTTATTGAGCTTTTTAGGTTCGCCGTTACGAGTTTCACCAGGGAGTATTATTACCGAAGCTGGACAACGGCGTGGCGGTCTTCCGGAACCTGCAATATCAGATACTCGTAGTGTTCTTTGGAACCCACCCCATCTGCGGCTTGAGCGGTCGCGAGCGTATACTCCCACGCTACCCCTTTCGGTGACAGAGATTCATTTAGTATGTATTAGCACTGGGGACATCGTGTTATTGTATCGGTTCTTTATTGTTGTATTGAATAAGGGGTTACATATTTTAACTGTTTTAAACTGTCGATACTTAATTTTTGATTGCTTGCTATTATATATATACCATTGACCATTATGTATTGTATTATTGATATGTGGTGTTTTAATTACTGCAAACGTATTTTTGATCCGGTCATTGTGTAAGTTCATTTCAGATTATTGTGATTTTGACTATGCTTTCGACTTTAAGAGTTTTTGTTTTTATCTGGGCATATTCATTGTATTGGATTATTACACACAACTGACACATGACTGCTTACATGATAAGCGCCCGTGGGCTGCTTATCAAGCGATAAGCTCCTTAGGGACGATTATCGACCCCCTGGATGGTGTCATAATTAGAGATAGAAATCCAAGAAACAAGCAATTTGAGTTTTTTTGCATTATTAGATCAATTTTAAATCATAATTCGTATACGGGTTTTGTGTAATAATCTTCAAAATATAAACTCGGGCGACACACTTACATATAATTTTGCCCGTGCCAAGAGTCATAGTGCTGGTTGCGCAAGAACTCGGAGCAGTTTTCATTGCAACTAGCACTGGACCCTTGGCGTGTGCAAAATTATCGGTAAGTATGTTTCGCCCTTGTTATATTACTATTGATAATTTTTAGCGCCCCTTTGTAATGATTATTGAATATAAGATTTTGTAAGAAAACCATGCCGTCTTTAATGGAACATTACTAATATTTGCAATTTTTACGGTCATTGACATTGTTAAATTGGAATTACTTTGACACTTATCAATATATAAACGAAAAATGCTTACCTCTGTCACTCTACGGCAAAAACCAACACAATTTAAAGGTGCCCTGAAATGAACAAGAAAATGAGGTAAGTATAAGAACACAAAAAATAAGGTGAAAAGAAACGTAAGCAGAAAAAGTTGATCAAAACAGGTTTTTCTGAATGAAAGATAAGAGGCGCGGAATAATTTAGCGAAATCTTAAAAAATTATTCATTTACAAAATAACATTTTTCTGAAGCTTCTTATAGGCACAAAACGCCTCTTTTGCGTGCTTAATTGAACATTAAATACTGTGCGATTAGAAAAATGGCTTGTTTATGTCTAGACTACAACTCCTCCACCTATTACTTTTGACCTTTAAACGTATGACAAAAAGCATTGAAAATATTGCAGATTTTCAACTTGTCCCATCATGTTACCAACGTATGATAATAATTTTGTTTCGTTATCCCACAAATGTAAATAATATTAAAAACTCAATTTAAAAATTAGAAGAGAAGTAGGTTGCAAAGGTGAAAGTTCAACAACGTTCAAGTTGTTCTTCACCCGCCCTCCCAATAATAATTCGATATTCAGCATAATTATTTCGTGATGCACAACAATAAAAACGTAGAAAATTTAGTCCAAGTAATTAAGGTAATAGTAACTTTGTAATATTAACCAAACGTATCAGTTAATTAGACTATACCTATAGTAACAGAACAAACACGTTACATCTCATTTCAAAACACTGTAGCAGTAAAAGTGGCGAATTATTTCTAACTTCACTGCAAATCCCCTAAAATTCGAGAATAGGATAAAGTCGCAGCGCTGTCCCTTGAAATAGGTATTTTCAGCTTACTAAAAATATAAGATTGCTACACCCAAGCCTTTGTCCATTTCGGTAACCATACACGTATCGTTGAAACTGGAACAAACGGCTTTCCGGTTTCCTATTGTATACCTTGTTTTCTCGGCTTCCTTAAATGTGACCGGATTCAGGTCGTCTACAAATTTTGTAATAAAAGATAAGACAAACATAAGAACCTATATGCCATCATCATATTACAAAAAACAAGCCAATGCGAACCTTCTTGCAGTGAACTTTGTGGAATTTTAGATAGAACAACACAGCAGCTTCTATTTTCTCAAAGTGTTGTTTAAATTTCTCAAATTGACTAAGTAAGCCGACTGTTAATAGCACCGTATAATCAGAGCAAAAATAGGCAAATGAGGCTAGGTCAGTAGTTTGTTATAAGTTAACTTGAACTAACAATAAACGTATTGATAAGTAAAACTGCGTCTGATGATTAACCAAAAATTCCTTTATACACGATTGTGTCTTTATCCAGTTATTAGATCTCTTGTGCGCCTAGCCTATTACTTACTTTTGTCTCAGACCAACTCTAGTAAATAAAAGAAAGAAGAGTAGGCATTGTAGACGAAATGCTCTTCGGTATGCCAATACATCTAAATCAACATTGTTTATCAGCAGCTCAGCTGTATTTCTTTAATTGCAATGCGTGCAAATGCATGTAAGTGATTGTCAGCAGCCGTTCAACCAAATCACTTTTACACGCAGATATTTTATCGCGGGTAGTTTAAACCTAGCATGGGGGCAAATAGATTAAGTGCTATTAAAGTACGATAGCGCTACAATGAATTTTGGTGGAAAACTTGTAACAGTCTAAAACTGAGTGGGGGAGGGGTAGTTGTAATACAATGGCAGGTACGTCAAAAATACGAAAAAAAATAATAGGGCTTTTCCATATGCTACAGGAAAGCTGATCGGCAAATTAATGACTCACGTGATGCTGCACTATTTTTATGCTTTAACTTGAAATTCGCAAATCTGCGTTCGGCTTTATTCTCAAAGTCCTATATTAGTTATAGAGTTATGAGATCGGCTTCAACTGTCTCAAATTGGACTAAGTTTTAGGGGCTACTTAGAGTACGACCTACCAATACACAAAAAAGAAATCAGTAAGTATGTTTCATAATCCAATCAACGACCTGCAAATTTGGCGCTTCAAACGGGTCTGAAAATGCGTAAAAGGCGCCCTAAATAAACACAGCAATGCCCAAGAAGCACGGTCTAAAGTTGCTGTCTCCTGATTGCAGTTGGATTCTTAATTACGTCACAGTTTTGCAACACTCGGATGATACATGTTTACGACATACAAAAATTCAACGTGACATAAATACACAAATCAACTGCCAAAGTTGCAAGAAGCTTCCCTTTCTCGGTATTCGCTCCTTTGCCACTCCAAAAAAATTTGCTGCTATAAGCGCAAAAAAGACAGAGAAGGGGTCGTCCAGTCACACCATGCGAGCAAAATAGAGAACTGAATAGCAGTACGCATAATAAGGATCGTGTGTGAGGTAATAGCCACAGCGGTCAAATGGTAAATCGCAGGAGAAAACTCAAATCAACTCAATGATATGAAATGTCGAGCCGTCTATCTACACGCAATATGGCGAGAGAACATTTAAAGCTGATTCGGCATGTCGAGAAAAAATTACACCGGCAGTTCAAAGTCTGGCAATAGACGTTTACAGAAAGGCTGACAATGAAATAGTTCTCCAGAAACTACAGTGCGTCGATGTATACAGTACTGTTATACAGGGCGTTAATATACGTGGCATCCGCAGGGCGATAGATGGGTTCTCCTAAATAGTTCCGATCGGAAATCGGTATGAAAATCCACGACACTCAAACGAGACGGAATCGAAATTTTAAATTGTTAAGCCGTCTTTTTGGAGCTGGGAATGTCTGAAAAAGGTAGTAGTTTGAGCCGAAATTGGCAGAAGAATGCTTTTCCAAAGAGCTACGTTCACAAAGTAATGACAACCCCATAAGCACAAACTTTTTGCTCGATTATTGCTGGTCCACTGATGATCTAATCTCCACGTTAAGTTGAAGCATCGAGCTCGACGAATGTCAACCACCTCCTCTTTGTACAAACAGAGGAGTGGCGACGTCAATCTGTAAACTCACCTAACAAGCTGACATATATGAGTGCGCTGAATAATATGAGCATAGGGAGAAGTAGAGAAAAAGGGTGAGAAGGAATAATACGAGCCACTGCGTAAAGCATCTTTATGTCTAGCTCTTGGGCAGTTCGACATTTAGGACTCTCCAATTATTAGCGTGAGATTTATCTGTAAAGAGGTTTTCCGTTGTTGGACAGTTTGAGCATGATAATATAGCCTTAAGTTTCAGAAACGGTAGCATTTGATAATTTGTTTTAAAAAATATTTGTTGATTCATTTGCATCTTACGTTTTGTTGAGGAGCTCTTGGTTTTCGAGTTCCCGTACGTTCTTTTCCTTGTTTAAAACTCCGACAAATTCAACAACTACCTACATTCCCAAACATTAGCGTGTTTGCAAGGGTTAGTATAAACATTTTTCCAATAGACTGTATTATGCGCTCTATAAATAAAAAGGAATGTATTTTAAGCTGAAAAAAATTATTCCACCAAAACACAATGGAAATTTTATTTATTTAGTTACAAATGGTTGCTTTTATAGTATTTATTAAGTTGGCAAGCCCAATGCTTTAAAATAGTACTCATGATTAGGCCAGTATTGGTTTGAAATAAACTTGAGTTTTACGTATTATTGTTTCAAATTTAAAGTCCCTCAATTTGAAGTTAATTTATTTAAAACATGAGAAATTTTGCTAGAGCGCAAAAGGTTTACTGTCAATTATTGTTCAGTATCCAGACAGTTTCTATGCTAGTTTGGTTATTATTTGCCAATTTATTTGATGCGCAGCAATTTTTACTGTAGAATTTAGTTCAGTAAAATACACACGTTTATGGAAAACAATAACCTTCCTTTATTTTAACTTTAAAGAAATAAACAAATATACACACGTACACATTCGTTAATATTACACAAATGCAAATATAAAATACAAATACGTGAGGCGATCGCGTTGATCTGGGACGACTGATGTCCAAAACTAGGCTACCCCAGTTTATATAACCACTGTTTGAATGGCAGGAGCCCCGTCCATTCTTCCTGATACAATAGCACCCTTCGCTCTATTGTGACAGACAAGTTTGGGATGCTACCTCCGATAATAAAATTGCATGGGCTTCTTTCATATTCAAGAATTTACAACTCTATTGTGTCCAAGGGTTGGTCATTGCTGTGGACATTTGGGTCACCAGGGTATTTACGTAACCCTTCTTTTTGTTATTGGGTGCTCCTACGGTTGTGACATCCTTCCTGCTGTTTTCCGAATTTATACTTTGACGTTTTTGACGAGTTAGTCCGCATTGTTTGATGGAGACACAAATCACCTTTGGGTTCTAACACTTTTTGTTGGCATATGTCGCACTGACGTTTATAGATCATTCTTCACTCACGTTTTAGAAAGCACTGACGTTTACAAATTTGGAACTGCGCTTAATGTCAAGTTTCAGTTGATTTAGAATTGCACTTAGTGTCAAGTTTGGGTAGATTTATGACCATCCCTTGCACGACCGGCGTTTTTAAGTCAATTACCTTGGTACGCTACACTAGTATCATTTGGATTTTATTTTACATATATTGCAATGGTTTTGTATTCCGGTAATTACCAAAAATAGTAAGTTGATATTTGTATTGAAAGGTGGGAACAGCCTTATAATTATTAAATAAAGCTATCACTGAAGACCTCAATCCCGAATGGGATTAAATTTACACAATTGTTTTTCATTGGAAAGTGGAGATGAGCCACGTTGTTTTCTGTTCGTTCTTATATTAGTACATCGTCTTGTTTGTGTTACTGCTACCCCGATTTGTGTGCTTGCTTTCAGAGTAATGTGCTACTTTTGAGTTGACGAATTATCTGTGATACATGGATATACCTGTCGTTATTTGAAGATTCGTTGGCGCCCGTATTTGCTATTTAAATTAGCTTTAGTACTTATAATCAAGATAATCTCTGAAACTTCTTTGTGGCGTGAATTCATAATTCAGAGTGGCGAAATACCCATATAAAAATATGAATTACTTATAATCAACTGCAATCAGTTCCCAGTGAGGTAGTCAGGCCCGAAATTGTATCCACGCGGTCACTTGATTTTGAGAAAATTAGCCGACGAATGAAAATCAACCCAATTATGGCAGTGTCAGCATCCTCAACCTTGCTGCAGATAAAGTGCGTCCCTTAGCTGTTTTCAGATTTTCTAAAACGCCGGAAACATCACAAAAAGTCGATATTATATGTTGGAGGCTGTTAAAAAATTAGCTGAAAGGCAAAATCAATGAGAAATAAATCAACCCATCATCAACCTGAGAGAAGCTGATCATTTTAATACTTCAAAATGCTGTCCAATTTTGCCATTAACTAAACTATCAACTAAAAATTTCTATTAAAGTAATCTACCTTACCCGCAAATTTTAATTTGAACAGAAAAAGTTGTTACAAATTATATTTATTTTATTCATAAACTGCCTGTCCCAACATGAATAAAGGTTTTCGTGTTTGCAAAGGATTACTGAGCTATCATAAAAAATAATTAATGCACTGGGAAATCTAATAGTATCAAATACATATATAACCATCAATACTTGAGGTTAAGTTAATCTGACCTTTAAGAGAGAATATTTGAGCAAGGATATATGGAAGGTAATTTGGATAACAAGCAAAATCTAAGTTCAGAAATTTTATTCATATATCCCCAGATATCTTATCTTTATATATATAATTCTTCTGTACGTGTGTATGTCACTGAACTCCTCCTAAACGGCTGGACCGATTTTGATGAAATTTTTTGTGTGTATTTGAGTGGGTCCCTGGATGGTTTAGATTGACAATTGGACCAGGTAGGTGGCGCTACAATCGGGTTCTAGGAATTTTTTTAAATAATTTTTTGATAATTTAAAAAAAAATTAAGATTTCTCGCATATCATAACATATAACCCGAAAGTTTCACCCCCTCAACCCCCCAATATTTTTTAAAATGAATAAAATCGAAAATTCGGAAATCGAAAAAACCTTTGCTGAACCTGCTAATAGCAGGCAAACCAACATTCGGGCAGGACAACGTCTGTCAGGTCCTCCAAAATTTAATTTTTCTGGTGAGTACCTCTATATATATAATTCTTCTGTACGTGTGTATGTCACTGAACTCCTCCTAAACGGCTGGACCGATTTTGATGAAATTTTTTGTGTGTATTTGAGTGGGTCCCTGGATGGTTTAGATTGACAATTGGACCCGGTAGGTGGCGCTACAATCGGGTTCTAGGAATTTTTTTAAATAATTTTTTTACAATTTTTTAAATTTTTTTAAAAAGATTTCTCGCATATCAGAACATATAACCCCAAAGTTTCACCCCCCCTCCACTCCCACATATATTTTTTAAAATGAAAAAAAATCAAAAATGGGGTAAATAAGCCTAAAAATCGATATGGGTGTAGTTATTGAGGTTGATTGCGAAAATGGCATTTATTTTCAAGTCCAAGACTATGACATGACATAAAATTAAAACTCTATAGTGGTGAATCGGGGTTTCAGAGACAAATTATTTTTGGGCAGAACAACGTTTGCCGGGCCAGCTAGTTAACTTATAATATATATGCATGATCGATACGCTTCCAATTTCGGTACGTGGTGCTTCATATATTGATGATGTAAATTTCAAGAAAATTCTAATGCAAATGATTAATTTATTGTTAGATCACTCTAAGACATTTACACCGCACTGATTTTTCCTGGTGGAAAGATATATTGCTTTAATTTTTACGCGAATACTAGTGGGAGGGGTGCGATTTAGAAACCACGAAATTACCGTCAATAGTGTGAGTTTCGAAGTGTTTTGTGCGATGTAATTGTCGTGTTTGAGTCTTTAAGGCCCTTTGGAGACATTCAGATTTTTTTCCGCTCGGATCTATAAGCCTCCCAAACATAGCCCTATCTTTGAGGTTTTGTTCTCGTCTCGCTGGAGTATCGGAAAAATTCATTTTTGTACCGGATATTGTAAACACGTCACTGGTACAGCTCTTGATTGTGTTTAATCATTCTCTATCGGTGACGCCTACATATGCGACACTGGAAACCTGTAAAGCCATCTTATAATCCACGCCGTCGCGTCGCCCACCTTGAACTACAAGTGTCTTCCTGCTTGTTCGAGCCCGAAGCCACGTTGAAATCTTCCCTCCAACCCGTTTATTCGCTCTGCCTTAAGTCCAGCCGGCCTCGCCTTTCGTCTACTGTCGCCAATTTTGGAATTACTGCAGTACGTGTGGTAAATATTTGTTATTGTTTTAACAATGTACATAGTGTGTTGCCACCAATTTTGATATAACAGAGTAAGCTGCAAGTATGAAATATTGATGTTATAGTACCTAAATCTTAATTGCATTCCCCTGGGGTGAGTAGATTAATACGAACATGTAATTTTAAATTATTACGGACACATTCGAAAGTCGACCTCCTACAGTAAAAACTGCTGGGTTTTGATACAAACCTTGAATTGAATCTAAGGGCGTCAGAGTGAGTGAGATTTAGTCACGTTCAAGTACGTTTCACGCTTGCTTTAAAACACTCACGCTTACGCACACGTTCACTCACTAGGTGACCAGTGACTTGCATTTGAAGATCCAGATTTAGATTTTAAACCAATAAATGAACCAAAACAGAACGAACAGATTATAAAATAAAATATTGCACTGGTTACACGTTGCTGTGCATTTAATATGTACTGAACCTTCAAGTATTGATATTGATTAGGTTTTTTAATTAAAAATTGCCCTATTATGTATTTTAATGTCAATAATAACTATTATCGATAGCTCCTAAAAACTCAACAGGGGTGGGTTCTTTTATCTAGTTACTTACTTTCTGAAAGATTGATTTTCTAATATATTAAATATCACATGCAGAAATCAATACTTATGTCAACCAAATGTCAAAAAACAGATTTGAAATTCAAATGACAAACTCCAGTCTACCTTCCTATTAAACAACAATATTAGAAAACACTGTAAGTAATTCTTTGATAACTAATTCACTTTTATGGTCTTTCATTTGCCTTGTCTAGTAATTACCTTTCAATTGATCTCTACAATGTTCAAAATGCAAATCAATCTGCTTCTCTCTGCTTACTGATACAAGATCCTCTCTTCCTACTGCTCCAAGCTCTGACGCACCTTCCAGAAATGAAAGGTCCCTCCTATAGACAAGATTGTCCAATTGTCCCAAATCAGTAACTCTAACCTTCCCACAGAATGTAGCCAACCGACCAAATCTGAAGATGCTGACTTCCTTTACTGCTGCTGCCAAACTTCCTTTACTGCCGCTGGATAACTTCCTGGAACGTGCCCTCTTAACTGATGGTGCTCCTCTGAAACTCTCTATTACTGAACATCACGATGCAATCCAATTCAATTAATGTCTGACGTTAAACGTATTTTCCAATAAACTTGACTTCATATTCTTCTCCAGTTATTCGCTTTTATAGATTAATTCTGCTTGCTTATTTTAAACCACATACATGTAACCATCCTTAGTTTTATCTCTGTTATTCTTCTTATACGTTTAAATCTTCTTATATCTCTCACCATGCAAATTTTAGTATTACCCTTTTATTATACAATAATTTTTATAATAAAATAGAATTAATTTTAGATACTTCAATGACTCCAAATTAAATTCGTTACATTTTTTTTGGAAATTGTATATTTTTAATAATTAGAAACAAATTTCCTAACTAATACCAATTTTTCTTTTTTATACTCTAGTCTTGTCTATTTGAATTAAAGCCACTTTATTTTATTTCAAATTAAGTATTTGTCATTCATCTTCAAACTGTATTTTATCAATATTATATTCAAATCCCCTTGTTTTTTTCAAATAGCTATTTTCCATACACATATCTGCCTTATCCCCATATAAATCCAAGCCATTTCCAACCCACTGTAATTTCTCAATTTTAACAAAATTGATTCAAACCACATTAGGGTTGTATCGTAACAATATATATTACACGAGACATAATTTACATGAAAAAAGTTCGTAGTGAGAATAATCAACATAAAAAGATATAAAAGATCAAAGGTGAGTCTAACAGTTTACAACAAGAGATGCCGATTTCTCGCAAAACACTTTTTCTGCAACCGTCTGAGAAGGTCTTTACTGCTAAAGTATCAAAATGAGTCGTGGAGTTGACGTATCTCTTACTGATACAAAAATGATGGTGCTAGGCAACACCTTTGATTTCTAGGTTGAATAGCTATTTATGATACAAGTGCCAAGGGTGACGGTTTATAATATGATATATGAAAATTATTAAACGAAGCCGAGCTTTATAACATGTCAAGTGCGATAACAATTCTACCACGAGTTTGCATACCAGATTACTAGACGCCAACAGCGATTTGATGCAGATTAGCTAACAGGGGCTTTCAAAGCGCCTAAGCTGGAAGTAAGGAAGCAGGAGTTTTCGATAAGTGAGGTTAAGGTTCTATCCCTTAAGGAAATTGCTGCACAAGAGAGAGAGAGAGACCAAGACAAACAGCTACTGACAAAAAATGGTTACAGGGGCGGCTGAAAATATCACGCAATTAGTAGAAATTACCATTTGATTAACCCCTAAGTTCGAATTAGGACTGACAAGAAAAGCCTTGGTTTCCGAACAAAATCCAGTTAACTAATCGATAATTTTAACGAGTAATTACTTTTCCAAGACGTCGCTTTTAAATTGAATCTAAATACTAGTGAGTGTAACGAAATCCCATCTTCAAATTTGCAAGAGGCGAAAGAAAATTACCCAATGAAAGCGACGGCGTATCCTGTCTACAAACTTTTACAGTTGGGAAGCGAGAGATATTCTGCGAGCCTCTAGCACTATTCGTAAAGTAACTTTTAGCTCTAGATAGCTACTTGCCATCGGTTGCCGACTTGTCATCAGGTTTGCAACTGTGGTTGACGACTACTGTTGTTTATTGAAGCTATATCAGCCTCCATATGGTTTGATGTCTCGAAGTGCGCATTTTTATTGTAGTAATCCCTTTTAGTGGAAAAGACGAATTAAGGTAAGTTGAATTTGCGCCGTAAGCCCGCGCATCTCCCGATGCCGAAGAAGCTACCCTGGTAAAATCCCCATTGCGTCACCTGCTTATGAACACCAGCTGCTCGTAACAATAACAATATTTTTTCCTGTATATACTATGGTCTTGGCTATCGTAAGCGAACCTCTGTTCTTTTCATTAACGACCCAACCTTCCCACTAGCTAGTCGAGCTATTACCTTTCTTTTCGTCTCTTCAGTTCTAATGCTTTAACAAACTAAATTCGACTTGTTAGTAGCAGTAATAGTATACACCGATAAAACGGTCCGAGACCGATGATAGAGAGCTGAAGGTAATTCGCATATACATACCGTTCGTATTTTATGAATTTCATGGCGAGTACTTAGTTTTTAGTTGGTTAAAAAGCTTTACTGAATAATTGGATTTTAATGGTATCTGTGAGATATCTTTAATGGGAAAATAGTTTCTGTTTGATAACAATTGACAACGTTATACATAGCCTCTGTTCTGGTCTGGTATCACTTCAGTACCGCAGTATCTACTACGAGTACGTGTAATCTTGAGGCCAGGTTGGCGAAGTAAAGAAACTTTTACATAAGACAGACGTTTAAGTTTGATGCGGGTATGCCACGCAGTAGCAAAAAAAAATTACTTATTCAGTAAAATTAGCTCTGCGTATTTTATCCAAGTACACAAATCATTCACAATATTCAAGAATATTGACAATAATAAATTTTCAAAAGGTTTACTAGAGCGGGTTAATTAAATTTCAAAGAAATAATTGAGAATTATGAGGTGCGTGATTTCCCCCATACTCCGCCAATAAAATTAAACTAAACTATTTTTATTCGCCGCATAAATTTAAATTTAACATGTCTAGCGCCGACTAGCAAGTATTTCCTACTAGAAAGAAGCTCCGAAAGCATTTTGGAGAAATTCAAAGCCTACGTCCTCAAAAGCATATTCCAGCGAAACCTACACACATGTCAAATTCATCACGTTCCAGCTTGGGGCCGAATGTGCAAGGTGAACGTCATAATATAAAGAGGCCTGCAATCCAAAGCTTGCACTAATAAAAAAATTCCGGCCGCTTTTTGCTGTTTCCAGGCGTACCTTGGTCTGTGCTTTATTACAAATGGAATGGTCTACAATTTTTAGGCAGAGAAAAATTCGCCTAACAAAAATATCCCCAACGTTTCGGTTTGGCCAATTCGAATAAAGTAAGAAAATATCCAGTTCACTTACTTGATTAGATCTTTTTTATATTTGATATTACATCAACATCATCAACATACTTGTAGTTGACGGCTTATCGATTGTTATGGGCCAAAAGTCACTTTTCGTATTAATTTAACGATTTGCCTTATCCCTGCCTAATTCAAGGCACTTTGCACATTTCGCTCTAACTATTTACCCTATAATAGCCTAGTTTGAGTTACCCATTTCCTCGAGTAAAGTCACTGCAGATTAGGCCTCACGTTGTACGCATGCTATGTTGGTTGCAGATGCGATTTTTCTGCAAATTTGGAATTTTCTGGGCCTAGCTGTCAAATTATCATTGGCCATTTTGAGTTGTCAGAAGATGGATGTGGTGAAAGGCATCTTTGGTTGATCGATGCACGAATATTTGTAATTCGGTTTTGTCACGCTCATCCTAGCATGAAAATGTATATCTTGGTGTGAAATTGGTCTGGGAGACGTCCCCCGACGTTTTTGTTGTGATACATTTCAAGCACGGATTTTTGTCCGGAATTCATCTGACAAACACATGTAACTACTTGGGCGATTTGGAGCATAACATCTCACGGTATGCTATTTTGACAATTACTGGTTATATTTCTAAGGCAGAATGTTGTCCCTTTTAGCTCCCTTTTGGTACGGGCGGTGAACGCACTCAGCTCCCTTTTGGTACGGGCGGTGAACGCACTCAGCTCCCTTTTGGTACGGGCGGTGAACGCACTCAGCTCCCTTTTGGTACGGGCGGTGAACGCACTCAGCTCCCTTTTGGTACGGGCGGTGAACGCACTCAGCTCCCCTTTGGTACGGGCAGTGAAAGCACTCAATTCCCCTTTGGTACGGGTGGTGAACGCACTCAGATTAGGAAGCAGTCCTTTGGTATGAACTAACGCATCTCTGTTGGTGAGCGGCGAGTTTGTTCATGTGGCGCAGGAGCTTTTCGAGGCGTTTGGTTGATGGATTTGGCCCCTCTTGGAGAGCACTCTCTCCAGGGAGTTGCTGCAGTCGGCTGGCTGTGAGTTTGGGAGATTTCCAGTCCCTAAAACAGGCTAGCAGATTTACTGGCCCGAGATCTCTGCGTTACCTGCGATGAAGCCCGTTGGAACACCTGGCTTCCTCAACATCGTGCAGTAGGCCTCCGATTTAGCACGTTCGTCACCTGGTGCAGCCAAGGTCTGTCTTTGCATTTTCCTTAAGCGTTCTTGTGCAGTTTTGAGCTCGACCAACTTAACCTGTGTTATAGGCATGATTTTAATGTGTGTTTAATTATTCATTGTAGCGCTTTGTGCTACGGCCAGATTTTGATAAGCTAATTTACTTACTTTAATGTTGTGATAACTCACTTGCAGTTTAAAGTAAACCTATTTTGTTGTATAACATCTTAATATTTACAACTTGACATTTCGAGCCTCCATTAGAGGCTGTGTCTAATGTAGGTGCGTAGGGACGATAAGGTTTCCCTTATGTAAATTTTGTAATAGCAATTCTTGCATACGCCCATTTGAACGATTTTAGACTCGATCTCAGTGGAGAGATCCGTCAGTCGGTTGAATTTGGCTTAGTGCGGCCCCACTTTGCAAGAAATTAGCGAAATCAGTCCGATCGTTGTTTAAGCAATTACGCCCCTTTAGGGCGAGATTTAATTAGCGTGTTTCGGGTAATTTTGCGCCCCTATCAACCAAGATCTTGGGTAATAATGGGTTTTGTGTACATTTGATTACTAGTACAGTTATGTATTTTTGCAACTGAGGGTTTAGCGTTGATTTCAACTTGACAAGCAAAACAAAACCTTAACTACCGCTTAAATTTGAGACGCGTTTGGTCATACATGCGAATTGCTACGATCTACGACTTTATTTATTTAATCTGGTGAGTTTAATCTGTGATAAATTTTTCGATATTATTATATGAAATCTGGTTTGTGATATTTGTTGTTGTGATATACTACCAAGCACTGTTAATATTTTATGAATGTTAATATTCTATTAAATTATATATACTCGTTACTTATGCCTGCGAATTTGATTTGTGTGTCCTTGTCGCTACCTCTAATTTTCAGGATCGCTTAGTAGCACCTTCCGTAGTGTCTGGTTTGATGATTAGCAAAGTGCTGGGTTATGCTACTTGGCGCCCATAAATTACTCACCGTTTCAGCTTACGCTTTAAGTCTTCTGTTCGACCCACGACCAGCTCCGGCTGAGAATCCGGTAGCCTTTGCTACTCCTTATTTTATAGTCAGAGTTTTGTAACAAGGAGTTCATTGGCGCCCATTCGTGGAGCGTGATTTTGTTTGAATTCGCTTGGCTTGGACTTGTGTTATATATTTTTTTTCCCTTGCTGTGCTCGGAATATTTAGATATATAGTTAGAATTAGTCTTGGTGGTATGGTATCTATATTGCATGATAGTTATATAGGTTTTTTTTGCATGATCTCCCAAGTGCAGGTAGTTTAGGAACGTGACATCCAATATTGTCGTTAGATTTGTGGTGCGACGATTTATTGGAGATTTTGTTAGTATTTTAAGAAAAATTCTTGGTAGTTTTAGTCACTTTATTCGAGTGTGTATACAAATAGGCAACACACTAGTTTTGAGTATTAAATTAGTCATTTAGTTTCTTTGTTGAATACCCGAAAATGGACGTTGATCGCTTACTTGTCGATGAACTTGATTACGAATTATTGGTTCGGGGCATTTCTTGCCAAGGTAACGTCATGGAGAAACGCAAATTACTTAGGGCCCGATTTAGGATGGAGCGTGATGGTAATGTCAGTTTTCCTGAAGTCCACATTGATTACAGACAGGAATTGGAAGCATGCAGGGCTAAATTAGCTACCCTTGATGCAGAAGTCCGCATTTGCAGTTCCACCACAAAAGATAATAACTTCAAGAGATTACATACTCGTCTTCTACATGTTTATGGCCGCTTAGAGAGAATTGTTTCCACCGAGTTCTCTGCCCACCTGAAAAATGAAGCCGTGAATATTTGCCTTCAATTATTAGACGATCTTGAAAGTAGGACTGAGGATCGACAAGAGCTCGATTTAATTTCACTTGATGAACCGGATGCTGCTACTGATTTACCTCAAGCTCCCGATACTTACCGAGATTATCAGGAACAACCATCTCCACCAGATGTTGAACCTAGACGTAGCTCCAACGTCAACTTCAACCTCAATGCTTCACAGCAAAGAAGATCTTCACTTTTTCATAGCACTAGTATGGCTACATCGAGTCATGCACCCTCTGAACATAATTTCATTCCCGTCAACAAATGGAAGATGCAATATAATGGTGAAAGTGGCGTAACAAGCTTTCTGGAACGTATTGAAGAACTCCGAGTTGCTAGAGGAGTACCTAAGCAACATCTGTTTACTGCAGCCGTAGAACTTTTTACTGGTAACGCCTTAATCTGGTACAGATCTATGCGTGACACCATCAACAGTTGGGATGATCTCACCAAAGCTCTCCGAGAAACTTTCTTGCCGTGTGATTATGAAGCGACTTTATGGGACGAGATTAGAAACCGCACTCAAGGTGTGGATGAGCCGGTATCCGTTTACATTGCGGTTATGGAGAATCTTTTCCGACGCCTTCCTTCAGTGCCTTTGGAAACCACACGTCTCACTATGATAAAAAGGAATTTACAACCTTACATTCAATCACAATTGGCCTTACAATTTGTGCCCACAATTTCAGAACTCACCCGAGTATGCAAGATGATCGAAGACACTCGCGTACGAGCTTCACGCTTTCGAAACCCTCCAACAAATGTGAAGAATCTGCTTGAACCAGACTTAGCGTATCGTCGGTCACACTCGAACTTCAATATAGCTTCTGTAGAAGAATCTTCTATTGTTCCTGCCCTTTCAGCTTGTAACAGCCAACCTGTTGTGGATGCCGTCAATCCCATTGTTTGTTGGAATTGTAACCAACCCAATCATCGATCAATTAATTGCCCTCAGCCTAAAAAGATGCACTGTTATAAATGTGGCAAACCGAACTATACCTCCAGAACCTGTCCTTCATGTTCGGGAAACGCCAATCAGCGTTGTTAAGAGGCCGATTAGCACGCTGTAAGCATATTAAGGCCAACAAACGTGTTGTCGAATCTGAAAATTCTGTCTTTAAGCATCAAGCTGTACTCGACTTCATACTTAGTCATGCCGGTAAAGATGAACGACCCTACCTGAAGGTTTCGATTTTTGGAAATTATATTTTAGGCCTTTTAGACTCTGGAGCCTCTCGAACTCTCTTAGGTAGACAAGGCTGGGAGATGCTACAGAATTACTGCCGCCTCGATACTCAGCACATTTCTTCTTGTGTAGTGGCTAATGGTGACGAATGTATCAGTATAGGTACTACCACGATACCTATAACTCTTCGAAACAAAGTCTGTGTCATGGACGTTTTGGTGGTTCCTTCACTACCTCATTCGCTCATTCTAGGCATAGATTTTTGGCGTAAGATGAACATCATCCCTAACCTTCGTCAGGATGAATGGAATTTTGCCATGGACAATCCCAACGTTTTCGTCAATGCTATACAATCTGCCGAACATCTTTCTAGTGCACAGAGCCTTCAGCTACAAGAATTTATCGATAATACCTTTAGAGTCATGGGTGACAAGATCGGATGTACTCACTTAGTCCAACATGAGATTAGAACGCAATCTCCACCTATAAAACAGCGTTATTACCCCATTTCGCCGGCCCTCCAACAACATGTCGATAGGGAATTAGATAGGATGCTGAAAGATGGCATTGTGGAACGCTCTACCTCTGCGTGGTCGTCTCCGATTCTTATGGTCAAAAAGCGTGATAACACCTATAGGTTTTGTGTGGATTTTCGTAAGCTAAATAAAGTTAGTCAGCCAGATGCGTACCCTCTTCCGTATATTAGCAGTACCCTCGACAAACTTCGGGATGCACGTTATCTTACGACCTTGGATATCAAGTCCGCCTATTGGCAGATACCTGTTGCAGAGTCTTCTCGTGAATATACCGCCTTTACGGTGCCTAATCGAGGCTTGTATCAATTTCGTCGTCTACCTTTCGGTCTTCATACCGCCCCGGCCACTTGGCAACGATTGATAGATCGTGTGATAGGGGCTGACCTAGAACCTTTTGTTTTCACCTACCTCGATGACGTCATTATATGTACACAAACCTTCGAACAACATTTAGACGTTTTACGAGAGGTTGTCAAACGCTTGTCTGATGCCGGTTTAACCTTAAGCAAGGAAAAGTGCCATTTTTGCAAACCGGAACTTCGATACTTAGGCTATGTAGTCAATTCCAAAGGTCTGTTAGTCGACCCAGATAAAGTTCGGGCCATCCTCGAAATACCCACACCAACTTGTGTTTCTGAAATCCGCCGCATAGTGGGTATGGCCTCATGGTATAGGCGCTTCGTACCTAATTTCTCTACGTTGTTGGCTCCGCTGACTTCGTTGCTTAAAAAGAACGTCAAATTTCATTGGACTGCAGATTGTGAAGAGGCTTTTCATTCAATTAAGGAACACTTAATTTCTGCACCTATACTTGCGTGTCCTAATTTCGACTTGCCTTTCTCTATTCAGACTGACGCCTCCGCTTATGGTCTTGGCGCCGTTCTCACACAAAATCAAGAAGATGGTGAGAAGGTTATCTGCTATATTAGTCGCTCTTTAACCAAGAACGAGAGAAATTTCAGCACCACCGAACGTGAGTGCCTGGCAGTTATTTTTGCTATAGAAAAACTTCGGCCATACATCGAGGGAACGAAGTTCACTGTGATCACTGATCATTATAGTTTAAAATGGTTGAACAACATTAAAGATCCTACTGGCCGAATTGCTCGATGGGCAGTACGCCTACAACAATTTGATTTTGACATCATCCACCGTAAAGGGAAAGATCATGTAGTACCTGATACGCTGTCTCGTGCTGTGCCAGTGGTAGATGCCATTGAAGGACAACCCATGTTAGACGCAGATGTCAAGGACCGTTGGTACCTACGTATGCTAGCCAACGTACGGAATAATCCCCGTCGTTTTCCCTTGTGGCGTGTTGAAGGGAACAAGCTATACAAGCACACCACCGTTGCTTACTCCGACCTACGAGAAGACAGAGATGAATGGAAACTGGTGGTTCCTAAAGAGAAACGTACTGACCTGATATGCCAGAATCATGACCTTCCAACAGCTGGACATACTGGTGTATCCAAAACTTTAAATCGTATAGCTAAACTTTATTATTGGCCCAAGATGCGTGCTGACGTGGCCCGCTATATACGCCGTTGTAACACCTGCGGGAGAACCAAGCCTGAACAGCGACCTCCTGTCGGCTTTATGGGTGGACATTCAATTATAAATAAACCGTGGGAAGTAATTTGTACTGACATTGTTGGTCCTTTGCCTCGGTCGAAGAAAGGTTATTCTTATATCCTCGTCGTTGCCGACTGTTTCAGCAAATTTCCTCTATTCTTTCCTTTGCGCTCAGCTACGGCTCCTAATATAGTCAAACACCTTGAAGAAGATGTGTTCCTCGTGTACGGGGCGCCTCGCCGCATCATCTGTGATAATGGTGTCCAATTTCGCAGCCGTGAGTTTACTGCTCTCATGAACACCTACAACTGCAAAATGTCATTTACAGCCTATTATCACCCACAGGCGAATCCAACCGAACGCATTAACCGCGTCCTGAAGACTATGCTAACGGCATATGTTCGAGATAATCACCGTGAATGGGACAAGTATTTACCTCATGTGGCGTGCGCTATTAGAACCTCCAAACACGAAGTAACTGGACAAACTCCTTATTTCATCAACTTTGGTCGGGAGATTGTTCTTAAGAGACCTGGAGCAGCTGACGACGAGAATGCCAATGCCGAGCCTGAGTTGCGATTCGATCGCGCCAACAATAACAATCGCTCTGAAGCTGTCCAACGCTTATATGCTGATGTACGTCGTCGTCTGGATAAAGCATATGAGAAATCGAAAACATATTATGACCTTAGACGCCGTCCTGTTGAATATCAGGTGAACCAATCTGTTTGGCGCAAAAACTATGTTCTTTCTGATGCTGCGAAACATTTTTCAGCGAAGCTTGCACCTAAGTATGTTGGTCCTTTCATTATCCATCGTCGTTTATCCAGATGGGTTTATGAACTTAAGACCCCTGAAGGTAACCTGCTGCGAGGGACTTGGCATGCTAAAGATCTTAAACCCCATTATGACGACAATCGCGATCAAGTACCTAATGAGGGTTAGTTTGCTGTTATTTCGCGCTTATTTGTTTTACCACTAGTTTTTAAGTGATATTTTGATTCCAGGTTGTTTTCTCATGTTGTTCCCTTTGGGTTTGTAGTGTGAGAAATATCGTGGGAGTTTTAGTCCATTTGGGAGGATGGTTGGGGACTTGAACGGTCGGTTACTTTCCCGTCTATTCCTTACTTGTAAGGTAGGCTGAGACATTCCATCTTGTCATACAGGGGTGAGACATTTTTGCCGTCTCGCTTCCGGTGATCCGCCATCTGGTCACTGTAGATGGTGTTTCAGTGTGCAGTCGGTCCTGGGCTGTACACTTTTCCCAGACTAGTAGGGTGTAGGGCTGTTTTGTTTTGTCGTCATAGGGCATAGTTGCTTATGATCGCGGAGTGTCCTACGGGGTCCCGCGCCTGGTGTCTATGATCTGTGACGATCTCAAACCTTTTTCGGCTTTTTCCCATTTAGAAATTTTCTGTTAGTTCATTTGATTCCACCCTACGTTGACAGACTGACGTGACAACGGACGAATCCCTTCTCATCCTTCTTCTGTGTTGTCCACTATCTCCTTTCCTAGAGCTTTCTAATTCCCATTCCCTTTTTCATTACTTTCGTCTTTAGTTTTCTTCTTCGTGTTAGGTAGTCCCCTTGGTGGACGTTGTGCTGAATTGGGCCTGGATCGGTTCATCCACCGGCGCGCCTTTTAGATCTAGCAGCGACGGATGTTCCGATGTCCTTTTCTGGGTGGCGTTCACTGTGAGGTCTGCTTATCCCTTCCTTCTATTTTTCGCTTTCAATCTTTTAATCCCGTCGTAATCCCTTTTTTTTTTCTCCTTTTCGTCTTCTAGTGTTGGAGTATTTAGGCCACGTATCCGTTTCTAAATTATCTGGTGTTGCCTTGGGTGTGTTTGGTTTTTGCAGTATTCTCTTTGGGGCTATTTGAGGTATCGATTATGTATCTGTAAGGTTTTGAAGTGTTGTTGATGTGCATGCTTAGGTTCTACGTCGGTAAATTTGAGGAATTTACCTATTTTTAAGTAGGGGGAGACTTGTTATGGGCCAAAAGTCACTTTTCGTATTAATTTAACGATTTGCCTTATCCCTGCCTAATTCAAGGCACTTTGCACATTTCGCTCTAACTATTTACCCTATAATAGCCTAGTTTGAGTTACCCATTTCCTCGAGTAAAGTCACTGCAGATTAGGCCTCACGTTGTACGCGTGCTATGTTGGTTGCAGATGCGATTTTTCTGCAAATTTGGAATTTTCTGGGCCTAGCTGTCAAATTATCATTGGCCATTTTGAGTTGTCAGAAGATGGATGTGGTGAAAGGCATCTTTGGTTGATCGATGCACGAATATTTGTAATTCGGTTTTGTCACGCTCATCCTAGCATGAAAATGTATATCTTGGTGTGAAATTGGTCTGGGAGACGTCCCCCGACGTTTTTGTTGTGATACATTTCAAGCACGGATTTTTGTCCGGAATTCATCTGACAAACACATGTAACTACTTGGGCGATTTGGAGCATAACATCTCACGGTATGCTATTTTGACAATTACTGGTTATATTTCTAAGGCAGAATGTTGTCCCTTTTAGCTCCCTTTTGGTACGGGCGGTGAACGCACTCAGCTCCCTTTTGGTACGGGCGGTGAACGCACTCAGCTCCCTTTTGGTACGGGCGGTGAACGCACTCAGCTCCCCTTTGGTACGGGCAGTGAAAGCACTCAATTCCCCTTTGGTACGGGTGGTGAACGCACTCAGATTAGGAAGCAGTCCTTTGGTATGAACTAACGCATCTCTGTTGGTGAGCGGCGAGTTTGTTCATGTGGCGCAGGAGCTTTTCGAGGCGTTTGGTTGATGGATTTGGCCCCTCTTGGAGAGCACTCTCTCCAGGCAGTTGCTGCAGTCGGCTGGCTGTGAGTTTGGGAGATTTCCAGTCCCTAAAACAGGCTAGCAGATTTACTGGCCCGAGATCTCTGCGTTACCTGCGATGAAGCCCGTTGGAACACCTGGCTTCCTCAACATCGTGCAGTAGGCCTCCGATTTAGCACGTTCGTCACCTGGTGCAGCCAAGGTCTGTCTTTGCATTTTCCTTAAGCGTTCTTGTGCAGTTTTGAGCTCGACCAACTTAACCTGTGTTATAGGCATGATTTTAATGTGTGTTTAATTATTCATTGTAGCGCTTTGTGCTACGGCCAGATTTTGATAAGCTAATTTACTTACTTTAATGTTGTGATAACTCACTTGCAGTTTAAAGTAAACCTATTTTGTTGTATAACATCTTAATATTTACAACTTGACATTTCGAGCCTCCATTAGAGGCTGTGTCTAATGTAGGTGCGTAGGGACGATAAGGTTTCCCTTATGTAAATTTTGTAATAGCAATTCTTGCATACGCCCATTTGAACGATTTTAGACTCGATCTCAGTGGAGAGATCCGTCAGTCGGTTGAATTTGGCTTAGTGCGGCCCCACTTTGCAAGAAATTAGCGAAATCAGTCCGATCGTTGTTTAAGCAATTACGCCCCTTTAGGGCGAGATTTAATTAGCGTGTTTCGGGTAATTTTGCGCCCCTATCAACCAAGATCTTGGGTAATAATGGGTTTTGTGTACATTTGATTACTAGTACAGTTATGTATTTTTGCAACTGAGGGTTTAGCGTTGATTTCAACTTGACAAGCAAAACAAAACCTTAACTACCGCTTAAATTTGAGACGCGTTTGGTCATACATGCGAATTGCTACGATCTACGACTTTATTTATTTAATCTGGTGAGTTTAATCTGTGATAAATTTTTCGATATTATTATATGAAATCTGGTTTGTGATATTTGTTGTTGTGATATACTACCAAGCACTGTTAATATTTTATGAATGTTAATATTCTATTAAATTATATATACTCGTTACTTATGCCTGCGAATTTGATTTGTGTGTCCTTGTCGCTACCTCTAATTTTCAGGATCGCTTAGTAGCACCTTCCGTAGTGTCTGGTTTGATGATTAGCAAAGTGCTGGGTTATGCTACTTGGCGCCCATAAATTACTCACCGTTTCAGCTTACGCTTTAAGTCTTCTGTTCGACCCACGACCAGCTCCGGCTGAGAATCCGGTAGCCTTTGCTACTCCTTATTTTATAGTCAGAGTTTTGTAACACCACAAGTACATTTTTTTAAATGTACTTGTACTTGTATTTGAAGCATTTACTTATATTCGAATACATATCCTTGTACTTGGATACATTTTCGGGTATTCGAATACATTTACGTGTACTCGAATACATTTACGTGTACTCGAGTACATATCTGTGTACTCGAATACATTTTCGGGTACTCGAGCACATTGCACTGCGCAATAAGTAGACTTGCATTATTTAGAGAAGAGCATGTCATGTGATCGGGACAGTCTACTAAAACGCGCTCGGATAGGTCAAGCATAGGTTTCTTTGGGGACAAACAACAAATACAGTGCCACGTCTGATGATGAAATAATCATAGAGCGGTCCGAGCTCCCCTTAAGTAAGCAAGCTACCCGTTTAAATGCGTTTAGTAGACTGTTCCGGTCACGTGACATGTTCTTCTCTAATTAATACAAGTCTACCTACCTTTTTATCCACTTTCAGACTTGTGGTCGCCAGTCGCCATAAAAAGCTTAATTGTAGTTTTATAACCCTTGCAGTGTTCAGGTTTCTGGTTAGTTCGATAGTTGATTGTTCAATAAGTGACTAACTACAGTGATTACCGATTAGTGATGGAATGATGCTTTGTGGTGTTTGGTTGATATGAGTCGATCCCGATTCTGAGTTTAATCGGAAGGTGTCGATCCCAATTCAGAGTTTAATCGGAAGGTGTTGATCCCGATTCAGAGTTTAATCGGAAGGTATTGATCCCAATTCAAAGTTTAATTGGAAGGTGTTGATCCCGATTTAGAGTTTAATCGGAAGGTACTCAGAAGACCAGTTTGGTGGTTGAGCCCGATTAAGAGTATAATCGGAAGACCTGTTTGGTAGTGTCTTGAGCCCGATTAAGGGTGTAATAGGAAGATCTGTTTGGTAGTTAGTCGAGCCCGATTAAGAATGTAATCAGAAGACCGGTAGTTGATACCGATTAACAGTTTAATCGGAAGACCTGTGTGTTTAATATCGGAAGTTGAGCTTGATAGTCACAGTCAAATAGTGTACTTTATTCGAAAGAGCATTTTGGTATGCACTACCTTAAGAGCTTGATTTGTTTTCTTTAAAATTGTGAAAGTCGATGATTGATTTGTTGTTTATTTGTTGATCAGAATGAACGAGCGGTTAAGTAACTGATTTATTTTCGTACAGTTGAAGGACTTTAGTGCCCGTGGACGTGCACGTGTCAGAATGGCCGTGTCGGCGCCGAAGATATTTGGACTAATGTATCCGCCTATGAGTTATGTTATGTTTCGTTTGAACTGTTTTGTTTAATGAGTTCGTAGAAGGAACACGATAGGCAATTTCCTATCGAATGGAACGGCGTCTGCAAGACCCAAACATTCTGGGAATAAGTAGCGTTGCCGAGATCAAGGGATTCTGGTATAGAAAAGCAAAGGTGTTGGGTGGATTTGCGGGCGCCGGACCATTACCGTTCCAACCCTTATTAGTTATGTTCGTTTCACCATTGCTGGCTATTTATTGGTTATTTTAGTTTTCAACCAATAAACTGTGCTTATCTGACTTCGTGTGTAAACTATAAGTGGTCACGTCCTGAACTACCCCTTTGTTCTGACATATACTTCACCTGGTCAGCCTGCCCTAAATAATACATTAAGTATAGGGCAAAAATAAAGAAGAGAAAGATATTTTTAAAACTATTAGTTACATAATATTTGCTTATATAAAAGTTGTCGATACAAAGGTAGTGCACGTTATTAAAATGTTTTTGATCATACGAGGCGATTGAAAAAAGTGTGGCGAACCTAACTTACTTATTTTACCAGAACGCCCTATATTTAGATTGCTTAAAAATATTGCATCGAGAGGCTAATATTTTTAATATAAAATTGTGTGTCAAAAGTTAACTATTTTGGAGATATTAACGATTTATTTCGATAATATATTCTGAAAATTCCGATGGATGTGACAGCGATGCCAAAGATGAGGGTCTAGAATATGATGGATATTTTGATTTTGATGAATATAATAATGATGTACCTGGGCCTTCATCTGATCATATTATCCAAACCCAAAAATCGAAAGAATCACATATTCTAGATAAAAAAAAGTCCAAAATTGAACTTGAACTTTTACATTACCTTGAAGATAAACGGACCAATCTGTCAATGCTGGATGATTACCTGAATATGAAAAAACTTTTCTTGAGTTATAATACATGTACAGTAGAACGATTATTTTCATTTGCGACACTGGTAAACAGACCACGTCGCTATGCCCTGACAGATGACAATTTTGAAAAAGTTGTTATTTTGAAAGCCAATAAAATAGGGCTAAACAATTTTGTGTTTTGTTTTTACCATTGTTTCGCCATTCCATTTCTCTGTACTCGGTACTCTGTACTTGTATAGGTATTCGAATACTTTCATTGTGTACTTGTACTCGGTACTCGATTACATTTTAAGTAAAGTATTTGTACTCAGTACTCGAGTACTTTTTGTCTGTACTCGGAACAGCTCTGCTGCCAATACACTTCAGTACTGCCAAACGTATAATACGAATCACAGGCAACTCAAATTATAAATTTAGTTGATCTTATACCATAAATAACTATTATTTTTTAGTTTGCAGCCATTTTTATTCCACAATATAGCAATGTTTTACACCAGATATTCGGTTTTGTCAAGACATTTATAGATTTTTCTTAACGTTTTGCTACTCATTTATATAGATTCTTCAGAACATAAAGTTGTTATAACGGAAAATTAAAAACTTTAAGTTGGTATTAATTGTTTTCGTCTGTAGCTTATTAGGACCTTGTAGGCATAAAACGTAGATAAAGTATTTGTCCCATAAAATTAATGTGTAACATTGAGGTGGTGTTGAACATTTTACAACATATAAAAAAATTTGCTTTTAAAAATTACCATAAAAAAATTGTGACTCGTTCAATGACAACATGATGGATTCCAAAATTAGATGAATTGTAAAAACCTCTTATTTTTTCATAATCCCATTTTTCTTGCAAATATAGTTCAATCGTGAAAACTGGTAAAATATGGAAGCAACATCAAGAACTAGCAATAATATAATTTGCATGTGTACAGCAGATACTGAGGCGACCTCTACGTAGCTGTATTATAATTCACCGACAAGGGAAACGGGCATCTTTTATTAAAATGAATAAAAATTACTTACGCAACAAGACGGAATAACCGTAGGGCTATCCATTCCTAGCATGCTGGGCATCTGAAATGAAAAGGCGCGAGAACAGATGTTCCACAAATCTCGTTTTAATTAAATAATAAAGCAGTAGTTTTTCTCAAAGGAAGGAAAACATCATTCTCGTTTTAAGGCACAGTTATTTTTTATTACATAGGATGAAGACTGTCGATATTTCTTTTCATCAACGTGCTGAATATTTTGCTGCAATTAAATCGTCCTTGACGGGCATTTTTACCGAGTTATAGAAATAATTGCCAAAAAAAATATGTTACCCGGCAATTTCTCCGAATCTGCAGGCCCCTAGTAATCCTTTCACGGAACATGAAATATTGCCCTGCTAGAGCAGCCCTTAATGGAGTTTGCGGGTGGGCTTCGCATTGTTGCAGCATATTACTTAAGCGACCTCCTTAATATGATGGGTAATATAATGAAACAAAGCTTTTTAAGGTTACCCAAGCTGCATTCTTGCTTTCCCTTTAAAGGTGCTTGTATAGGAAAAACATTCACGCCGTGGGGCGAATCCGCTCTCAACTTTTTTTAATAAATTTGACATGTCCCACAGGAAGTGTGTGTCAACCATTCATTAGAAAAGTCGTTTTTATGAAACTGCCAAGATAATTCGTTCAAATTTCTCCCCTGGCACAAACTTACAGCTAAGACTGGGGACTTTCAAAATTGACAAATGTAAATATGAAAATATATTGTGTAGTAATACTGGTCTAGATAGAATTTTAATAGCGTCGTTGTAGGGTGTTTATCAGATCTGGCACAATTTACGATAATATATATGTTGTAAATACCTGTGTGTTGTTGACAGTTTTTAGGTGAAGTGTTTTAGTGTTGACGGATTTGCTTACCAGCATCTTCAGTACTTACTATTTAAGCTCTTAGATTGGTATAAAAACTGATTTCAAACTTTCACCCTACAATAGCATGCGTCATATGAATGCGAGCCCCAAGATTTGACCGAAGGACGCAACTTTCGCATTATTTCTTTTCGTTCAATATCTATTTCCAACTTCAGCTGACTCGTCGAAAGAAGGTACACTTGTGCTAGGCCTGCGCCACCAAATTCTGCAGTGATATAAATTTGAAAGACAATCTTATATGCATATTTCATAACGGAAAATTGATATGACAACGGCTAGAATTTCTCTTCAGCAGCTTTAATGGTGAATTACAATTAAGTAACAGTTTTGACTTAAATTGCACCCTGCCTTAGAGACAGTATCACGGAAAAAAGTTGGTCCCGGCGGTCATAACAACATCATGACAGTCGTTAGTGGGGTTGGAAGTTCTCATAACTGCACAGCGACGCCTATAATTGGCCTAACGGCTGTTGGTTGAGTGCGAATTAAATTAAATTAATTTTAATTAAATATATACAGTCAGTTGTTTGACTCAAGACAGCTATTTTGTTACAGGACGCTTTGCTTGCAATATAAAACTGAAGACGATTTAACAGGCATAACCCATGCTTATCATACCAGGTACAAATGCCATACTGAAACTACAGTAGAAAAAGCAGATAAAACTATTGGCCAACGATCTTATAGCTATATTGCACCTTGAATATACTCGGTACTACCTAGAGATATTAAAAAAAGTCAAAATATTTGCAAATATTTACAAATATTTACATCATAAAATCTTGGCTCCAGACTACCCCTAGATATAATGTTCATTATTTAATAGACATAAAAAATGCTTGATCAAAACAATTTATTACTGTCTTAGGAAATTGCATAGTGTTGAGAAATGTACGTCGCTACGTTTTCATATATTTCAATCACCCACGCACAAGTTTTACTTCTGTGGGTTAAGTCCCTTCATCATTATTTCTGAACGTTCAACTCATCTTAGATTATTGTGTATTAGATATATGTATACTCTTCAGAAATAAATCATTATTTATATTGTCCACACCTTCTTCTCTTCGCCCCCTGTAATTTCCAATTCAAGGTCACTATAGCAGCCCACCCCACGTTGGGGGAGTTAAAGCATCTCGAACCTTTACTTTACCTTATGTAGAGCCACTCTAAAAGATAGAGGTAATACATACCAATTTATATTCTCTATTTTCTTAATATTTCTATATATATTTACTCTTTTTTATAACGCCACTACGATCCCCTGTGGAATTTCTCATTTTAGGTACGGCAATTTTAGTAGTTGTGATAGTAGCATCGTATGAATAATGTTTAGATCGGAAAGTATAATACATTATTCTGTTCTTAAATTATTTGCTACAACAGCCCGCGTCTATACCATGGGGATTTACCCTGCGTTCTACTGTGCGCCTACTGAGAAAGATATGAAATTTGTATTTTACCTTTGAAATGATAAACAAAGGGGTATTTCGTTTCATACATATCAAAGATACTAGCCGCCAGTGCTTGAAAATAGTAAAAGAAAGCAATAATAAAAACTACTATACAATATGAATACCTAAAGAACCAAATTGAAAAATATATATAAGATATACAAGTAATCAAATAGATATTTCCCAGCAACACAGAACGAGACTTATATGGAAGTCAGAAGAAAGTATGGAACCTGCTATGATATAAAAATAAACCATTGACAGAGTCTACATAATTATGAAATTCCTGTGACCAAGATAGGTAATTAGACATAATCTAAGAAACGATGTAAGGTAGCCACGCAAATTAACCAACATGGCAATATCGGCATAAATAACATAGGAATAGCGATATTAAATCTTAAAAATATAGAAGGTGCAATTCCGATTACTAATGATATGATGAATGGATGTTGTATAAAAAAATGTAATAATTCTCCGAGAGATGATTGGAACAGAAGTAGAGTGTGTTAAAAGAAAGATATCAAATGGGATGTGAACTAGATTTTCTCTTACGACTGCATGTCGGTGATTATTACATCCTTCTACCCAGAATTCAGTTCGGTCACTTTTTTGTCAGTTGTTAAGTGTTAAATAACGTTTACCTTTTAGAAGTCTTATTTACTTTGTTCTTACGTACATTTTTCTGTGTAAATAGTTCTTTTCAGAACTGAACTGCAACTTAATTAGCGTAAAATGATTTTTACTACTGAACAAACGTTCATGCTTGGAGCATGTAACAAGTGAGACTGTGTGTATACGCAGTCCATAAAATAAGTTATGACATGACTTTCAAAAATTACTTTTTGACACAAGGATACTTGATAAGGTTAATTTTTTGAACTCACTTTACTACCGCTCTAATTCTTAAGTACGTAGAAACTTTTTTATGTAATAATGGAACATCTAATTCTATTTTTCGCCCTCTTCTTTTTCTTTATCTACCATTCATGTTTCTAAGGCATCGGGTGGTCAAACTATTTATTATATTCTACTTTCATATCATGCATGGTACTACTTCTTTACCGATTACTTATTTAAGGTAAGGTTGAATCTTCTGTCTTAGTCTACCTCGGTGTTTTCCGTCCTCTACTCGCATTTCTATTACTTCTGCCAGTATTCTGCCTTCCTCTATTTTCCATACAGGTCCATACCAGATTCAGTTGTTATTTTCCTACGATTCCCACAATTGGCTCTTATCGTAATTGGTCTCTTATTATTCCATTTCTAATTCTGTCTGTCTGTATATTTACTGGTGTTCTTCTTAAATGTTTCCTATCGCTTGCCGTTACCATTATTTGATATTTATCTGTCATGGCGCAGCTACTTGATCCATATATTGAAGAACTGTTTTACATATTTGTAGTTTTACTTGACTGCTCATTTCGTGTTTTCTTATTAGGCTGTTATTTATGGTATGGTACATGATCGCATAGTCTTATCTTCTGGTGGGTTGCAAAAATTTTTTTTTCTTATACTCATCACTGCCAACGCAAATTTTATAGCTATCTGTAGGATAGAAATATTCAATCATTATGGTAGTCGGCTGTCTGAATTGACCGTGTTTAGTATTTCCTTATCTGTTTTAACACCTTATTACTCTTACATATGTATAGCTTTCCACTCATCGGTGTTTAATTTTTTACGTATTCTCATTGTTTTTCCCATGTTAGTATTTATATTTAACTCTGCCTTTCCTTGACTCTTGTAATTTACTATCGGTTTTTCTTAATAACACGCTATCATTCGTTAAATTAATGGTTGTATATAAACCGGTCGCATCCGTCTACCATCAATTTTTGCTTTTCCAAAAAACCCTATAAATCGGAGTCGTATCTGAATTCGCATTTTCGGAAAGTTTAAACTTTGACTTCAGATTCAAATAAAAGATGAAGGTAGAGGAATGTCTAAAGAACTAGCTCCTATCTCGTAAAGACATGTGGACAACGGGAAATGGTGGGTATACTCCTAATTGCGTTTAATAATTGTGTAGTGGTTATCACGTGCTTGCCAATTTATATCGCGTGGTAGATTATCAGAAGCTGCTATGATGTTTCTAAATACTAGCCGCAATTCTTTACATTTTTAAAAATTATCTTCAATAACAGTTCACATCGTGTAGATAACAACCCTGAGTTCGGCGTCCTGATTAAATGGGATCGACTGCAATTTTTATTATCTGCTAATTGATGTAAGTCGCGCGTGGGAAGTTCTGTGTAAATCCTTTACAGATTTTTTCTAAGTGTATTTATAGGAAAGATATCCACAATCTGGATGGGAAGGTACAGACCTAGTGCCCTCGCTATTTTAGTTTTTCTTTTTATTTCATCTTGAGGCAATTGCCAGTTGCCCTTCAGCTAATTCTTCTACCTCGAATTTAAGTCGTGCGCTGCTTTGTATTTAATATTTTTTTATATCCCGCTGCTGTTACTATTTTTTCTTTATTCATTTGGTGGATTGGCTCATACCACTCTCGTTTTCTATTTTTCACCCACTGGTTTACATGTTCAACTATCCATTCTGGTTTTATTTCTTGATTCTGTTCTATTTTGCCTAATAAGGTCTCTATTAAAGGTTTGATAATCATGGATTCTAAAAATCGTTTTGTACCTGGGAAAGTTTTCCATGGACGTATATACCAAGGAGAAAAAGACCACAACTTAACAACAAACTGGTAGATCCCATTGCTTTGCAAAATGATCTGTCGAAAAATATTCCGCAAATAAATAATCAGTTAACTACTGAAGAAATGTGGAATAACATCAAAAACTCGACAACTTCATCGGCATATAAAACTCAGCCCCAACAAGCAGCTAAAAGACAACATTGGATATCCGATGCTACCCTCCAACTAGTAGATAAAAGAAAATTCTTGAAATGCTCAGGCGCAACTACACCTGAGAGGCAAAAACAACTATCTGATCTAAATAAGCAAATTCAAGCGGCATGTAGAAGAGACAAGAATTACTATATACAGAAAATCTGTACTGAGATAGAAGAACATTCCCATCAGAATCAAACAGAAGACCTGTTTCTAAAAATAAAACGCATCATAAGAGAATTCAAACCAAATACCTGGGAAATAAATAACGATAAAGGTGAAACTGTCACAGAAGTTGATAAGATCCTGGACATATAGAAATATTATTGTCAAAGTCTTTATGGCGATGCAAATCAAGGTGCTCTCGCCCAACATACCAGCCTACAGCTTTCGGAAAAAGAACCAACAATACTACGCGACGAAGTAGAAATTGCCCTAAAAATGCTTAAGAGCGGAAAAGCTTCCGGACCGGATGGAATGTCGTCGGACATAATAAAAGCATCGGGAGAAACAGGAATTCAGGCCTTACTAACTCTTTGCCCTAAGGTATGGGACACTGGTGCATGGCCTAAAGACTGGGCGTGCTCTACCTTCATACCAATCTACAAGAAGGGCTCAAAGAAGAAGTGCGAAAATTACCGTTTTATTGCACTTACCTCACACGCTAGTAAAGTTATGCTTCACATCCTGCATAATAGAATTAGAGCCTTCTTGGACTGTCAAGTTCCTGAAGAACAATGTGGATTTGTTAAAGGCAAAGGTACGAGCATACAAATTTTAAACATAAGGCAAATTATTGAGAAGGCGAGAGAATTCAATGTCCCTGTTTATCTATGCTTTGTGGATTACCACAAAGCATTCGACACAGTTAGATGGAAGCTGCTGTGGAAAATTCTAAAAGAAATGGGTCTCCCTCACCACCTTATCTATCTGATCAACACCTTGTATGAGGCAAACAGCTGTACCGTCAAGATAGACAATAACACATCGGCACCTTTCCGTACAAAGGCTGGTGTAAGACAAGGATGCATCCTTTCTCCTATCCTGTTCAATATATACGCTGAATACGCTATGCGAATAGCTCTCGAAGACTGGAATGGAGGCTTCTCTATAGGAGGGCGTAAAATAAGCAACTTGAGGTACGCCGATGATACCACTCTTGTAGCGTCATCGGAAGAAAAACTAGCTGAACTGATAGCCAAAGTAGAAAGAGCTAGTGAGGATATAGGACTTCAATTGAATCGCAAGAAAACAAAAATAATGGTGGTTGATCGGGAAAACAACAATATCACAAACACACAACACATAGCAGGATGTGAAATCGTTGACGAATTCCTATACCTGGGCTCTCTGCTATCCAATCAAGGAGGATCGAGCGCTGAAATAAGAAGGCGCATTATTTTAGCCAAATCAGCAATGACCCGCCTACAGAAGATCTGGAAAGACCGAAATATTACCATTAGCACAAAGAAAAAGCTAGTACATACGCTAGTATTCTCAATCTTCTCCTACGCTGATGAAACATGGACGATACTCACAAGCGATAGAAAACGAATAGACGCGTTCGAAATGTGGTGCTGGCGACGCATGCTCCGTATACCTTGGACTGCTCATCGCACAAACGTATCTATCCTAAGGGAGGTAAACATAACACATCGGCTTTCGTCAAGGATCTATCAACGAGTGTTGTGCTACTTCGGTCACACGATGCGACGAACAAACGGTATTGAGAGACTGATCGTTGAAGGAAGTGTCCCTGGTAAGCAAAAGCGGGGACGGTCACCAACCAGATGGTTGGATAGTATAACCCATCTAGCCGGCACACCCTTTCATGAAGCATCCCACTTAGCTCAAGATAGAAATAAGTGGCGCAGAAAAGTTAAAGATATTTCAGATCAGCATTCTTGATAATCACGACGTTTCTGTTATGAAACCATACGACTAAAGAGAGAGATATATCAATTCCCAAATCTCTATTTTCATTGCTCCCTCCACTTTCATTTTAATCGCTTAACACAAAGAAAGTATTGTGATCATGAAAAGATCAACTTCAGAAATTTCTACAGATCTTCACGTTACAGGGTATCTCGACGACGAAAAACGTGTTTGTTCAGCACCTCCTAGTTATAAGGCTATTACTAGATCGATTTTAGTACCCTAAAGTGGCCAATAACCCACTAGTGAGGTAAAAACCATCTCACTCACTACAGTATTGTTGGTAGTAGTTCCAAATTGAAATTTATAGGGTAAGTTTTGCTTTAGTCTGTGTAAAATACCCAACCTACTAACCTAGAATTTGACATAGACTGGCAATACACTTCAAAACTGCCAAACGTATAACATGAATCACAGGCGAATCGATTTCAAAATTTATTTGATCTCTCAGTACTTTCCAATTTGTCATTATGAATTTTCTGGATGTCAATACAAAATGTATGTTTTTAGATATTTATTGAGTTGTTGGATAAAATTTCGTATAGCACGCGTGTGTTATAATAAATAATCCACTCGAAAAAAGATCCCTCTCGGCCTGGCGGCATCGAGGGCTCAACTTTTCTCTCGTGGATTATTTGTGATATAACACACTTGTACCATAAACAGCTATTTTCCAATTTTGTCTGTGCGTCTGTCTGCCTGTTATCTGTCTGTCTGTATGCCTGTCTATCCGCCTGTCTATACAGCCTGTTTCAGAGTAAGCGCCTTATTTTTTAGCCACACTAAGGGTACTACTTTCAAAATATTTAGCAGTAATATGTTTCAGAACATTTTCTACACGATGGTGATATCACATTTTCAATTGGACGAATTATTTCAAAATGGCGACTTTCAACTTTTTTTTAAATGGAATGCCATCATTTTTTTTAAATTATTGAGATCCTAAAAACATTTTCTTAAAAATTCATTTCTTTCCCTATCAAAAAGCAAACTAACACTTTAATATATACTGTTTGAGGCTTTCGCGGTTACTCGAATTATTCTTCTTAACATGGAATTTCGGCTTAGACCGCGTAGTATTTGTATATGAACACCCAGAAGTTTTTGGCTTAATGTGCCTTGGACCTTGTGAAGTCGAGTAAAAACCCGCGCGATGGTTATGCTATTTGGTGACTCGTGTTGTTTGAGTATCTCGAGAACGAGGATGCTTAAGCAGATTTGGCCGTTTTGCTGTTTGTGCATCCATATTCACTAACGTTTCGCAAGACTTTGCAGCTTGCATCATCAGAGTGAAAGTGACACTTTAATCTAGTAGCGCATGAATGTTTTACAGTCGATGTTATTTTTGTCCAAATATCAAGTAGCAGTAGACACCAAAGAAACAATTAAACTTTATTTTGTAATAAACATCTACTTTTTGTAACTCAAAATTAAAAATTTACATCAAATAAAAATCAGGTATTTACAAAAAATGCTCGAAATGTTTTCCTTCTTTTTCAATACATAAATTGAAACGTCGTCCAATGGAGCCAATAGATCGAAGGATAATTTCCGGAGAAATTTCGTTTATGCAAGTACGAATTCTCTCTTGCATATTTTCAATAGTTGTTGGTTCAACGATGTACACCTGGGATTTTACATACCCCCAGAGAAAAAAGTCCAGTGGTGTCATATCAGGTGACCTAGGTGGCCAACCAACTGGTCCGCCACGACCAATCCAACGGTTCTCGTATCGCTTATTTAAAAACTCCCTAACTTGAACGGCATAATGTGCTGGAGCGCCATCTTGCTGCCACCACAAATGATTTCTGATATTTTGTGGGTATTCATTTAGATGATTTGAATTTCATTTTATAATAAATTGAGGTAATGCTCTCCATTTAGTCTATTAATAAATATTCGCCCAACAATGTGCTGCTCTATAATTCCACACCACACGTTTAAACTCCATCGATGTTGACAACGTCGCTCACGGATCTAGGGTGGATTTACATTATCGTAATAATGTCTTACAACAACAGCATCATTTCGAAAACTTGCTCAATCCGAAAATAAAACGTTGTTAAAAAAGTCTCTATTTTGTCCTATCTGTTACAAACACTGTGCAAAATTAATTCTTAACAGAAAATAATTTTCGGGTAATTCTTGGTGAAGAATCAGTTCGAAGGGGTCCTCCAGACCGAAGTATGCAATATTCCAACCAAATTTGCAATCTCCCTAGTACTGACATAGCGATTCTCAATAATGTGTAGCATTACCTGGTTTTCGTTGTCGTCCTTGCAAGCAGGTGGGTTTTCATGTACCGGTTTCTTATAATCCACAGTTCCCGTTTCACGCTTTCTCTCCAATAATTTAGTAAATGTTCGATGTTAAGGGTGGCTTCTGTTTGGATATTTATTTCTGTATAATCTGGTTGCTTCATAAGGATTTTCATCTGCTTTTCCAAATATTAGGAGCATATCAATTAACTCGTCTCTCGTATAACTTAACGTATTAATTAATTTTAAATTAACAATTATAATCTTCAATAATACAATTGTTATTAACAAGCACTGACAACTAAATTGCATTGATTAACGTTTGACTACTAGATTAAAGTTTAATTGTTTCTTTTGTGTCGACCGCTACTTGATATTTGGCCAAAAATAACATTCATGCGCTACTAGATTAAAACGTTAGTTTGATTTTTGATAGAGAAAGAAATGAATTTTTAAGAAAAACGAAATACTATGGTAAAAAGAATGTTTTTAGAATCTCAATAATACAAAAAAATGATATCATTCCATTAAAAAAAAGTTGAAAGTCGCCATTTTGAAATAATTCGTCCAATTGAAAATCTGATATCACCATCTTGTAGAGAATGTCCTGAAACATATTACTGCCAAATATTTTGAAAGTAGTACGCATAGTGTGGCTAAAAAAAATAAGGCGCATACTCTGAAACAGGCTGTATATCAGTCTGTCTATTCTTCTGTCTGTCTGTCTGTTTGTCCGTCTATGTGTCTGCATGTATATTTTCTGCCTGTGTGTCTGTCGATCTATCAGTCTGTCTATTGGTCTGTCTGTATATCTGTCCACGCGTCTGTTTGTCCATTTTGCTCTTTGTACGTCTGTCTGTCTTAACCTTCCGTCGGGCGCAACTGATCTGACAGGCACAGCGCGGTAATTTTGCTATCTCGCGCCGCGCTAGGCGGCGTTGGAATCTATCGCATATAGTAGCTGACTGTTTTGGTGTGCTATATACAACCCTGCCACTTATTTTGAGTTTGGCCGTCAATAGTAAAAATTATTCAAATTTTGTTCAGAGAAGCTCATTGCGCCCGAACTCGCCACATTTCTCAAGGTACGTATCATCGAAATATTTGCATAAAAATCATCTATTACGTTTGCTTGACGTCTAAATACTGTAAAGGTTTTTAATAATTTTCTAAAAATACCTTGATTTATCAATCTGGACTATCCGGCACATTGCGCCAAAACATGTTAATAATTGTTTTTCTTTTCATTTGTTTCAGGTCAAATAAATGTTTTTTTGCAGAAACTTTTGGGTTTTCTTTTATTTTGATTTATGTAATAATGATGCTCACCACTTGCAGTTGTATAATTAAACCTAATTAGGTGTTTATTATGTTTTTTTGGAAGTGTGCCTATCAAGCACATTGCGCCCGAACTCGGCGGTCAAAATATTGCACCCGACGAAAGGTTAAAACCGGAAATACTTTTAAGAAAACATTCGCGAACTATTATCTGCATAAAAATAATATTTTGCACATAGCACAGGATGAACACCTTAAAAAAACCAGTTTGTTTTCCTCGTCGAAAAGACGAAGAAAGTATTGTAATCGTGGAAACATTAAATTCCAAAATCTTCTTCAGACTTGACGTTTCAGGGTTCCTAATGAAGAAACACACGTTTTTCTCAATTCGGGCTGGACTTTTTTTATTTGCAAATTAAGGTAATTTGTAATACGAAGTGTTAAGATATCTGTACTAATTTTATGACCGCACTTGTCAGCGAAGGTATGTGTAAACCTCTGTAGAAATTTTTATCTTCAATATTTTCAAAATATTTATTTTCAAAGCTTTCACTTGCAAAGGAAACTCTCTATAACTATATAACATCTTTATATATAGCACGTTTGCGAGATTGTTATGAATCTGGTTTTTTGTGTGCGGAAGGCCGTAGGTATTAAATCTTTTTGAACGCTCAAGATCATCCCCGTTAAGATAGAATATGCAGACTATTTCAATTTAAAACGTTAAATACAATGAGTGTTTAAATTTCCACGAGGAAAACTCAATCTCTCGCCTTAAGAGCACATTATATGATGCAAATTATCAGTGGACGACAACACCATTGATCAAGTAAAAACGTATGTACCAGGACGCTGTCGTTAACAGTGAGGGCGCTGTAAGGGGTCTAAACAATTAGTTATTATGCCTATTGGTTGTGTTTTGTTAAACTACTAACACAAATATACTCAATTTAATAATGAGAACTCATTACTGCCTTGCTGATTGGGTCCACACGCTCCGTTTAAACATACCCTTACAAATCGATATTCCAAGTTCGCCGCCCGATTCAAGTTTGGGTGACCTTTGTGACAGGAATATCTTCGCGCATCTCAAACGAACACGCGAAACTTTCCATTTGAAATGCGGCATACGCCGCTGGCTGAAGCTAGTATAGTATAATACATGTATATTCGCGGAAAAATAGTATCTATCAAACCTCTGCGTAGACTCACTAGGACATATGCTGTAGAAGCCAAAGTTAAAGAAAATAAACTATGGAAGAATACAGAAACAGAAGTTTGGCACTATGCGTTCAAAAAATCATTCAGGGAAAACAAATACAGACGAAACGGAAAACTGATATATGAGTATACAAAAAAATATGGATGCACTATTTCTTAGCGACTATCATCTTGCCTCTTTTTCTTGTCCCTGCTAGACAAAATACAGTGATGATGACTTTCAACTTTTTATGTTTGACATTATGTATATTTAAATCAGCATCTAGAGCGAAATAGATCGAACTGTTTATTTTAAAAATTGTTGACAATAAATATTTGTTGGGGTGCTGGAAATTCACAGTTCCAAATTGGTCACGCTACTACTTTCTTGAAATAGACGATGCGAATAGTCGTACGCTACATAAGAACGATTTTATGTGTTTTTAGATTTCTACGGATTAAGAGTGGTTCCTTGCGTGCTTCAGGTAAATAGTTTGAAACTCTAATATGGTTATGGTAACACGAAGTCTCAAACTGCTGACAAGTTACTCATTTATGTTTCAATCGATTGGAACAGTAGACTAGCAAGTATTGCTTGAAAGTGATGTGTGAATCATGGTCAGGTCATATTTATCCTGTAGGTTCTTTTTGATACAATTTGCTTATGTTTACTTCATGGCACCCAGTTTTTGTCGCAAAGCATTGCTACAACAAATAATTATCTTCAGGGACAGTAGTAAGTACCACACCAACAGTAGTTGATAATTTAGAATGTTTTATACATAAGGTAAACCAATACTTCTTTAAGCCGCTCTCTGTAAAGAGTTTTTGATTTATATAGACCCTTAAAGCGTAAGCAACCGCTTTGATGTACAGTCGTGTTCATTAAAGTGTTGTACAGCATTTGTACTTTTAAATATAAATTCATTATACAAAGTTGAAAAAAGTGTTGTATTTACAAATATTTTGAACGTTTACATTTAGGGGTACCTAGTTAATGACACAGTGTGAGTCTTTGTTGAGTAATAACACAACCACCAGTAAACTTACAACTGTCGCTGTACAACAGATTTTTGAACACGACTCTACAAAGCCTTATTTCAAAAAACAAGTTCGTATTTGCGAGTTTTACTAATTTTCAACATTTTTAAGGTTATTCTACTAAAACAAAGTCGATGTCTTCTGAATTATATCAAACAGTACTGCAATTAAACTTAAGACTTGTTAGTACAAACTTTTTCTTTGTAACTTAAGCGAAACAAGGAAAGAAAAATGGGACCGGAAAACGAGCAATCTTAAATGAGACTAATGAGTTAACTAAGACAAAAGAATAGAGAACTAGTAAAATTGGGACGAGGTGCGCCTTGACTAAGGTGTTACATATGGGATTCCTGATCCTTTCAGTATATTTATTTCCAGTACCCTTTATAAATATACTGCTGCTTTAGCTACATTTGGAACTTTCTTAGATTCGTAACAGAGGCGGTACAAAACTTCTAGCAGTTTCTCCCAGTTTATGGGATTCTGTCTAATAAGTAAAACAGCTGTAAAGTTTAACATACGTCTAAAATAATTATTATTAGCTTCACTAGCGGTATGTTCAAATTCAGTCTGCTAGAGTGTCAGAATATATAACACTATAATAGCTTTTGCGTTGGAGTTGATATTCCTCCATGCCAAGAGCAGAAATTTGAACGATGTAACTGGGGCAGATACGAATTTTTAACAAAACTACTGATTAGTGCATCCATGCAGGCCATTTTCTTAGTTGTGAGTAGTTAACACATTGTATTGTATTTTGTTATTCAATAGCAAATTATAATGTAGTACACACTTTTATTTATCTACAATAATTTTTATTATTATTATCAAGTCATAAAAGTTAGCTTATGGAATGTAATTGATTCTGATTGTCGATCAATAAAGTTAAAAAAACCTCTGACTGCACACATTACCTTAACCTCCATCACATTCAGTTTAGGCGTTTACAATATGGTATTAATAAATGCAGATTTGATTCACGTCCAGCACAAAATATTTAAACACTTTTGTGAAACAAGAGCATACAATAGCAAAATCGAATTAAATTCTAAGCATGACTGACACTTTATCCAGATATTGAGAGACGTAGGCGCAAAGCTCCATTAAAATTCACAATTAACTGTTGACACGTTTGATTTCTGTAATGAAAGTCACCATGAAAAAACAATCTAAAGAGCTTGATTAAAGCAGAATTAGCAATCAGCAGGATTTTATCATTTATCGGGGAGCTGCGAAGAAGCCTAAAAATTTAAATTAAAGAGTTACTTAAAGGTTGTTAAATTTAAAAAATAAACAAGTTTCCAGTTTTGTTGGGATTCGACCTCCAGCGGTCGAGCCGTGCGGTCGCATTATTATAGCGCATTCTACGCGATATTGCCGTTTAACAGCAATCGTTTAACTTATTGTCACAGTTGTGTACATAATATAACGTGCTCATAAAATTCGTTAAATCTTAACTGCCCAGCCCTCCGGGGGCTGGCAGCAGCCATGACTTCAACTAACAACTCGCCCCAGAAAAGGAAATCCGACAACCTCACTCCACCGATACCAGAAACAGCCAAACGCTACATATGGAACCCCGAGCACCTGATAAAAAGTAACCCATATTATCTATTATCGACTCAACAAACAACAGACAGCAACGAACAACAAGTAAGTCAAACTACAGACACCACATCAAATAAAAATAGAATACCACCCATTTTTCTTCACAACGTTAATAATCATCAAGAGATAATTAAAGATATAAAGTCAATCACCCAAGATCGTGAATTTACAACTGCTATCAGTAGCAAATATGTTAAAATCAATGCCACCTCTATCGAAGACTATCGTGCACTCACAAAATTTTACATAAATAGTGGAATTGAATATCATACCTTCCAAAATCCTCACGATAAACCAGTTTCCGTTGTAATTAAAAATGTGCCCATATCCATCACCGAATTGGAAATTACTAATGAATTGCGAGAAAAAAACTTAACCATAACTAGAGTTACACGCTTGTTAAATAAAGAAAAACAGCCGATTCCTGTATGCGCTGTCCTGCTGCCAGCAGGCGAATCTGCACACGATATTTACAAAGTTAAAACACTTTCTCATGCAATTGTTACCGTAGAGGCAAGACGTAAACCAAATAACATACCGCAATGTCATAAATGCCAGCAATTTGGACACACCAAGAATTACTGTGCCGCCAAACCCAAATGTATAAAATGTTTGGATGACCACCCACCAAATGCATGCCGAAAACAGATCAATGAACCCCCTCGCTGCGTAAACTGCGGCGGAAATCACCCCGCGAGCTACAGAGGTTGCCCACGCCACCAAGAGCTTTTAAAATTGCGATCACCTATCAGACAAACCAGATTAACCCAATCCCAGCACCCCACCCCTAAAAAACTCTACAGCGAAGTTACACAAGCTGACACCTCAACCTTCTCTTCTCTTCTTGACAACATCCTAGAATTCGTAAAGCGCTTAATCATTCCCCATTTAAACCAAATTAAATCCTTCCTAATCGAACAAATACTTCCTAACCTTCTCAATGGATAATTCACACCACTCCCTACAAAATATAACACTCCTTAATTGGAATGCTAATGGTTTAAAACCACAAAGAGCAACGTTCATATCTTTTTTGGCAAGGTACAACGTGGATATAGCGTGCATAACCGAGACTCATCTCTCAGAAGGCGAGATCTTCAAAATAAATGGCTATCATATTTTCCGCAAAGACAGGCTGTCAACCACATCATGGGGTGGAGTAGCTATAATTGTAAAGCAAAATATTCAACATAGCACACCTGAGGACATAATTACCAACAGTCTCGAAACAATTTCAATTAACATCAACACGAGTAATAATAACCGAATAAAGATTGTCAGTACATATAAGCAACCCAACAAAAACCTAAGTGAGACCGATATCATTAAGATCTTCAATAGCGCAACGCAAACACTTGTCATAGGCGATCTCAACAGCAAAAGTACCTATTGGGGATGCCGTGCAAATAACCCTAGTGGAACTAAGTTAAACAACTTTGCAACAACTCACCAACTGCAAATAATACCACCTAATGATTTCACGTATTTCCCATATAGATTAGATCACCAGCCTGATATCTTGGATATCGTAGTCGCGAAAAATTTCCCTTATCCAATTCAACAGAATGTAATTTCCGAGCTTGATTCTGACCACTTACCCGTGCTCATAACCTTCACGACTGCACCGGTTTACAGACCCAAGCTACCTAAATTAATCAAAGGGTACGTTAAATGGGAACTATTTAAGGAGAAACTCGACGCTCAGCTAAACAATCCGCCAAGGATTGACTGTCCTCCAGTAATCGACGATCAAGTTACAGCCTTAACGACAGCCATTACTAAATCCGTTCAGCTGGCAACGATTCCTAACCGCAAACGCAAAATTAATAATCCCAACATCCCCCCGACTTACATCCTGGATTTAATTAAACAAAAAAGTAAACTTAGAAGAGAGTGGCAAAGAAGTAAGAATCCACTAATCAAAAACCAACTAAACAATATTAGTCATCGAATAAGACGTGAGATTGACACACACAGAATGAACAACTATAGAAACTATCTAGAGAATATTGAACCAACGAGCCTCGAACTATGGAAAGCTACGAAAAATATAACCAGACAGCATGACGTAATCCCTACCCTAACCGAAAATAACTCCTCATACACGACAGACGAAGAAAAATGTGGGTTATTTGCAGAATATCTAGAGAAAGTATTTACACCAACAATAGCCGATGAAAATCGAGTGCATGCCAACACAGTTCAATCATATATAGAAACTCACTTACCAATTGTTACTGATTTTGACGATCCCACTTCTCCTAAGGAACTAGAATCTTACATCCACGCCCTTCCATTAAAAAAAACTCCTGGACACGACCTGATATCGAACATCATTCTAAAACACTTAACCAGCAAAGCACTTGCATTTCTGGCAAGCTTATTCAACGCCTGCATGAGAATTGGTTACTTTCCTGCAACCTGGAAACTTGCACACATTCTTATGTTTTCTAAACAAGGTCAAAACAAAAAGAATTGCAGTAACTATCGTCCAATAAGCCTTCTCCCTACCTTGTCCAAATTACTCGAAAAAGTTATCGCACAACGATTAAAAATATCCTTAGACGAAAGACAGCTAATACCACCAGTACAGTTTGGATTCCGACAGGGGCAATCAGCAGTACATCAGCTTCAACGAATCTCTGAAATTATCTCGAAAGGATTTGAAAATAAACAGTTCACCGTTATTGCCTTTATGGATGTCACCAAAGCTTTTGATAAAGTTTGGATAGAAGGCCTGAAGTATAAATTGCTACGCATTAATATCCCTCAATACCTAGTTGCCATTATTTTTTCATTTTTAGAAGATCGGAAATTTATAGTACGCATAAATAGCACCATCTCTACAGTGCGAAATATACATGCAGGAGTTCCCCAGGGTAGCATCCTGGGACCGACACTATTCAATATATTTACGCATGATATACCTAGTCTCAATCCAACTGAAATAGCGCTATTCGCGGACGATACAGCTGTAATTTCCCAACATGCAGAACTTCTTACAACAATAGATCGCCTCCAGACCGCAGTTAATACGTTAACGCAATGGTTAACCACATGGTGCATTAAACTGAATCCTACCAAATGCACAACAAAAATATTTACGCTGAGACGAATCCACGATCATCCCAACATCAAAATTCTTGGAACAGACATCCCATGGAACCCACGTAGTGAAGCTGTTAAGTATCTAGGGGTTTATCTGGATACCCGTTTGACATGGAGTAATCACGTTAACAAAAAATTAAATCAAGGATATGCGAGGCTACTCCAGCTATATCCATTGATCAACAGGAACACCCCTCTTCGGCGTGAATGCGTCTTGCTTTTATATAAAACCCTACTTAGGCCAGTTATCACTTACGCCTGTCCGGTGTGGTGCAACACCTCAGCTACCAACTTCAAGAAAATGCAGGCTTTTCAAAATAAAATTCTCCGATTGGCCATTAATGCTCCTTGGTATATGCGCAATGAACAAATTCACTATGAATTATCAATGGACAAAGTCGACCAATTCGTATCCAGGCTTACTAAAAACTTCTTTGACAACATGCAAAACAGCAATATAGACATTCTACAACAACTAGGCCGGAAAAATATTTACACCCGCTTGAAAAGACGCTTACCGCAAGACATCATCGTTTAGATCACGGATCAGTGAACACTACTACATCAAGCAAACTCTTTTAGAGGATAAAATCCTTCAGTGTCATTTCCAACAAAGACATTACTATTAAGATTACTATATTATACCAACCATGTATAACATTGTAAAATGTTGATCTGGTTTGCTTCAAATAAAAAAAAAAAAAAAAAAAAGTTTTGTTAAGTAATTTGTACACTTTCTGCATCCCCAGCTTCAAGTTAAAGTAGAAATTTGAATTACAATTAGTAGGAAATAAAAATGCGGGTTTAAATGATTGATTGCTTTGTGTCTATAAAAAATGCAGTTTTTGTATCTTGAGATCAGTCAAGAAACCTTGGTAATTCCTTTAACAAAGACGTAATATCTAAGCTCGTTTGATTATATTGAGGCTAATATCCAGTAAAAGTTTTTGAAATTGATTAAATAGGTCAGGCATGGTGAGTGAAGTATTTAAAGAGTCATTAAAAGCTTCAATCAACAGACAAATATAATTTCATAATTATAACTAAATTTTACCGTATATGCAACTCCAAATTTGTATTAAAATTCTCCCCTGAAGTGTAAGGTACATAAAATAATTCTACTCAAATTCACTGATAAAAAAATCAACTAAATACGTTAAGCAAACTAGACAACGCCAAAAGTAAAAATCGTGATGTTTTTAGATAATTTTACAGAGTGCAACTGTTTGCGCGGCCCTTATAACTGTTGCATCAGTTAATTAGTACATCAAAAGCTTATTTTGCTGGAAAAAATTTCAGTTTGATATTCCAGGGTTTGTGTACATTAGTAGATTATGAAAAAAACCAATTTCATTACAAATTTAAAATAAACTTAAAAAAGAGTGATATTTGTCTGCACACTCTTAATATTTAAGCAATATTAACGCATTATTATATGTAAGCAAAAAGTAGGTTCATCAAAGTGCAATATAACGCCAAAAAATATACCCAATATCTTATCAATTACATTTTATAGACTATTACAGCATCCTTCTTAATAACACCTCAATCAAATAGATTCGAGCCTAGATTTAAAAATGTAGGAACATCATATTAATCTTGTAGGGAGATTAAATAACTTTAATCAACTAAAAAATGAAGCAGACAATGTTGAAACATAAAACGTGCACCAACAAAGCTGAAACGTTATTGTTGGAGGTGTTTTAGTGCTAAATCAACGAATACGTTTTGTTAATTTAGCAAACCATCAAAAATGTTACATATAATAGCTCTTCATAAAGACACCGCTAAAGAATTTGCTAACATCAGTTGATACAGGAGGAATACAACTTTAAGACATTAGCACAGTTAGTTTGTTACAGGTAAAATTTGACTTTACAATAGTATATGGCAGCCGAAGCATTAGCCACTTTATCCGAGATAACTTAAATTGATCGCCACTTTCAGACATTGAAAGGAAAGCTCACACTAATTACGCCTCAACTGTATTGTGACATGTAGTTAAGCGACTAAAGCTCGGTGGGGGGGGGGGGGGTGGCTAGAATTAACACGACTCAGCCTAGAGCCTATCATATTAGGGGTTGGTTGTAATCAAAATAAAAGGGTAAAATAGGGCCACGAATTTTATTGATATGGTAGAAAAGTTTCTGAACGACCCTCGTAGAAATCCGAAATCAAAGGGCAGTTGCTCCTCTTCAGCGATTCTGTAATGCGTCCCATCTCACTTATTTTTGGACTTAACCTTCGTTGGTTTTTCTGCAGTCGCCAAGACACACCAAAGTAAAGGCTAACACAAGTGTTATAAATACACGACACTGAGGTTGAAATTGAATTTACATCTATTACAAATTTAAGTACGCATGTATATGTTTAACGCCAATAATTTCACTATGCATGTATATGTAACGCAACTAGAATCAGAGGGGTTAGTAGTATTAACTTAATTAACAGGAAAACTACGTGATATAAACGAGGTCCACCCGCGATGGTAAATAGGCAATAGAACTTAACTAATTTAATTTAAATATGGCTGCTATGAACAGGCTGCGGTACGTTTTATAACTGCCTAGATTAGTAGTACATTATCTGTCGTATTTTAAGTTCCTTTCCATCTTATTTTTTTATTATCCTACCGTAGAGTCTCATAAGAGAATTCGTTATGCTTATACCTTTATCATTTTTCCACTTTCTGCGATATCTTTTTTTGTATAGGTAGTTTATATATGCAGTTTTCTATTATTTAGGTAACTCACTTCAACAGAAAAAGGCATTGAAGGCGTATATAATAATTTCAAGTAAATTATAGTTCCATTTTTTATCAACCCAATTAGTACACCTGCTGGTGCTACTACTCCACCATTGCTTTTAGAGCAACTTTGATTTTTTGAGTGTTATATATCCTTCGTTTATCAACTCGTTGAAGCCTTCGTATTCATCTTCAATGTTACTATTCATAAACTAAGGGCTGCGGGTGGTACCGACAAGGCGACGAGTGAAGCAATGTTGGTTACACGCTTTGATGGAGTTCGATATTGTATTCTTGAATGGCACAGACAAAAATATGAGAATAATGACAAGAACCTGGGTGTCTGAAGTGTCCGACCTAGTGATTGAAAAGTACGATAGCCAGGGTTAAATAAATTATTTTTAAGGAACCAATACAACACAGCTTTAAAAACAGCGTAAGAGCGTAGTAGGAAAACACAAATAAATTTTTTGATGTGGTGGCTTCTAGATGTGTATAACACCTTTCTTGCAAATGTGTTATCTGGGCCCTTTTCATTATTCTAATATTTTTATCTGCACTATATTCCATATTGTAATGTCTAATAACATAATCAGCATTATCCCTTTGCCGCCACCACACCCAATATGATTATTACCAGTTCCACCTTTAGATAATATATTTAATGAAAACACAACAAACCCAATACACTATTTCACAACAGATAAAGCAAATAAACACGATTTTACTGAAATGGAAATTTGTTACTACTACTCAAACCTAATGCAAAAGGCAAGAAGTTACGTCAAGAAAGCAATGCAATGCAGGGGTTAAAGAACTTTTTTTTTAAACCAATACACACTGCTCGAAAAACAGAGTAACAGTCTAGTAGTAGAAAAAGACAAATTTTTTGTTGTGGCTGTTAGTAGGTGTTCGGAACTTCTTTCTTGCAAATGTGACACATAAGTTTTGAGTAACACCATAATATATCTGTCTTCATCATTCAATATTGTAATGTCCTTCAACACTATAACATTTAGGCAATATTGTTTTGCTTATACCCTTGTCCCTGCAACACGCAATGAATTATCACCAGTTCTAGTTTTTCACATTATATACGAGGGTGAGGTGAATAGTTCTCGGCCTTGACATAAGATGACGTTCCAATCTGCAAAAATGTATTGTTACTGCCTGCGTGCAGTTCGTATGACAAGTTTCAACTTGTTCTCTCAAGTAGTTTGTTTACACGAATTTGTGCCGTAGACTTTTTGCGTGTTTTTCGTTAAAATGGATAAATGTGAATATCGTGCGGTCATAAATTTCTTCGTTTTCGATGGATTAACCCCTAAGGAAATTCATCCCAAGTTGACAAAAGTTTACGGGAACTCTGCTCCTTCCATGTCAACCATTAAAAAGTGGGCAGCTGAATTTAAACATGGTCGCACGTCCCTCGAAGGTGACCCACGTGAAGGACGGCCAAAAACCGCAACCACACCGGAAACCATCGAAAAAGTGCATCATATCGTGTTGGACGATAGGCGAGTGAAGGTCGGTGAGATAGTTGAGGCTGTGGGGATATCGGAAGAAAGGGTGCGAAACATCTTGCACAAAGAATTAGCGATGAGAAAGCTCTGCGCGAGATGGGTGCCGCACTTGCTGAATGCCGATCAAAAGCAAATGATCAAATGAGTTTCGCAGCAATGTTTGGACCGATTCAATAGGCATCCAACCGATTCTGTGCGGCGATTTGTCACCATGGATGAGACATGGGTTCACCACTACACCCCAGAGACGAAGCAGCAGTCGAAGCAGTGGGTGGAAGCCGGTGGTTCAGCGCCAAAGAAAGCGAAGTCGATCGCATCTACTGGAAATATCACGGCCAGCTTGTTTTGGGATGCGAAAGGGATCCTGTTAATTAATTACCTTGCAAAAGGCAGAAAAATTACAGGCGAATATTACTCCAACCTTCTTGACCAGTTGGATGCCAAAATCCGGGAGAAGAGGCCTGGTTTGAAGAAGAAAAAAATCATCTTTTACCAGGAAAACGCACCTGTTCACAAGAGTGCGTTGGCGATAGGAAAACTGTGGGATTTTGGGTACGATTTGCTCGGCCACTCCTCCTATTCTCCTGGTTTGGCACCCACGGACATCCATCTGTTCCTAAACTTGAAGAAATTTGTTTCTGTGAAGCGCTTTTCTTCGAATGAAGAAGTTAAGAGGGCCGTAGATGAATATTTTCACAGCGTTCCAGCCTCCACTTCCGGGAAGGAATACTGAAACGCTGGACCAAGTGTGTTGAAGTGAAGAGAGATTATGTAGAAAAATAAAATCATTTTTTAACTGAAAATCGCAGTCTTTCATTGTCAGGCCGAGAAGTTTTCACCTTACCCTTGTATGATGAAAACACGGCAGACCGTATACACTATTACACAACACATAAGGAAAGTAAACACGTTTTTACTGAACGGGAAATGAGTTACTCTCGCTGAAAGCTAATGCAGAAGACATGAACCCAGTTTACTTTGAAGTGGACCAGGTGTTGGAAAATAATGATAGAGGACATGTTACGTCAAGAATTCAATCCAATTCAGGGGAAAAACGAGTCCTTCTAATTATTCTAATATTTCGGTCTTCACCATTCAAGATTGTAATGTCTGAGAACGTCACAGCATTTATATTTGATAAAAACACAACGGACCCAACACACTATTACACAATACATAGAGCAAGTAAACACGTTTTTATTGAAATGGAAATAAGCTACTTCCGCTGAAAGCTAATCCAGAAGACATGAACCCAGGTTTCTTTGAAGCCTCCCTTCAAGGTTAGGTAAATGGGGAGGACGCGTGTGAGACTCGAGATGCAACCACCTTCTTATGGCTAGTCTTGGATAGTTTTACAGAACTAGCAAACATTGGATAACATATCATAGGCAAAGTGTTTGTAAAAAACAAAATACTAACGTATTACAAAACATAGTAAAATCAACACCCGTATGTTTTGTTTGCTTTACACGATAATTGTGATAGTTTAGGTAGATTGCGCGGACTGAATATATTATTATTACTATGAATCTTTATTGTGTTGTTACCATAGCTTATTAGTAGCTTTAAAACATTACCCACAGTTTATATGACGAATTTAAGCAATATTCTCAACAAAGGTCCTTTTTATAACAACTTATCTAAAAATTCAGACTGAAGATAATTTATCACGGTTGGGAAACCTTTTGCAGTAGTAAAAAAGTAGTTTTTTTGCTCCATCCTAGCTTTCATCTTCAACTTAACGGGTTTCATAGAAATGCCTAATTGATGAGTACCATTTTAATGTTGCTACAGTATTAGAAGTCGATGTAACACATGGAACAAATGTATTTAGTTAAAAGGCCTTTACTAGTGGAGTTGCTAAGCATAACAATTGTTCACTTTGTGATACTAACATGAAATTTGGCACAGAGGTAAAGGTTTTCTTGGCGAATAAAATGTGATATAGTGCCAAGCGAAAAAATATATTTTTCGGCGGCCATCTTGAAAAAAATTAAGTTTATTTATTTATTTATTTATTTATTTAAAGAATATCACATGGTCAACCAACAGGTAAGAACCCAATTACAGGTTGACACGAATTACAAGATATTATTATTATTATTCTGCCGCACTTAGCCAAACAGCAGCATCTCCAATGTTCACCAATGGAAACACTACTCTCTAGCCAAGCACGGCAGCATTGTGGTACTAGTAGTACAATAATATGAAAATAAAAAACTATAAGTAATGAAAACAAAAAACAGAGCAAATTTAAAGATTTTGCATAAGCATATTTTTGAATTTTGGAAAAGACATGCAGAAAATATCGATACACCCAGCATACTGATTATAAGATCGCATAATTCTCCAAAACGGTGAGTTTAAAATAACATTGGTACTAGCAAATTCCGATTTGAACAGTTGAAAATGTCTGGTATTGAACTGAGGCACATTAAAAGTAATACATGAAATTAAATCCGGACAGTTGAACATATTATTTACAATCTTATAAAGAACAGTAACATCATTACACTTCCTACGATTTTCCAAAGTCACTAAGCCGACAGTCGCCAATCTACAGCCATAGCTAGGTAAGTCAATATTCAGTCGCTTACAAGTAATTCTTACAAATTTTCTTTGGATTTTTTCGATTCTATTACAATGAATTGCATAACAAGGGTTCCAGATTACGCTTGCGTATTCAAGATTTGATCTAACGTAAGCAGAATACAACAGTTTATATGTATTAATATTTTTAAAAGAATTTGTAATTCTTAAAATAAATCCTAGCATAGAATTTGCTTTATTTGTAATGTTTTCAATATGCTTGATAAAAGTTAATTTAGAATCAAAAGTAACACCAAGATCTTTCATAAAATTTACTTCATGGATACTTTTTTGTGCGATCGTGTAGTCATATTTTAAACAATTTAAATTTCTTGTAAATCTAATGTAACAGCATTTATTTGTATTCAGTGGCAAGCAATTAAGAAGACTCCAAGTCGACAACGTGTCAAGATCTACTTGTAATTTATTTGTGTCGTTTTGGTTTTTTATGGCTTGATATATTTTAAGATCATCTGCAAAGAACAAATGACCACATGACAGTATAACTGATAAATCATTAATAAAGATTAAAAATAAAGTTGGTCCGAGATGGGAGCCCTGAGGCACACCAGACGTAACGTAATGAAGATTAGAATTAAAACCGTTTACTACAACCATCTGTGTTCTGTTAGTGAGATACGATGTAAACCACTGCAGTAAATTTCCTGTAACGCCGTAATATAAAAGTTTTTGAACAAGTAATGAGTGGTTGACCTTGTCGAAGGCTTTGCTAAAATCTGTATACACCGTGTCGACCTGAAGCCCTTCCCCGAAGCTCTCAGCAAGATAATTTGAAAAGATAAGTAAATTGCTTACTGTTGATTTTTTGGCTAAAAATCCATGTTGCTTGGGAGTTATATAAGCTTCCATAAAAGACATTAAGTACTTGTTTATTATGCTTTCAAATACCTTTCCAAATACCGAGAGCTTCGAAATAGGTCGATAATTAGTTACCACTGATTTATCGCCTGATTTAAAAATAGGAGTAATATAAGCTAACTTCCACTTAGTTGGAAATACACCACATTTCAATGATTTATTAAACAAAAGCTGTAGAGGATAACATAAAGTGTGAGAACAATTTCTTATAAAATATGGATCAATACCATCAGGGCCTTTAGATTTAGAAACGTCGAGATTAGAAAGAGTATCCTGTATTTCATTTTGACTAAGTGATAATTCAGAAAAGGGAATATCCGGTGAGGGTGTATTAATATTTTGCATTGGTTTAAATGCAGCAGGTTCCCAAACTGATGAAAAATGAACTGCGAAATAATTGGCTATTGTCGTTGGAATATTACTGGAAGTGTCATTGTCAGTCATTTTAGATGGAAGTCCAAAATCTGTTTTATTCTGCCTAACGTGAGACCAAAATTGTTTAGTATTTGATTGAATATTTTTTTCTATTTTATCTATATGGCGAGAGTAGCACTGATCGGTTAATGACTTAATCTTAGATCTAAGAAAGTTAAAACGTATTTTATCACAGTCCCTGTTACAGGATTTTATTCTATTTCTAATTTTAGTTTTTTCTTTTATTAAAACTATTAACTCACGTGAGAACCATACTGGGTATTTGTCGTTGTGCTTAGGAGTACGTTTTTCTACATGTCTATCAATAACTGAGTAAATAATATTGTAAAAAGTATCGGTTGCGTTATCAATGTTGAGATGATTTAAAGCAAGAGACCAGTTCTGACTCGCGAGATCGGCATTAATTTTTGCGTAATCAGCATTATGAAAAAGATACTTAGGGTGCGATATATTTACTAACGAGGTAAATAAGTCCAAATCTACAGTGATAGCTAGTGGCGGGTGATGGCTATCTATTTTCGACAATGTAAATTCAGTCGCCGATTCAACTGATACGCTAGTGTCAGAAAATACCAAATCTAGCAATTTGTTATTAGCGTTTGAAACATGATTGTATTGTTTGAAATTGCAAATACTGATGGAGTCAGAAATGATCTCTGATAATCGACCGGATACAGTTTCAGGATATAAAAAACTTTCCTGTCTCTTCCAAATTATATTGGGACAATTATAATCACCTAAAACTAAAAAGTGTGAGTTCTGATGCATCTGCAGTACAATATCAATCACTTTTCCGAGATGCTCCTCGTGCTTGTCCTGCAAATAAGCGTTACATACATATAAGCATGTATTGTTTTTTAACATAATTTTGATCCAAAGATCCTCGGCCGTGCTATTATAGGACAAACAAGAGGAACTATCATATTTTTTAAGGACAGCTATAAGAACTCCACCCCCCAAAACTTGGTTAGTAGCAGCATAATCGCGATCACGTCTATATACAATGTACCTGTCGTCGAAAATTTCATTGGAGTGAATACTAGGCAAAAGCCATGTTTCTGTAAAACAAATAACATCGTAGTTGTTACTAATTATTTGAGCTTTTACTTTATCAGTTTTGGTACGGAGACCACGAATATTCTGGTAATAAATTGACAGAGCCATGATCGATACAGTAATTACAATAGAAAAGAACACAGTTTATATTATTTTAGACAGATCCGCTTCATTGCTAATGTGAATAATTTGCAAATTTTCTGATTTTCGCACCAAGATCTTATTATCGCGCACCCACACATATTTAAAATTATGCTCACTACACAGGGCTCTTGCACGGTGAAGTAGGTTTTTCCTTGTAGGCGACAGGTGGTCATTCAAGAAAATTTTATGAGAGGATCCTCCAAATCCGACATCTTCTGACTTCAAGTTTCTTGACTTGCGATAAGCTGACATAAGCGTATTCTTGATTTCACGGGCAAAGAACTTGACTATCACTGGTTTTGGTGCATCTGACTTTTTTACTGGTTGAATACGGTGGACAACGTCGATATGCTCCTTTTTTATGGAACATCCTAATTTATTACCAATAGTAGAGACTACTTGAAGTAGGTTTTCATTTTTAAATTCAGGAACGCCTTGAATCTCTACGTTGCATATTCGAGAATATTGCTCGAGATCGTCAACTCTGCTAGTTATGTTAAGAAGTTGATTCTTAAGTTTACTGTTTTCGGCAATTACATCATCGAGCTTTTTCATTTTATCGGTAAAAGTTGAAATTTTCTTTTCGTACTCATCCAACTTTGCCGAAAAAAATTCTATCGAAGTGAACATATCATCTTGACGCTTTTTTACATCTTGAAGATCGCCACTTATAACATTAATTGATGCCATAACATCTGCGAGGGTGGGACCGGTAGAGTTTTTGCATTCCTTGCACTTCCAAACATAATCAGCGGCATTGAAGTCAGATTGTACGCCAATGCATTTATTGTGATACGAATGTCCACAATTACCTTGACATTGAATGCCAGGTGCATTCCTGGTGCCTGATATAGTTGAGTTACACAGTTTACACATAACCATTTTCGCTCATACAAGAAAGATAACTAGAATACTAGTGTATAATGAGAATGAGTATCTGTATACACTAACCGATGATTGTGAATTTTAGCAAAAATTTAGATGCAACAGATTAGTTATAAAAGCAAAATAACTGCGAGCACTGTTTAAACACGTCTGCACTACAAAGCACCACGCAAAAACGATGACAGTTTTTTGCGATTATCTTGAAAACCGTGTAATTATGGCAAAAAATTGCTGAGTAAAATATAAGAACACAAGATTTACTACAAAATAACATTTATACTTTTTTGTCATAGACCAAACGGTTTTCCTACAATTAGGCCAACTAGCGGTACGATTGTCAAGCATTATTTAATATGATGTCGCGTAGATCGTTTAGTACGGTACCGACAGTATTATTGTGCTAAGTAATATGACACATAAAAATAATACGTTTGTAAAGCTCTGGAACTGTTCGCTCTATGGTCCTTTTCTCTAGATAGAATAAACTATGCCAGCTGGGTAAGTGTTCATATTCGTGACATGAAACTTCTTCATGAATCCAATTCTAAAGTTGCTGAAGCTTTGAATCGGGTAAGTTCACTGTACAAAAGGGTAATTAAAGTTCTTCGTCAATGGCGCTTGATCAGGCACACGAAGAGAACAATAATATTGTTAAAAGTGATGGCGGGCAATAGGTTTAACGAAAAATCCTAACGCACTGAGACGGTGGATGCTTGGGGGGCCAGAACTTTTACGAGTTATTAACGAGTTTGAGCTGGAAAAAACAAATACACTAAACATTCCCATCATGGGGTGGTAGATGCCACGGCTCAAAACAGATTTAGAGTACATATCACTAATGCTGTCAAAGTATTTGACGAACTTGGTAACCTTTTCAGCAGCGAATGTAGCGAACTAGTCTCACTCGTATCTAAAGGTATGGCAGCTAAAGAATTCATACACAAAACGCAATGTTGAGAACAAGGGAAACAGGATTATCAACGATTAATGGAAGACCGACTCATCCACCAGAAACAAACAGTATCTGACGTAATTCGCAAAAATAAATTTCCTTTGTTTGATTTCAAACCACCAAAAGCGCCCAAAAATTACAGCAAGTTAAAAGTCATCAAGAATGAGGTGCAACTATTTAGTAGGCTGTACATTGCATGCCAGAATAGGAGTGAAGATTTGAATACATTTTGCAGTCATGAAAACCAACCACACCCGCCGTCACTATCCGATAATGGACACATAAGACACTGTACAAAAAAATATCGGATCTGATTCCTTGTTTGATGGAGAAAATAGAAACTGTAACCAAATCACCTGTTTACAGTGCCGGAATATTTGATGGTCCAGTTATAGTACAAATGTTGAAATCTGGTAATTCTAAGACATTTCAAGATTACTTCAACAATGTATTCCTTCCATATGTTTACCGACAACTTGACGTTATTGAAAGAATTGACATTATTTGGGATATTTACCAATCCAATAGCATTAAATCACATACACGACAAGCACGTGGGGTTGGTACCAGATATCACTCACTCCTTCGACCCCTCTTCCCATTCAATGGCAGACGTTCCTCAGAGTGGATGAGAATAAAGCAGAGCTCTTCTCCTTTCTTAGCACAAAGTTATTAAAAACCAAAACGGACAAAAAATTGGTTGTTACAACAGGGAGGCTGACTCATTCTACTGCTGATAGTCGTGACTTAACCTGGATTTCTCCTTGTTCGCATGAAGAAGCTGACGTTAGAATTATACTCCACGTTTCTGATGCAGTTCGGGAAGGTCATGAATCTATCATGATTCGAACTGTGGATACTGATGTTTTGGTACTAACAGTAGCTGCGTTCTATCAATTGAATCTAAAATACTTATGGATTGTATTTGGAACAGGTAAAAACTATTCTTACCTACCTGCACATGAAATTGCTAAAGGAATTGGTCCCAGGAAATCACTTTTGTTACCACTGTTTCACGCTCTAACAGGATGTGACACTACCTCGTCATTTCTTGGCATTAGCAAACGAACAGCTTGGGGAATTTGGAATAGTTTCGACAACCTAACCGAAGCTTTACTACAAAAAAATACGAAACGTGAAGTGGATTATTGAACGTTTCGTGATACTATTGTATGACAAATCAAGCACTACCTGTGATATAGTTGAGTCAAGGAAACATCTTTTCAATAAAAGGGAAAGACCGCTTCAATCACTACCGTCGACAAAAGAAGCTCTTGTTCAGCACGTAAAGCGTGCAGTTTTCCAGGGAGCTTTTACATGGGGACAATGTTTGATTTCAAACCTAAATCATCCAGATCCTGAATCTAGGGGGTGGCAACTGGAAGATGGAGTTTACCAGCCTCTTTGGACCATATCTCCAGAAGCTACTTCAGCGTGTCAGGAGCTGGTTTCTTGTAAATTTCAAGTTATATGTAGTAAAAAATGTTCATGCGCTCGTGCAGAGTTAAAATGTACTGTACTGTGTTTATGTGATGGAGACTGCTATGAAACCGACAGTGACTGAAAATTTTTACTTTTAGGCATTATTTTCATTGCTATTTTATTTTAAAAATCACAAAAGTAGAAATATTTAGTTAAAATAAAGCTCAAAAAATTCATTTAGGTATTTTTTATTAAAAATAAAATTATATTACAGCTATAAATATATTATTTCCCCGCCACTGAGAAAACTAATGGAGTCACAAAAAAACTCATTACACGATTTTTGTAGAAAATTTAGTTTACTTTAATTTGTGTAATAACAAAAATATTAATAGAATTCGCCATTTTCGAGATAATGTCGATTTCTGACGATTTTAAGGTTATAACGGCTAAACCAACTATTTTTTTAGTGGCACTATATCCCATTTTGTTCGTCTCAAAAAACTGCCTATGCTCACCCAATTTCAAGTTAGTATCACAATCTGAACGACTCTTAAGAAAATACGAATTAAGCAACTCCACTATACAATGAATCTTGTATGCATGGGTAAGATGTGTCATTATATTTGCAAAACTTGTAGGGCGCGTGCGGCTTTTTCTTTTTGAGCCCCAGTTCATGTTCAGACAACACTATTTGCACTGCTTGCACGTAGTCCTTCCATTGGCACAAAAAGATAACTCAAGTTTTCCAATTATCCTGTCATCCACCTATCTATCCTGCATTTCAGTCTTTTTGCTTTCTTCCGATGAGAACTCCGGCGACGTTTTAATTTGAAATAGCCTGGCACTGCTTTAATCTCTCGTCGAAATTTCATCCCCAACTCACGTCTGTATCTTTGAATTTTTAACAACTATTGGCACTCGCATTAAGGTAGGTCCTGCGCGTTCCCTATTCCTGCAGCTTCTGCAGCATGTCGCATACCAGGTTTTCGATAATTGTTCCTGTAAAAGCAAATCCTTTATTAGTTGCTGCGCTTCGTATTTTTAAGTGATTCGATAAATTTAATATAATGTTGCCTGAAGCTTACACATTTCGTTTTACTCCTCGGGAATGTGCAAAATCAAATCTAGATTTATAAAATTTATTTATCCTCTGGAACAAAATGTAACATTACCGCTTATCAAAAGCTAAGGTAAATAATGTTTAGTTTTCTCAAACGATTGGCAGCATAACCTAGAGCTCCTCTATACTTGGGACTGCAATCCAACGTACATATACCATAGCAACACAGATATACAATATTCACTTGAAAAACACTGATCAAAGTAGTTATGACATTAAAGTAAGATTACAGACTTGTAATATGACTTAAACAATAACATTTAAATTATGTTGATAGTCCAAGAAAAACATTGTCAATATTTTAGTGTAGGTTAAATGTTGCGGAAATCCAAATGAAACGATATCCACGTCATAGAGCACCATCTGAAAACCAGCTCTGGAAACCCTGATTAATCTGCTCTTTACATGAATACTGAATATCTGTGTTGGCATGATGTGTGTTTGTTTAGCTGCAGTTGTAAATAGTAAGAGGAGTCCCTATAAAGCACCATTATTGTATACACGATAGGTCACATAATTTAGCGTTAAGTTATGTGACTTATCGTGTATACAATAATTGTAAATTCCAATTATTTCAAAAGTTTATCAAGAATGGTAAAACCTTCATATATCACAAAACTCAAATTTATAGATATAAGAGCAAGATTAGTCATCGTTGCATTTAAATACAACTCGAAGTCTTTATAGGAATTACGATAATACGCTGAATGTATAATCCGATTTTTATATTTCCTTTAGCTGCGAGAATCAATCATCCTGAAAACTCGCGACCCAATAAGATGCTGATGTACCCTAAACCAAATTAAGGCTGGAAATTATTTATTTTTGCAGGTATAAGCTTAAATTTTTTTCCGCAGGTAAATTAGTTTTGCAAGTTTATGCTTTGAGTTTATTTCGTGCAGTTCCTGCAGGAATTCTAAAAGTTCCGAGCAACAAAAATTGCACCGAATATCATTTGCCGGTCGAACTTTCAGAAATTAATTAAGTCTCAGATCACCCACCATTGACGGTCGCTAACTGTTTGATGTTGGGTTTATCAGTTTAGCCTTTGTCTTTAACTTAGCCGAGCTGGGCCCTCTAACTAATTTGGTATCTGCAAAGCAGAACTTTAAAACCTTGCTGGGGATGTATAGCTGGGTTATGCTTTGCTTTTATTCAGTTTTATTTAATTTTCTGGAGTTCTTTTTGTATATCTGTACGAAGTCATTTCTTATAAAGCACCATTATGTCTCAAAATGTTATTACTGAGCAATGTAATATACGAGTATTTATTTGGCCTATGTATTATTAAAGCAATTTCAGAACTACACTTTACATTATCGGTAATGCCAGGAGCCTGAAATTCATTCTATACATGTATATTAAATTAATATTTTAGTTATACAGGTCGTCTACTATAAATACCGCTGGGAATATTCAATATTATTGTTGCGGAAACCATGACAAAGGATAACTACACATCGAAATATGTATTATTTCTCTAATTTTGTTCTAATGCCTCTATCGTAGTAATTTCCGATTAAGTCATTGTCGAAATGGAAAGAAACCATTAACTTGATAATATAACGATACAGTAGCAGCCGATTAGGCTAACACTCTGGACTGTGACATTTATCACTTACGCCCCCATAAATCAATTAGACCAGGTTTAGCTTGAAGTATGTAACTGGAACAACCTCAGGTTTTACTATTTAATGTTAGTATCTTAATGTAGGTCTCTAACTCACGATCGTGTAATTATGATAACAATTTATTTCGTTAAAAAAACTGTAAAAAACATAGATATGACACTGATAATTTTAAAAAAATAGCTTGGTTGATATCCTTATGTAGTATAATTATAAACGCTTCATACCAAAATTTGTCAAACAAGATATAAACCTACAGCAGGGATATTCGATGGCTGACCAGCTACAGCAGGGATGAGCAATCCGTGGCCCGCCACACTTTCTCGTGCGGCCCTTCAAAGCCTCACAGTAGCCTAGTCGTGTTAACTTAATTTTTGTATATGACGCCGATATCATAGATAGGCACTGATGGCATCATTTCCAAAAATTAAGCATCGGAATTATTTTGTATGAAATGCTACGCCAGGCGGCTTCGTTTGACGCTACGCATATGTGCCGCAAACGGTGAATCGGCAAACAGCGTAAAGTCAACTCGTTAAGAAACCCGAAAATATGCCCATCATTTACAAAAAATAATAACGGAATTTTAATGGCGATTTTAAATATTTAGATCAGAAAAAAACCGTTCTTAGTTTTTAAATTTTTTCTTCGCCATTTAATATAGAAGTGGAAACAGTTCCGGATGAGTTACAAATGGAATTAATAGATTTACAAAACGACACGGATTTAAGAAATAAATTTCAAAATGTTTACATACATAATTTCTATCAAAATTACATGAATGCAAAGCAAATAATGACACTTTTTGAAACCACCAATTATTTTCCGCAATGTAAATAATTAAAGGCGATCACCGATCGAGATTAAATGATGTACGCTTATAAAGCAACGCGCTAGTAGCCGTGTCGTCTATATCTGCAAATATACACTAATTGATGGCAAACAAGCAATGTCAACTTTCTCATTAACTAATCTTTATCCACATATATCTTTCGCCGTTTTGTTTCTGTAATTTTTTATACTAGGCTTATTTTGTTAATAAAGAGATCATTTGAGTTCATCATTGAGTGTTTGTATTATCATAAGCTTCTTACGTGCACCCCGCACAACATTTTAAAAGTTGTAGCTGGCCCGTTGTAAAAAAAGGGTACTCATCACTGAGCTACAGGGAAGACGAAATGGGTTCATTACAAAATTTAAATTGAATAAACATTACAAGGGACGCCAATAACTCCTTGCTACAACTAATATGCGCAGATATGAATTAGAACTCTTAACTCAAAAGCTTAATCAAAATCACAATAATCTCCAATAGACTTAGAGAACGGCCTGATAAAAAATAAGTTTGCATTAACCAAAACACAGCAACGACAAAACGTAAATCAGTTGATGCAATCGAGAATGTCAATGCAGCCACAAATCAACACTGAATTATCAGAACTAAAAGAAATTATGAAGAAATTAAATGATCAAAATAAGTTAAACTTATTAACAATTGAAGAGTGGAAGTACCAAAGGGGCTAAGTGCCAAAACCATACATACGAGTATTTGAAGAATAACAGTACCAAAGTAGACCTTGGCACTTAGCACTTTTGGTAGGACATGCGGCATGGCACATGGAACCTTTCTAATGCAAAAACTAAATTTTATCAAATTTGGCACTTAACACCTTTGGTACTTCCACTCTTCAATTCTCTTAAATAAAAAAAACATAATGGCTCAAGTCTTAAAATCTGCACTATGGAATGACAACGGCTTGTTCCAACACGTACAAGAACTAAAAATGTATTTTAAACTACATAATATAGATATAATGTTAATGGCGGAAACTCACTTCACTACAAAGGTCACATTATTATACGAAATTACACAATTTATGATACAAAACACCCCGACGCTACGGCGCAGCGTATGGGGTTAGCGCAGTAATAGTTCATAATAAAATTAACATTAGGAAAGTATGTTATGAGCACCTACAAGCGGCTAGTGTCGTCATAGGAGATTATCGATTATCGTAAACTTCCAGAAGCCGATACAGATGACATTTGACACAGTACTAAGACTTGAACACTTTCCCGACCAATGGAAAGTTACACAAATAATTATATTACCCAAACCCGGAAACCCAAACCAAATAACACCATATCGACCAATCAGCCTTTTACCTCTGTTATCAAAAGTTCTAAAAAAGCTTCTAATAAAATGAATTCAACCAATACTAGAGGAGAGAAAGTTAATTAGTAAACATCAGTTTGTCTTTGGGAACAAACACGGCACAATAGAGCAAGTACAAAGAATGGTAATCGCCGGGGTGTCACAAGGAGGTGTTTGGGTCCGATGCTCTACTTGTTGTATACTACGGATCTGCCAAGTATCAGAGCAACTACATTAGTAACTTTCGCATATGACACAGCAATACCTTTAGAAATCTACAGATGAAATGTGTAAATGGTTAAAAACCCGCAAGATAAAAGCAACTGGAGCTAAATGTATACACGTAGTCTTCACGTTGGGAAAAGGTACACGTCGTTCCGTAAATATAAATAACAAACCGTTACCGCGGGCTGAGGAAGTTAAATAGGTATCTAGAGCTTTATCTAGAGCGAAGAAGGGCATGGAGAAAACACGTATTTATGAAGAGAAAGCAGCTTGGACTCAAATTTTGCCAGGTGTATTGGTTAATTGGACGAAAATCACAACTTTTGGACATGCTATATGCAACTCTGGGTAACTCCAGTCAATTCAATATTGAAATACGTTAGCAATTTTGGAAATACGGTTCTCTGAACGATGGTTGGTGCCCCATGATCTACCACACTTTATCATCGAGCGATATTTGAAAGTTCCTTCTATTCGCGGCGAAGTAAAGAAATATTGTATCGACTTGAAATCTATCCCAATGAATTAGCCAATAAGTTAGCAAACCATGATGGTGACTTTAGATGACCCCAGTGTTTTGAATGGGCGGACTTAAGTGCTAGGATTTATCCAAATTAAGATTTATGTAGTCAACCCACGCAGTTAATTAATTTTTAAATTAGTTAATGCGATGATCAATTGGGAATCGTTATAGAACCAATCTATACATGACAATTATGGTATATGTATATTTGAATAATTTGTGTGTATGCATGTATGTATCTGTGTATATGAATGAAACTATGTACCTACTATTTTAAATCAACACATTGTAAATACTAATAAAGCTTATAAAACTAAAACACACAAGTCAATAATAAGAGGTGTAATAGTCGACAATCTAATATTAAGCGCAAATACCTTTTACAAATTCAAATGTTAATGGCCAGCAACATAATAACAAGTATCAGCCGCTAATGCTAATCAAATATTAAAAGCATAAAGCGCAACAAATATACAGATACTGTAATACTAAATTAATAATGCTGCAACCAGCAAAAAACACAAGTAGCTCATATTTGCAAAGGACAAGATGCAAAACTAGAGGAAACCTAAAGAATATCAAGCGAATGCGTCGGCCATTGGCACAACAATGCAATAGGTAAATGTAAAGGGTGACAGCAGGAATTGAAGTTTACATAGGCAAACAAAACTCGAGGAGATTTGAAGAGCCTCAGCCGAGAATAGTAGCCCTTAGCACAATCAGTGGAGTGATAGTTACATAAACAAAACGGAAATCTTCTCATAACCACGGCCTCTAGATATGTCTGGGGCACTAGCTCGCAAGGCACCAACAATGGTTCCATGCAGAATAGTTTTGGAATTGGGAGGGGTGGGGGCTTTACGGCAATGAAAGGAGCCTACCGGTCCTCAGACGCAAGCGAGAGCCAAAGATAAAAATTCAAGTAGCCCCGAGAAGCGAGGTACCAAAACAGAACGGCTATGGAGGAAATAAAACGAGTAAAAAATATGGCAAATATTAGAATGGCCCTTCAAAACCAAGTATAAGATGCCAAAAGACTTATCCAATAGATCCAATAAGGGATGACGATATCAGGAGCGAAAGGAACCAGAAGCGTCAGAGCTTGCCGCGACGGAATGATCAAAACGAGAATCATTCCTGGGAAAATTAAAAAAATACGCCATGTAGCTATAGTCCGTAGTAAGGAATTTCTTGTTCGTAAAATGCTGTTTTGTCAATATATTTAAATTACAAAATAATGAACGAAAAAATATATAAAAAGCCCGAGGTTGTAGGTTAGATAAATTAAAAGTCCGTCTTTTAGAAGAGTGGAAGATAATGAAATATTTTAGTTGTTCGAAAGTCCAAATGAGTTCAACGTTACTTTTTAAAGCCATTTTGATAGGTAGTGGATCTATTCTAAATGTCTGTGCATTTGAACATATACAGTGCGTGGTTTACGATTAAAAATAAGGTAATCAGAATAAAACATTAGTTTTAATCAAACACGTATAAAACCAAATTGAACAATTCTACATCATTTGTTGTAGAACATTCGGTATCTAGGCTTTCAAATGAATAAAAATGTAAGGCTTAACAGTTAAAGAAAATTATGTGGTATAACATCACAGGACAAATTGCTATGATAGATTGTATTATCACGAATAGCTACATATACCCGCAATAAATTCAAGACGTTCGCATTTTAACATCGACGAACAATAGATCAGTTCGCTACTATATAAAATAAAATTCCGATAAACACAGAAGGGATAAACAAATCTACCATTCAATATTTATATCAAACAAGGTTGAAGCAAAAGCAGATCAAATGGACAAATGGGTGGATCGTGAGGCATCTCAAATGCGGGAACAACGGATACTAGCAGCAACGGAAGAAGCATTAAGGTGTAATTAGGTCATACAGACGAAACATACACTTTTTAGTGTGACGAGAGGGTTTTCAAACTACCTAAACAGAAAAAGGTTTTCTACAATATAATGCAACTAGATATGTGAATAATGAAAATACTACTAGAAAAAAAAATTAGGAGTATAAAAGAAGAACATTGGGAAAGGTACACGAAGAGAATAGAATACGACTTAGACGGTACCCAAAAAGATATATGGAAAATACTATGAAGTCAAAAGAAAGGCGTTACTGAATACCTCGTGATAATTATAGTCAGTAATAATAGTAATAATAATATCTACAACCAATGCCTACAATACTCCAAAATTATGTATATACCATTCCATAGACGACAATCGCTGAGTAAACATTTATTAAAATTATGAACTGGTTTAGATAATATTGCTAATTACGTAGCCCAATCAAATCATTTAGAAGCAGCCCGCTTGCTGAATGAATGTTAACGATCCAAAATTCCACACTTGGCAATGTAATTTTATACAGCAATTAACCTCGCATTCAGATATCTGTATGTGCGTTTTTATCCTAACATGAAATACAGGGATTGTTTTTCCAGCCCCCACATTTAATTCGGGCGATATTTTGGGGAACACTTGTAAAAGGGCTACGACCACCCACTCAGCTTTAAATTGACGGGGCGATGTTACTTACTCCAGGACAAAAAACTTAGTCCTAAATAGTCACATGCACACAAAAACAGATTTGCATAGTGGTTAAGCCATAAAAAGATTTTCAAGATTTTCAGCTTATAACAGAATACAAAGCAATTGCAAATTCGAATCACCAAAACTGGATTCCTTACGCAGCAAGGAAACGGATGCCTCTCGCAGTACGAAGCGGATGTCTTCTACGAAATTCCCTTCAGTCCCTCTACCAGCGCGTGTATCAACAGGGAATGAAGGCAAGGTGGCGCTCGTACGCCACAGTTCTCGTCCCAAAGCGAAGATGCGAGCAGACCGCTCCAGGAAGCATTCACAGCAAATTTGTTAACCCGTACGGTAAAGGCTAATAAAACATATAACACGAAATTAGCAAACGAACTGCTAAAGAGTAAAACGCCTTAACAGAAGATCTGCCCTTTCGTTCACACAACACCAAACATGTACTTTCTAGGTTATTTCGTTCTCACAGTTTTGGCTCAAATTAGGCCTTGATCATCTCCACAAATTGGCAAGCTCATACGCCACTTCCTGGAGATACACACAAGGAAGACAAGACGTACCGACATCTTCAAATTCGACAACTTCGTTCCACTTGTTCTGGAAATAACCCAAAACTTCTCTCGCCATCTAGTGACGAATGACTGCATTTGGCTGGAAGATTGCCTCTTGCAAAAAACTACACTTAGGAGAATGCTATATTCGGGCGGATTAACCGATAGCGGAATAACAGTTTGTTTACCTAACTAGGAGTTTCTAAGCCTATGAAATTGCAAATAATGGGAATACTGTGAAAATAAATTCTGCAACTAAATTTTCTCATTAGAGATAAAATGCAGGAGGGTAGGTTCGTATAAAGTGATTTATTAAAAAAACTACGTCATTTAATAGAAATAAGCTTGACTAATGGTACAGGATTAGACATTTGTGTGCACCAAACTTCAATTTAGTACCTGTGCTAGTTTTTAATTAATTCCAACTAAATCGCGACAAATATCTTAAACATCCTGTATCTCGTCCAGAAAGTATTTTTGGAAGTGCACTTATCAGAACCTTTGTCCAGTTTTTCAAAATGGAATCTCTAATTCCATTTTTTAATATAGCCCATACATTTTGTTATATCATTCAAACCGTTCCACAATGGTCGAAATATTTAACAATAATCAATGTGCTGCTAAAAGTTAGACGAAAGCAGTTAAAATTGTATTTCGAAAATAAATATTATAAAAGGTAAAAGGGAATTCATTTCAGCTTGTTCAAATAGCAACTGATTGAACGAGACATATAAAATAATTAAATTTTTATATAAAAACCAGCATGTATCACTGAAAAGTAAACAAATGGCCTGAGCTAATATTACAAAACAAATAGTTATATCGTTAAGTGGAAATGTTGGTAACAGAACAAAGCAGAGTTTCGCGTCAGATGTGCTCGAGTGCAGACGTTAACGTGCATTTGGTGCTAGTGATAAAACTTTTTGCGCTTTTTAAAATATTGGTATTTCAAACGCCTCACGGATAAATAAGCTAAAATAACTAATTGCCGGCTTTCAAATAACGTTCCCATAAAACCGCCGACATTAATTTATAACAAAAACGGATCCTTTTTAACAGAAGCTATGGAAACACAGCAGGTGTCAGAAAACAAAAGAACGCATACATCGCCTGACCTCTCCGAGAGTAATAAAAGATACATATTTGATACAAACACTTTAATAACGAATAATAAATACTACGCTCTACAAAATGAAATGCAGCCAAACGAACATTGCCCCAATCAGACCCCAAACGACAGTGAGAAAATCGTCGAGGAATCTACCAAACCCAAAATTCCTCCAATATTTTTACATCAGGCTGAAAATTACCAAAAAGTATTAGCAGATATAAAACAAACTGTTAAAGAAGACTTTACCACTTCATTTAAAGGAAAGTTTTTACGCATTAATTTATGTTCCATCGAAGACTTCCGTAAACTTACTGCTTTTTACGATAATCTCAAGTTAAATTATCACACATTTCGAGATCCTCAGTCGAATAATTTCTCAGTTAGGCTTAGAAATATTCCCACATCTATAACTGAAGAAGAGATAAAAAGAAAACTTGAGATCCTGAAGTATTCTGTTAAAAAGGTGGCTAGACTCTACAATAAGCAAAGAATGCCAATTCCATTATGCGCCGTAGACTTGGAAAAAAAGATACATCAAACGAAATCCTTAAGCTAACTAAACTTGGTTACTGCATCATATCAGTCGAGCCAAGAAAAAGATCGCAAGACGTACCCCAATGTAAACGATGCCAGAGATTCGGACACACGAAGAATTATTGCAAAATGGAGCCCAGGTGTGTCAAATGTACTGGAAATCACTGGACTGCTGCCTGTACCAAAAACAAAACCGAGGAACCAAAGTGTGTCGATTGTCTAGGAGAACATCCGGCCAACTACAGAGGTTGTCCGCACTTCATAAAAACGAACAAGACATCGAATATTATCCACCCGGAAACACAAAAAATAAATACACAGGATTTAAGCCCCATCGCTTCTACTTCTATGGCTGAAGAACGGCGAACACTACCCCCAAGAAGATGGGAAAAGCCAACTGAAACTATTGATATCGGTAGCACTCAACAAAATTCCTCAAGTGACATATTAACAAATATAGTTAGAACCTTCATTGACACTATTAAACCGTACATTGGAAAAATTATCGCTTTTCTCACACATCTCTTCTACCACTATTATCTCAATATGGATCAAAATAACAAGCTAGTTATCAATAACATAACATGTGTCAATTGGAATGCCAATGGCATAAAATCACACCGCCTCCAGTTTATAGCATTTTTAGCCACAAATAACGTTGATGTAGCTTGTATTGCCGAAACTCTTCTTGTAAACTGAAACATTTCAAATTCCAGGATACAGCATTTATAGAAACGACAGAATTGCACCAATTGGTTCAGAAGGGGTTGCAATACTTGTTAAATCTAAAATTAAGCACCATTCTCTCCCAAATTTTAATCTAACCCATCTAGAAGCGATTGCGGTAAAAGTAATGTTAAATGACTATACTATCAGGATTATAGCAGCTTAAAAACAGCCAAACAAAAAATTACTGCAGTATGATCTTCAACAAATTTTTTACAATTGCCAACCTACTTTATTACTGGGCGATCTTAACTGCAAGAACACAATATGGGGATGGCATATGAGTAACCCAGATGGTATTAAGCTAAACAACTTTTCAGCAGAATTGGCTTTACACGTTGCAGCTCCAGATGAATTCACCCACTATACGTATCGTACAGATCATCGACCGGACATTCTGGATATTATTGTTCATTCGAATTTTACGAAACCTATAACTCAGAAAGTCGTCATGAACTTGATTCAGACATGTGACATTTAGTGGCACTCACAGCTACATCCAACCACTCCCTAGATTGATTGAAGGAATAATAGACTAGGACATATTCAAAACTAACCTAGACAACAACTTGAAGGCCCCATCAATTATTAATGCCCAAGAAGACGTAGACAAAGAGATTTGTAATTTCAGTAAAAACATCAAACTTAGCGTACCACAGGCTACTGTCTCTAAGATGCGAACTAAGAAGACCACTCAAATACGCCCTCCAGGCTGGATATTTAATTTAATAAACCAAAAAAACTTAACAAGAAGGAAGTGGCAAAGATCAAGAGATCCGCGTCTGAAAGCGAAATTAAATAGACGTGTCCATCAAGTTCGCTGGGAACTAGACAAGTATAGAATATCTACGTATGAAAAGTATATAGAAGAACTTCAACCTGGAGATCCTACAATGTGGAGAGCCACAAAAAGAATTTTAAGACAACAAACTGCTGTGCATCCATTACATTATAATAACATCATACACTCGTCCGACAAAGACAAAGCTAACGCATACGCAGCACACTTAGAGCAAACATTTACGATAAACATCGATGATAAGGACTTCATCGACGATATAATTCAATTCACAAGAAGCAACATGCCAATAGACACTCAAGTTATTAAACCTACATCTCCTTTAGAAATTCAAACCTACATTAACCAACTGTTAATAAAAAAATCACCTGGACCGGACCTTATATCCAACATAGTCCTCAAAAATCTAACTACTAAAGTATTAGCTTTTCTAGCTACTATATTTAATGGATGTTTACGACTAGGTTACTTCCCAAACAGCTGGAAACAAGCCCATGTCCTACCAATACATAAGCATGGCAAAGACAAATCCAAACCAGAGAGCTACAGGCCGATTAGTTTGCTGAACACGCTGTCGAAGGTACTAGAAAAAATGATACAAACCAGGCTGAACGAACATATTACACAAAATGATATTATACCTCCTCATCAGTTTGGCTTTCGTAAGCACCATTCTACATGTCACCAATTACTACGAGTAACTGAATATATTGAAAAAGGTTTCGAAGAAAAAAATAATACAACAACGGCCTTTTTAGATCCTAGCCAAGCCTTCGACAAGATATGGCACGAAGGACTAATTTATAAGATAATCAGACTTGGATTTCCTGGTTATGTTATCCGAATGATATCATCCTCTCTACGAAATAGAACATTTGTAGTTCGCGTACAGTCGACACTTTCTGAAGTCAAAGTCGTCCAAGCAGGAGTTCCCCAGGGAGGCGTAATAGCACCAACGCTGTTTAACATCTACACACAAGATATTCCAACAACGGTGAACTCCTCTCTGGGAATGTTTGCAGATGACACGGCCATCCTTACTCAGAATTATGATCTTGAAACCTCCATCCAACAACTTCAAGAAGCGGTTAATAATATAATTGTATGGTTTAACAAATGGGGCATTAAAATTAATCAACTGAAGTGCGACGTGAAGATTTTTACACTGAGACGGGTCATTAATCCTTCCAGTATAACAATAAATAACGAAGTTATTCCATGGAATCTTAAAGACTCGGCCATTAAATATTTAGGCGTATATCTAGACATGCGACTCTCTTGGGGCTACCACATCAACCAAAAACTTAACCAGTCACATACCAGATTAATGCTACTATATCCACTAATTAACAAAAAATCATCTCTTCAAATAGAATGTTCTACTCTCATATATAAATCTATAATCCGACCAGTGTTACTGTACGCGTGCTGTGTCTGGGGTAATACCTCTAAATCGCAAATAAATAAACTACAAGTGTTCCAAAATAAAATCTTACGAACTATATTAAAAGCTCCGTGGTATATGAGAAACAATCAAACTCACAGGGAACTGGGCATACCTACTGTTAGTGAATATATAAAAAATGTGACTAAAAAGTTCTTCCATAACATTTAATTGTGCTCAAGTACTAACTATTATACAGTCGGACAACGAAAAATCCACAACAGACTCATGCGAAAACTACCACAAGGCATTTGGTTATCCTCAGAAGAATCCGATTAACGTTTTAATTAAATGTCAGTGGAGGCCATTCCGGCCATCCTCAAAATCAAAGACACTATATTTTTCTTTTTAAAACAACTGTGTATAACAATATGTTTGTTGATCCAGTTAAATCCTAATAAAAAAAAGAACAAAGCAATAATTATTTTAAATTCCTTTAAGTTTAATAAAAAGTTGAAGTAAAATGGGGAAGCAAACAGCACTGCTTATGTAACGTATTTGATATTAATGTACTACATAGTAATTTGCTAGCTTAGCTTATATTGAGTAACTATCTTTTGATAGAATAAACATTTGATTTCAGTTTGGTATGTGGAGTAAACTAGTCTTTAATCAGAGTGTTAAAATTTTCCATACTGCTTCAGGTTATGATTAATAGCCTCGGTGACAGAACAAGTGAATTCTAGTTGTTTATTAACGCGTTCTGGATTTATATGTATCATTTCATAAGTGCAGTTGTATTGAATTATATGGATTTCTAAAATGACTTTGTAATAACTAATCTATCCAAACAGTTCCAACACGCTGTAATCCAAGTTTAAACCTCTGAAAGGCCTTTTCTTTTAGGAATTCATACGATAACGCTTAGTTTGTATGAAAAGCTTGCTTAAGACTTAAGTTGGTGAATGGAAAAATAAAGCCTTGGAAGGTAGGGAATTCGTAAAGGGCATGCCACCATCTAGAGTAGCGGATGCTGTAAAAACTACAAGCACTGTGAGGTGTGTGGAAACATTTTACTTGAAGATAGGCACATTAAAGTAAAAGATAAATATTAACATTGGAACTGTTTATGCCATTATGAAATAACTCGTGACTGAAGTCGGACGCTGATCTGCAGCAGGCTGTCCAAGAATGGTATCGCCAGTAACACAAAAAATGTTTAGCCAAACGCTTCTACAACTTAGTGAAGCAATGGGAGTTATGTCTTAATGCTAAGGGAGATTATTTTTTTTAAACAGTTAATAAATATAAATTTTATAAGCCTGAAATGTGTATCATTTGCAATTATTTTCCTTAACAACTTTGAGACTTGAAGATTTTGAACGAAATGTTTCCCTTTAATTGAAATCTTCAACATACGGTTGAAAATATAGCTTTCGTCTAAAAATTTAATTTTTAAATTTGTCGCTTAGCAGAAGTATTAGCAATATGGTTTCATAGTCGAAAAGTTGGATGATATTTGTATAAGAAACAATACCAAACTTTTCGTACAAAATTAATTTCCAGTAGTTTCTTAACAGGCACGTCGCGTTGTAAAGTAGCAAAGTTGCTCAAACGGCGTTCTGAAATTGTAAAGCTCATCTCGAAGTACTAACCGGATATAAAAACTAAATGAGTTACATTGTAGTAAATTGTCGCTCGAATTTATATGGTAGTAATTTATGCAACTCACTAGTGCAAAGTATTGTGGTGCGACTGCAAAGTTTACGATTCCCAAACTCGTTAACAAGTTGTTGTGTGTTAAGTTGAGAATTAAGCTATCTGCATTTAACCCTTCTGTAGTTCGCTGTTTAGTAGTAATAAAACTTATATGCTTTGCTGAAACTGTTTAAGATTATTGACAAACGCGGTTGGGCAAGTTATAATTTTATTTGCCCCGCAGGAACGTGCGACGGTTATGCCAAAAATTTATCTGGGGGGGCGACCTAGTTCTCCATACATAAACCATTTTTACAGCAAAAATTTATGATATTCGTGGTTATAGGTATGTGATTTTTTAAAGCGGTACATTCTTTAAAACAGGACCGGTTGCGTGCTACTCACGAGGCATCTAATAAATCTCTTTGAGGAATTTTCACCGATTCGTAAACGTCCCGATTATTAGCGGAGGAAGGCGCGGGATTAAAATTATTGGCAAATATGCATTGCTAAACATGAGGCCCTGTCTAGAAGGATCCAATTCTGCCGGCATTGCCTTCATTCCATTACTTTTTCATCCGTGAGGGTCTTGTACCGATCAAGCGCTCCTTTTCCTCTTCCTTTTGCCAAGTTTTCCCATTCCCAAATTTCCGCCGCAAAGAGGCTACGACCTCAGTAACCCATTTCTCGACGGTGACAAGGAATTCCCAGTGATCTTACATTTTTCTCATTATTAATGTATCTTATCTGTTTGCAGTTCCCCCGCAGAAGCCTACCATTATTGATGAGAAGGGAAAGGAAGTCGTTTCAGTCGCTGGGCCTTATGATGAAGGAGGAAACATGAAACTTACTTGTATTGTTACCGGAGGTAAGCCAATTGAACTTCCAACTTCTGATACTGTTATTAGAAGCAGGAATAAGATGGCGGCTGTTGCATGAGAAATTAAAGCGCTGTTCTTCCGATGAAGCCTACCGAACTGGGCAGATGAATGACAGCGCGGTCAAAAGCTTCCCGACATAATGCATTTAAAGCGTTATCGGATAGCGTATGATTCAATAGCAATATAAATTAGGAATACAAACCCCCGTAATTGCGCATGGGACGTATAATAGTAGCAATTTGGTTATCGAGCCATTAAAGGATCGCATTCTTTATGTCGAATTTGTAATTCGTGATCGACATTATACGGCTGTAGTGGAACTGTTCGTTAATTACCAAAGTTATTCAAGTGCAGCAGCAGTATTGAGTTATGGAGCAACTTCAGCCACACAGAGTGACGTAGCAATTATTAACAGAACTTCATATAGCGCGGCTTACGGCGTTTCATTAAATACAATTCTCCATTCCTAGCTCATATGCTGCTACACGGAAACGTAATTAAGCACTTTGGTTAATATTATAAATTGTTGACGAATTTGTTGTCCCAATACTGTCAGCAAACACCGTGTTTAAACGGCCCCGCACCCCTCGCCATAAATTTGCGAGCGAGGAAACGATTAAGATTCAGAGTTGATTGGCGAACCGAGGTTAATGTGGCTGCGTCAAAAACGAAAAATCGGAAATTATTAATAAACTTCGTAAATGGCGGCTGAATCGATGGGAGTGCCTCGGGCTCCAGCAACACCAAACGGCAGCTGAAGGATGGCAATATACAGGTGTAATGGAAGATATTACTTTACGCACGTGCGAAAATACGACTAGTTTAACGCGTCCAAAGAATGTAAAGGGGGACTTACATTCCAACGGGGAGTAATCGATTGTAACCTAGATATAGAAAAATACTTTTTTGATGGAAGTTATTTACTGTTTATTACTTTTTACGTCTTCTAGGCGACATTAAATAATAAATAAACCTGTAATTTCAGTTGTATTTTGCTGTATAACGAAACCGTCGCTCTTGAATATAAAATGACTTTTTTAAATTCAGAGGTAGATATGAGAGTATCAATTATAATGCAGCTTGTACAATTGTTGTTTGTATTATACGTATAACATAAAGTTGCTGTTATTGTACAGTCGTGTGCAAATAAATCTGGGACAGTGTTTTTTTCACCTGCAGATTCAGTTAAGAATTGAAGAATATCTCCATGGATTTCCTGCTATCAGAAAGAGTTACATTAAACTGTAACAGGTACTGAAACCCGTAACTCTCTCTGATAAGAGGAAATCCATGCAAATATTCTTCAAATTCTTAACTGAATCTGCATGTGAAAAAACACTGTCCCAGATTTATTTGCACACGACTGTACATACATGTAGGTAACTTCAGTTGTATTCTGATTTAAATTGCATTAACGTTTTTAAATATCGCCAAGAGCTTAGCTACTCTTCACTTACCTTGTTATACAAGATTGTCAGGTGCAATGACCATTCTTTCAGTTTTAACCAAATATTTAAATATGTAAGGCAATATTCCTACCCACTTTGTTCTATGGTGCAGAAATTGCGAAAGTTAACAGAGAAACATTAATCTACAATTACGAAATGGAATACATGGAAAAAACAAGGCACTATAGAATCAGGAATTAAAATGGATGGATACTTATAGAGGACGAACGATCACAGAACTTCAAAAATGGTGACAGAGGTGGACGTAGAGGGACGTAAACAGAAACGAAGACCAAGAAGGACGTAGAAGGACAGCATACCAAAAGCAGTTAGTAGAAGAGGAAAGACACTACCCGACGAGGGGAAGATGGTCAAATACCGAAACACATACAAGAAGTGGACTGACCCTACATCTTTGGGCCATCAATGGTTGACCGAAGAAGAACAACAAATCACAAAAGAAACTCCACATACAAGTTTTCATAGTTATTTTTGAACACCATTGAAGAACATAGAATAGGTAAACCAAGACGATGATAACGGCAAGACTTGGGAATCAACTTGGAGAATTAAAACCACATACAATACTGTCTAGATGGCAAGAACAATTCTTACTACTGCTGACAAAAAATGTAGATGATGGAAGAAATCACTAATTCTAAACACCACAAGTGGAAGTAGGACACTATCAATACCTAAATAAATAGAGCAGACCACATACCGCCATCTTGAAATAGGGACGCAACCTGCTAGCAGAGCAGACCCTTTCTATAGAAAATGGGGCCTCAGACGTATGTCGTGATTGTCCACAGCCTATTATATGCCAACAAAAATATAATCAAACATCGAATATGCGTCTAAAACTCTAGGAAAATAACAGGCCTGCATTCGGAAGAATAGATCAAGGACTAGAGAAATATTTATAATGCTTATATTCTCCCATAAGACGAGGAAGCATCGTATTACATTTAGCCACCTCCATATTTTTCGTTTGGTTTTTTTACTTGTCGATTTTCTTTTTCTTTTTCCATTTATTGGTGTTCTTTTTTCTCGTGTAGTTTTTTCCATCCACTAGTTGTTATAACTTAAGTTACATTTTCTGGGTTATTTTTTCTTTTTGTCGTGGGTTTTGGGCCATTGAATTGCATTTTTCGCTTGATACTGATAGATTCATTAATTAACAAATAATCAAATTATTATCACACTCACGTCTTGCTTCTAATGTTTTAAACCCAGAAATAACTCTTGCAAACTCACAGTATATTTATTGCAGTATCTCTGTGTCTTCTAAATATGCCAAGTTTGCATCGTAATGCTGCAAATCTAGTAAGTTTTTTTTTCAAAAATGTCTTTAAAAATTTTATATTATAAACTTATATTAATTTCTTGTTTATTACTGATTCTGTTTTGACGCTTCCCGATGAATTTACTGTAATTAATCCCACTTACATCCCAAGGGTACAAACCGCAATTCCTGAAGATGTTTACAATTGTTCGTCTTTTAACACTGTCTACTACAGATTTCAGGATTAGAGAAAATTTGTCGTTCGTCAAGGTATCGTATGGGTTTTTACTTCGCCAGCTAAGAACAGCCCTTTTCCAACCATTCTTAATAGGTTTAAATGCTGCTATATCAGCAGGCTGAAGAATTCTGGTCGCACAAGGGTAGAATGCTATAAGAATTATTTCTATTGAAGTGCATAGTTCTCTTGATTTCTAGGTAAGATGAGTTTAATGGCCGTCTACAAATAAGATGATTGGAAACTGTGTGTCTCTCTTCTTTAAAGATGGGTACATAACATTGGAAATATATTTGAAGAATGCCTCCACCTTTATCTGCCCATTATTGCTTAGCCCTATACCCTAACTGTGTGGTACCGATTCTCGCATATTTTCTGGTAAACGTTTCTGAGGGTAGATAACCATTGGCGGTGTAACACCTCCCCAAGAACAGAAAGCGAACACGACTGCTAATTTTGATTTTGCCGACCCCTTACCAACTTCATATACGTTCTTACTGCCCCGTGGTGCAATCACTTTGCCTTGTTTAGGGCATAATTTGAAATTTGCTTTGTCACCCTTAAAGAACCTGCTAGGGTCGTTTAAGATAGCTTTGTAACTTTTCGTTTTTAGGTAGGCGTAAATATTTTTAAACCAGCTTTTATTAATATCGTCAGAGTCGTTGCATTAGCATTTGTAACCCAGTTCTTGTCGTTAAATGGGGATGTCGTTTGAGAAAACGTAGGTATTATCCCTTTCTAGGACAATTTTCAGCAAAGGGATTATCCCTTGAACTCTTCTTTAAAAGTCTTTCACAGAAGTTTGTATGTATAACTTCTAATCCACGAGGAAATCCTTTTTTCTGACATTGTTCAATCCAATTGACCAAGGTACCTTTCGCGTGGGCAGTTCAAATAGACATTGTACCATGTAAGGTTTTTACAAATTTATTGCTCAGTCTGAATTGCAAAGTTTGCTTAGGAACAGCAAAATGTTTCTTTAGATACTAATTTAGGAAAGTGCTTCTAGAACATCCTCTTCATTATATTTTTTTATAGGAGTAAGCGAATTTTACTTTTGGCAATTTGTGCAAATAACATGTTCACCAGCTATTGGCATGTGGTGCCAATAACAGAAACTACTCAGGCATCGATGTTTCACAAATATTCTACAATGAAGATCTTAAAAATCATGAAAACCACAAAAGTGCCACTAACAGTAAAACTATAACACAAAATCGGAGCCCATATCATTAATACTCCTGATAATAAAAAACGGAAAAATACAAATCAGAATACGAAATAAACGAACCAATTCATTCAATACTCCAAAAGCCTTGGGGCAATTAAACGGTTTGGCGCCAATGTTATTCAAGCTGGCACTTCAATAAATAATAACGAACATGAAGATAAACACCAACACCGCATTTGAGACAAAATCGTACCAAGTAGTGGGTATAATTTTCTTCTGCATGCTGCGTTTTTGTAGACGCTCAGTCTGTTTTATTATCATTCAGCTTCTTTAGTGTCTTTCCATCTCTTCTTCGGGTGGCCTATGTTTCTACGTCGTTTGTTGTATCCGGTAATCTTCACAATCCTGCTGTTATCCACCCTGCCAATGTATTCAATATATTACCCATATTACAGATCTTCGTTCGTTATCTGTTTTTTGTAGTTTCGGGTTTTGTTTTCGCTGAATAAGTAATTATAGGCACACTATCCACTAACATATGTGGGGTCGACGCCTGCACATGGCTCAACTCGCATACGCTTACAATTTCAGATGTCACATCATTCCGCAGCACCTCTTTACTCGACAGTAATCAAACCAATACTACAAACCGATAATATGAATAAAAACGGATTAATATATCAAACAGTAACGCTAGATCATAAATTAATCATAGTAGCAAACACCAATGGATATGTCAAAGTAATCAGGCGGCTGCGGCGATCCAACCATAGGATGAAAACTGCCCCTCTAGCTACGCGAGGGTTTCATCCCCGCATCGAGTGACACATACAGGAACCCTACAAACATATCGAGTAGCTTCATAAAGTAAAATCATAAAAATGCTCCGAAAAAGTAGACTGATGCCGAAAAAAGATACTCCCTTCCTCTAAACTGCGCACTCGAAGTTTTTTGGAGGTATAAGCGAGTCGCTTCTAAATCAGAGTTTTATAAACTAATTAGGTGGCTCCAAATTAATGCCGGTGTTTGATATTGTCGAATTTGCGGAACACTCGCTAGAACATTTATTAAGCGGGGTTTTCAGAAAATGGAAAATTAAATTAGATACTTATTCATAACATAAAAATAAAAAAATATTGGAAAATAATTTTTAAACATATTTCGCTGCAACATTATCTATTTTTAATGTCTTTGTTTCTAATATGCCCTTCGATATTACATTTCCACATTTGAAATATATATGGAATTTCTTATGAACTTCTCGAGTGACATGTTATCTATCCTCGCAACGTCGAGCTTTTTGGAAACCAATGAACGTATATTATTGAAAAAGGGATTAGTTTGTTCCATTTCCTTCATGTTCAGTTAGATTAAGGCTACAGTAGTGACTATGACATAAAAGGTTTCATTAATGAATTGCATTGATTCGAAAGTTTACTACATCTTACATTTTACTTTTCTCGGCTGAGTTTATCTACTATTTTTACTAAATACCCGCACAAAACTGGGAAGAAGATACGCTACTGCATGGCAATTAAATATTCTCCAAGACAACATGCAGATACATCCTATTGCAAACATAACACATTAACAGAAATGACTACAGTTAACTATTTAGGAAATTGTCGGAGTTTAGTAGCTACCAGCCTACCATTGTTCTCTCTGATGTTAACCTTGAGTCTGAGGATATGTAGAGACGAATAGCGAGGAATGGGGCCAGTATTCGAGCTTTTGTCTATATACAACATGAATGTGTAGCTTTAAGTTCATATTAAGGAATCTGTTTCAAGTGAAATTGTTTTAAGTTAAATACCTTGGTCGGTATTGCTTGAGTAAGCTGTTACCACAAGAACAAGAAACTCCTATATTTTACTTAGTCGATCCGGAATGATAAGAGTAGAGTTTATTAGTTAATGGATTTTAAAACTATACCTATTAGGAAAATTGTCGTAGAATTCGGTTTTGTAAAAGGACTATTTGATTAGAATGTATAGATTTACGCTTTTGAGTGGCCGAAACTGCTGTACATTGTTGTAATTATTACATCAATTAGAAAAATTAAAGCTTACCTAAGGCTGACTGTCCTTGGATAGATTAAAAGCTCATTTTCTTAGAGTTCTGTATTCTACCCTATCGCAAGTTCCTTCCAGGGGAAAAGGAATATTAAAGTAAACATAGACTACTGATTTGGAAACGCACGTAGATTGTTTCGACAAATGACTTTTTAATTCAGTTATACAGCGCCTAATAAAACTCCAAAATGTGACGTAATACTGTCGTCCTATGTAAAGACTACATTAATCCTGTTTTTTTTAAATTTGATGTTGATTCTTGTTGAAGATTAATATTAAAATATTGTTTAAACAACTTATTGAAATTCCACTATACTACATTTTGAAGATCACACAATTGTCACAAAAGTTTCACCGTTTGTAAAATTTACAGGAAAAAGGAATAAAAAGTGAGGAAATGTGGAAAATTTGTGTGGAACGTGATGAGTGGATCGGAACGGAATGTTATATTATCATTCTAAGTGGGTTTACGGTTAATACTGAATAATTGATACCAGGGCGAACATTTTTTATTGAATTGGGAATATCACTTACATTTCTTGGAGGGTCGTGGATGCTATAAAGGAATGTCACTGCGGGAGATTCGGCATTCGTTCTAGTAACTCATATGAAAGATGGATTAACGCATGTGATTATTATGTTCTTCTTGAATTTCACTAATTACGGAAACTAACTAGATGCTTGCACATACAACAACAAATAACACTGTTTCATAATAAGAGCTGCTGTTTAATATGTAAATGTCGACTCGAGTTTCTTTTATTATCTGCATGTGCTGTAATTCAAAGCAGCCCCATTTTACGGATAATTTAATAATTTTTTCTACATGTTTTCCCGTGTAACTCGAAACGCATTGGTGTACTCATATCCCTTTTACTCAAACTTAACCTTAGTGCATGGTTCTTCAAAATTAAAACGTCCTTGCATTATATTTGTTTGGAAGAAGAGTTGTCTTTAATTTTCGGTGTCGTATCCAATATCCAAATGTTCGAATCCTAAGTAGGTTTGATGGTGACAGCTCAAATGTATTTTTGCTGTAGAAACAAGTCGCTTAAAAGCCTTTCAGTAAATTTATGGGAAAATACCTCGAGCTTCATTTCATTTTGTGGATTCGCGTTTCTCGTGGCTTGGCACGGGACTTCAAGGTAAGATTACAGTTTGATGTTAAAACAATTTTGTTTCAAAAACTGTAGAAATGTGCGACAGGCGGAGAACTCCAAACATGAGTATTGGAGGTAAGCCACAGATAATCAGACACTATTAGTTCTATTTAATTGCAGATGCAGGTTCTGCTACGCTAACCTGTTTAGAATCGTAATTAAATAACGTTCCATACCGGCAAACAAGCTGAAGCTCTGGAAAAATAAACTAATGGAGCCGGAATATCCTGAGATATTTTACGAAACTAATTGCACTCTAGAATACAAAAAAGCATAATTGTAAAAATCAAGCCACGATTTGACTGAATTTATATTCCCAGAGTAATATAGTAAACGTCAAATGCAGTTTAAGCCTCATATTTGGAGCGAAAAATTATTTAATTAAAGCTCATGCACCGCCATGTGAATATGAACCTACAGAAAGTAAATACTACGACGCACTGAAAATATAGTTTAGAACGATGCTTTTTAACAGCACGAAATTTAAATTTAAAGAGAACAACACGGCTGCAATTATTAACTTCTGATTTTAGATTGAGTATACTTTATAGTTTGTGGAATTCTAACATTCGATTAAACAAGTACTATATTTTTGAAATGTTTGCTAATAAATTACGTTTGACCTAAAATATACTTTATGTCTGTATATGGTTCCTAGATGTCAATAGTAAACAAATAGGATTATTTATTCATTTATTTATTTATTTAATTCGCACTCAGCCAACAGCCGTTAGGCCAATTATAGGCGTCGCTGTGCAGTTATGAGGACTTCCAACCCCACTAACGACTGTCATGATGTTGTATGACCGCCGGGACCAACTTTTTTCCGTGATAGCCGTACCACGAGGCGCCGAGAGATGCAGCCGTGGAACTCCCATCCAAGTTCTGACCAGAGACAGCGTTGCTTAACTCTGCTGATCGAACGTGGACGCTTGTTCAAGCTACACCACTCGGGACCATTATGAGTTATCTGTGGAAACAATGAGGGTGCTAAATGTATTGCCTACCTAGTTTTTATATTATAAAATGGGCAGCCTGTAGTACGACAGAAATAGTTATTTGTGTATTCAGCACGACAAATTTTCTATTTATGGACGATGCCTTCAATTCCTCGACAAGGCCATAAAAAGCAGTTTCCGTTCGAGGTTCATATTTCATTTTACCGTCGAACTTCATAATTCGCAAATAATTAAAGGGCAGTGTGAATTATAAGACTTGTTGGAGAAGAAACAGGATAAGGTTTGCGAAGGAAAAGTTAATGGTGTCCAAAAAAGAGACATTGTTCCTTCGTAAATGCGTCCTAAAAATCACATTTGGTAGAGATGTCGATGGAAAATTAAATTACGTAAATTATAAAAGTTATTGCAGATGAAAAATGTTTGCGGACGGGAAAGGTTTGTGGACGAAAAATTAATGGTCTCGAAAAAAATTATAATTTTCATACCTAAATGCGTCCGAAAAATCATATTTAATAGAGAGATCAACGGAATAAAAGGTTATTCAGGGCGGCTGTGAGTTTCTAAGGTTTTCTAGATGTTGTACAGAATTTGAGATGTGCAAGAATAAAGGAACTTAAATGAATAAAACCTGGAAAGCGTGCAGAGTTTTTTGCATGCGAACCTTGATTCATTTTGCGGTTATCACAAAGTTGGCGACAATAATCCAATCTTTCTCGAACCGTGTGCAGTTTGGCATCACCCTTCTGACAACATCGATATTGTAGTTCAACATCTAGCTAGTTTATAATCACACTTATCTATCACGATTACAAATTTGTAATATTAATAACACTGAAAGAAATCGTAATAGAACGGTTGCCACATCTCACATTCTACATTGATTTGTATGAATCAAATACATTTAATTATTACGCAGCAATTTTTTACCGGGCCTCATTAGTAGAGAGACTACTTTTGGCTTTTCAGTAAAAGACTTCTCTTTTATTATTCTCGACTTTTGGACACATCACAGGATGATGTTTTCATTCACAGGAAATACAGTCCAGCTTTGGTGTTGATAGTAGTGCAGAATGTTTTGGTTCGAAATAGAAGAAATTGTATTTTTCCTGGTTCAAACCCTTCAAATTATCTTCATCACAGTATGTAATGGGAACAAAAGCAGACAATACATGTATTTTTGGACACTGGACCTTAAGGATCAAATATCGTAAAGGGAACATAAGCAGCGTTAGGACTATGTGTACAAGCAGTTGAGGGTGTATTCCACATCTTTTTTTTAATGGTCATAGAGAAAGGTTGTACGACATAGGGTATCATCGAAGATTGAAGAATGTTGGAATTAGTTATGGCAATACTAAGAGAAGGCTTGGATCACAAGAGTAGTCTGAAACGTAAAGTACTTTGTCAAAAGGGCCATCATTCCTTCTGCCACTCAACAATTATATATTTTAAACAGATGTACGGTCGATTTTAGATTCAGGGTAAGATCTGACATAGAAATCAGAATGGCGAAATGCACTAAGGGTGTAGGACTTTTTGCAACCGTTTTAAACATCAGTTTTGAGTAAATTCTGAAATCTACCTAAAATTTACGGAAACTTAGATATTGTGAAGCAGAGCAGCTGGTACTGACATTGTTGGAAACCTATTAACCGAAATGATCCATAAGTTCAGTTTGGGGCTCACGGCAGTTGAGGTACAGTTTGGTTGGATTCTAATAAGGAAAGTGCTTGGAGAGAGTAAAAATAAGCCCAGAACCGCCATAATGCTGACTGCTATAAATGCCAGAAACACCAGCGACTGACCTATTCAAATTAGACGCTATTGGTACTATGGTTCCCATGGAGAAGGGTAAAAGATTTCTGCGTTGAAACCCTTCAAGGTGATAGTGACAACTAATTCGAGGAAAATTCACAAAGCTGCTCTCCTATGTATGGAAGATCGTCCAGTTAGTTGGCTTAAAAGATTCGTATCGGAAAGAAGTAGTTCCTGAATATGATGAATTCAATTTTGTAATTTACTTACTGCACCGAAAAGCTTTCAAGGAAAACTCAACAACTAAACTTCGTTGGGTCTTTGCATCCGCTAGAACCGAAAGAAGAAAAGGTGGAATATGATTGGATTTATTTTATCCGTGTTGGGAAGAATTAGGAAGGGTCGAATTCGAGTTTTTCTACATCATCGAAACATTTATTCAGACCTACATTATTTCGTGGAATGCATTCAGTCGGATGGTAAATCAAATATTTTGCAATCGTGGTGTCCTTTTTGGAGTAAACTGCAACCCATTTTCTTTGGAGTTGTAAGTACGCACAATATATAAAATGGATTATCTTTCTTCAGAAAACCAGCGTTGATATTTGTCCAATCCGTCTACGTGGATAATGATCTGATGTTCTTAGATTCAGAAGATGATGTCTCTCAGTTCGCCTTGAATGCAAAAGCACCCATGACAAGTAAAAGCTTTCATTTAAAAGGATGGTGTTTACTGAAGCACCAGATGTCTCTGTTGGGGTTTTCGTGTCTTAATTACTTGCTCTTCAGTGGAATGCAAAAGCACCCATGACAAGTAAAAGCTTTCATTTAAAAGGATGGTGTTTACTGAAGCACCAGATGTCTCTGTTGGGGTTTTCGTGTCTTAATTACTTGCTCTTCAGTGGAACAGTAATTCAAATAGCTCTTTGGTATGCGCTAACGGAAGTCTAGAACTTAAATGAACATTTACAAACAAAAATATTTTATTAGTTGTATATTATATATATATATATATCTGCCTAGCCACATTAATTCTGTAGTGGTTGTTACCTGAAGGTGGAAAAATCAGATGGAATGCAGACCAACTCGACGAGACAAGAAAGACGTTTATAAACTGGTCAAATAATCTGCATTTATTGTCGCCAGTCCGGGCGCCGAGGAAGTTGACAGTTCGTGAACAGAAAAGTAAAAATGTGAGGCTTTATATCTTTTGCGATGCCAGTGGGACGGCATATGCTGCAGTAGTCTTTTTAAGAATGAAGTAGGAAGCAGAAATTGGCATTCAATTTATACAGGGGTGACCACCAGATACTTCTAGAAAATTCGACGCCTGTCCTTGCGTCGTTCCAACGTGACGATCAGTAGGAAGGCTTCACATAAAACAGAGTGAAAGACATCTCTTCATTAACATAGACAGAGCCTTACAGGCACGTTTCAGGTGAGATCAAGGCTCTTCTAACGTTGTACTGGAGAGAGGGTCTTCAGTTATTCAAACAGGTCGAACTCAAACTCCACTGAGGAAATAAATTTCAAATTGGTAATATCGTTCTCCTTGAAAATATAAACCGTAAAAAATCAAGTGGCCCTTAAGAATAGTTCAGGAAACTTACCCAGAAAAGCACAACAGAGTTGGAGTTGTCAAATTAAAAACAGCAACAGAAGTTATGATGAGACCAGCCAACGACTACGAATTAGATGTTTCAGCGGAGGAGAAGAAAAATAGCAATAAATGTATTCAAGCGCTGATATTTCACTTCCTTGGATCGATGATCAACTTCTCTTACTTTCTCATACAGAAGGACCTATCAAACCACTTCAGTCAACAACAAGAAAGCTCTGCCGAAATAGGTTATTCCAATATTTTCACAAACGTTTTTACAACTGGAAAATTATTGGCTAGTGGTACCCTTGGTGAGACTGATGACCTTTCTGCGGGTGCTAAAACTGATGTACGATTACTTTTAATGGTTACACTTTCCTAACACATAGATGCTTAGCACTGTGTCAAGTTACCCTCGCTGGTGGGTCAGTCGAGATGTAGGGTCGGTACGTTTGACGTTGAATTGACGCTATATAAAGCTCAAAGAATGATTGCCTTGGCACCGTGTATTCTTTACTTGCATTCACATTCCCCCAGAATCGGAGATACAGAAAATAACTCTTTTAGGGACATGTATACGACAACGCTTGCACTAGAACTTACCTTTGATATTAGTGCTCTATTTGCTAAGTGCTTTGCAAGTCTTGACAGAACATAGAAAAATACAGCAAATTAAAGGCGAAATATGACAAAACATGTATTGAATGTTTTAAGTATTAAATAGAACTACATACGCATGACCAATCTTTAAAAAAATTCTCTTGAAGGCGCCGCCGTATTATAAGCTACCCCAGCCAATGCCGGGTTATTGGTTAAGAGACAAAAGCTCTGGTGAGGCTAATTATGTAGTATTTACCTATAGCTTAGACAGTGAGCCACTCTAACCTATGTTAGGAAGATAGCTAAAAATTTAATGCTGTGATATAGAACTGAAAACTTCTAAACTATTTCGATGACTGATAGTAGAAAATAAAATAGTAAGGCTCATTACTAACTCAACGTGAGATTTCCAGTTGTTACTTGCACTAGGTATTCAATGAATATCCAAAGTTGGAACAATATTTGTACTAAGTACAATAATGAACCTTGTTTTTCAACATATACAAGATGTCTTAAGTTCGCTATAACTATTATGGTGATTACAAGTCGAAATAAGCAATAAGTTAGATAGACTAGAATATAATTACGTGGAAGAAGTACAACGAAAGGAAATGTAGATTTAGAAATCATAAATTATACGGATTAATTTCCCCTCGCCTAGGAAAGATACATTTTTGTATTTGACTGAAGAGAAAACTAACTTAATTTGTAAAACAACCCAATTTGGATTTAACTAATCAAAGCACTAGCCTTTCGTTTAAAAAATCCAGCAAGTAATTAGCCGTATTTCAAAATAAAGTGCTAAGGACATTTACTCCACTTAAAGGTAGAATTAATAAGCCAGTTCATAAATTTGCACTAATTGCAACCATTCATTAGGTTTCCTTCGAAAAAGGCAGCCTTAACAATTTTCGCGGAGCAACAAGAAGGAGTAGTCTGCTTTAATGACATAATAAAATACAAAACGTATAGAGCACGCGCCTTGGCTATAATTAATTTCTATAAATTAATCATATTTTAGAGAAACCGCAAAATCAGCAGTGCTACAGAAAAGCTGCTTTTCGATTCTCGTCGAAAACCGGCGTATCGTGCAGTGATAGCGGGTTATTATTGCACGTTATGATTCGCGTGCTCTTGTCTTTACTAGAGCTATTTAATTTCCCTTATTCGAAACTGCGCGCTCTTCAAAGAGATTGCAGGCCATAAATAAAGGTAAGCGGGAAAATTTCTGCGAATAATTAGGATTAGTTCAAAGCAAAAGGCCTGTAGGGCACGAACTATCGTTAAGAGCGTGAAGAGTGAACCAAAGAGATTGGCAACTTAAGAAGAAGTTAATTCCAAAGATTCCGGTAATTGGATCGACTTTACTTTTTTAGTAAAAGCAGTAAATAACAAGGTGCAGAATAAATTTCATCCTGTAATATATAACAATATCAGCTACTAATATGTGATGAGAAGAGCTGAACACGTAAATTTTAAGCTGGTAGCGTATATTAGCAGCCCACTAAACACAACTTTTCAAATCCGCCAAACTCTGCAGCACAATCCCAATTTCAGAATTTTATCTCGCAATAACAGCCGGATCCAGAGTAAATTATGTTTTAACGACTATGATCAGTATAATGTAATACGCTACACCTGAGTCGAAAACCAATCGATACCTGCGAAAACTTGCTCAAGAGAAGTTGGAGCAATTTCATTCAAGCATACTGTCGACTAACGTATGTTATTAATTATGCAGAACTTATATTTCATTCGGATAAATATTTTGTATATAGCATAGAAATCGAAATAACCATCTATTATACTTCGTGAAGGTGCAGACTACCAGACATTCTAAACGAGTGCATATAATAATAAACCTCTGATAACAACTACCCAGATGTTAGTTTCCATATGATATAATCTTATGCTATTATATACGTGCTTAATATTCCGTTTGATAGGTTCGGATGCACATTTCTAGCTTAGTTCATTTTATTCAGTTCAAATTAAGTTTAAATTCTATTTAAATAGCAATTAACTCTAAAACGCTATTGGAAGGGACTTGTCTATTTGGTCTTCGACATTTTTACAAAAAACCTGTCAAGGGCAAAACACATTTTTTTTAATTTCCTGGAAAATTATAATGCTTTTTTCGAATAGATCTATTGGGAGTTTTCAGATTTGTTAGACAAATTTTCATAACTGTAAAACTGATAGATTCTACACGAGCTTTGCTTTTGCATACATTGATAACTGTTGCTTTCGATTCAGATTGAAGTAGATTTACCATTAGTTAAGCAATTGCTCGTTGTTTTGCAGGGAACTTTTAACTTCATAAATAATTATTCAGGTAGGGCTAGAATACAGACAAGGTAAGAGTCGATTTAATTTAGCAGTGGCCTGCTCGCGCCGAAGCGAAAATCTCTGCTATAAATCTTTAGGTATATAAAAGAATAATAATTTAGGAGAACAAAATATATGTGTATTTTAAAATATATGTCCTTAGGCTATAAAAGAACAGTGAAATTACATTAATAACATTGTTTATAGTAACATCTAACCTAAACAAATCTTAAACTACACAATTACTTTTAATTTTCATTGAGAATAGTTTTTAACACGACTGTATTCATATTACCTACACTCCCTGCACAGAAGTATCAGTCTAGTCGTTAACAGGGTATGGGATCAAATACACAGCTGAGACTATAATTCAGGTTCGTACTGAATATCACAGCTTCATGATCCAAGACAGATTTATCTTCAGCAAACTCTGAAAGAAATATGGAAAAGTGTCAAAGATATGCCATATCGAAGAACGCCCATGTAGAATAAGATGCGTAGTCAAGTACAGGAAAATAACCAAATGGTAGAATCATGAGGTAAAACAGAAGCTAAAGAAGAAGAAGGAGAAGAGGCATATATGCAGACTGGAATACAAGCAACTAAGAATAATATACATATAAGTAGAAGAAACCGCCCAAAAGAAGTGAAAAATAAAGCAAAACTAAAACGGTGGGAGGTTTTGGACTAGAATAAAATAGGTGAGGGCAACCAAAGAAAAGAAACTAGAGGAAATTAAATAATTAATGAGATCAAAATACATAAGTACTAGATAGTGGACGTATGAAAAGAATACTAATTGAAAAAATCTCAACGTCAACTAAGCAATGAAGAAGCACCCATAAATGTGGAATAACAAGGAAGACGAACAAATAAATCGGAAAGTTTTAAAAGGGGGGAAGCAAAAGAAGCTCAGAGTGAAAGAAAGGAAGGAGAAGCATGCCGAGAAGATAATGTTAAATCAGAAATCATAAAATAGTTAAGACAGAAAGGAAAGGAATGGTTATGGAGCATATCGCACGTTTTAGGAGAACACATTTATATAACCAATACATAACAAAGGAGAGAAAATAAACTGCCCCAATTGAAGAGTAATATGAATTTCTTCACTATGCTTCAGAGTGTGCACCATAGTGGTTAAACAAAAATTAAGGAAAATAAGAGAGAATAAAATAGATGAGGAATTTAATGGAAAGAAAATGATGATAAACATATAGGTATAGATTTAGAGCGGCATTCGACACAGTAGATAGAAGAGGTATTTGAATAGGTTTAAAGAAACCAATAGAACTAATAAATATTACGGGAAGTGTAATGGACAAAATAGTAAAAAGGCCAATAAAAGTAAAGCAATGGGAGTAAATAAAGCACAAGAAAAGTGTTAAACTGGAGCAAGATAGGGTTGAAACTTTTTCTGCAGTTCTTTTTTCTTGGAGCTCTGTCGTGGGAAAGAATAGACGTTACAAATGTTCATTTACTACAACCCTGCAAGCAAAAGGAAATCAACACAACTGCGTTACAAAAGTAAAGAACGTCTAAGGAAAGTAAAGGTCTTGAAATCATGATCGATTTCAAGGAGATATACCACCGTAAACGGCGGGTACTAGGACTGGACCTAGGCAGCTTGCGTGAAACAATTAAAGAGAAGCGGCATTGTACACTCAAGCTACACTTTAGCCACTTATATACACTCTGCACACTAAATAGATCAGTGGTATGGAAAAGAGAAATAAATAAAAAAGCCAAATTACCTGTATATAGGTAACACCTTTATATTGCCGACTGTCCAATATGCTAGCGAGAATTGGGCATTTAAGGAAAGTCAGCAAAATAAAATAACATCTACGGAAATTAAACGTTTAGGGAAAATAGCCGATAAGTAAAAATAGGACATAGGACATATATGGCATGAGCGGGTCTAGGACATCTTGGCGCGGGACCAGCTCGGCGCCGGGACAACTCGGGGCGCAGCAATCTCGGCGCCAGCCAATTCGGCGCATAGCCATCTCGGCGGCAAATTTAAATTGGCAAGCTACTGTGTGCACTACTTAAGAAAATTATTATAAACAAATAATAAACACAGTGATCGCCAAAAAGCTGGAATCAAATGATTTTTTATTTAGAGGTTCTTGGAAAATCAAACACTGGCGACCAGAAGTGGTTGAAAAGTGATTAGAAATGCACCAAACAAAGGTTGTCACGTGGCTTCATTTATCAGGAAAATTATATATATTTTAAAAATAATTACGAAAGATGCATTTACTAGCCAAAATAGAAACACATTTTAGGAAAAAAAAAGTTGTTTTCTGGCCTTGCTAAAATTAACGAATAATAAAAAATTGAAATCCTGTTTAATTTCCGAAAAATAGCACTTTTTGGATTTACATAATTTCGAAAAAACGCCATTGTCTCACTAAGGAAATGTCACTCAATATATCCAATACGGGCTAAAATTGTTGCCGTAAAAAGCTTTTTTGTTAAGCAAAAATGAAAATGATTCCCATTTGATGCCGACGCTTTTGTGGTTACTATATATTTTTCTCAACTAATTCTGCCCCGAGATGGCCTAGCGCCCAATCAGCTGACGCCGAGTTGTCCCGGCGCCGAGATGGCCCCGCGCCTAGAAGGAGGTGCTGAAGTGGCGGCGCCCAGACGGCGACGTCGAAATGTCTGGATTCGGGCATAGGGGATAGGAAACATGGTAAATAGACCTGGAATTAATAATGCACAATAAGGAAATGAGTCAACTAAACTGGTATAGAAATGTATTGAAGATGGATCCAGAGATTCAACGAGGAAGAAGAAATCTATCTTTGATTCTGCTTAATTCTCCTCTCATCAACAATTATAAGAAGGTTGTTGGGCTCCCTGTGGGGCCCACCTTATTGCCTATCCTGATTTCAATTATAGTTACTAGTATAGCCAAAAACTGCAACCCCAAAATTAAGGGTTTCAATGGTAGCATTGATATAAATAATATACAAGCAATCAAAAATAAAACTGGTCGTGGGGTCCTATAAAAACTATGACCGCTGTCTATGCTGCTTTATATAAAACTACATTTGAACTACAATTAACCGTATTGTTAGTTCGTCTGACTTTAACACAGTCTAATAAACCACACAAATTTGCAAAAATAAGTAATTTAAATCAAACGTATAGATTAAGGTGACATATAACATTAAAATAACATGTGGATAAGTTAAACAAGATGTTAAAAATTAATATTAAACTTAAAAAAAAATACAATTCTAGTCAACAAAAAGCATGCTACAGATGAGCAAAGTTTTATTGGTCTCAATAGCTCCTGCGATTAAGTGTATCTTTGTGATCTGTATGACTGTAGCACCATTGCACTATCGTGTAAAGCATGCGCGTACACTCATACATTTTAAGCAATTCGTTATTTTGACATTGCTTCTTTAAAATTCTAATGGTACAGAATTAAATTTGGAGCGTAAATATGGGCCGCAATATTTACATATTAAACATGCAACCCCCTGGAGTCTAAATTTGTTGGGATCTGTCAACACTCGTGCATTCATTAGTAAGCGTATCCCAATACAGGCATCGAAAATGAGTACAGAAATATCTAAAAACATAGGACATTGGATAGACTCGAAGTGTCCTCTTTGAGCAACAGCGATCCATTTTGTATTTCGTAAACACGTTTGACCAAATTTGGCACAGCGATAAGGGAGGGCCAACTAATAATTTTTCTAATGAACGCGTGTAAATTAATTTATTCTGACGTATGCAAATGCGGCTCTTGCCAGATATGAACAACAAATTAATCCATTAACCCTTAACTTGTAAACGAAATTAACTTTTGCCAGATAAGTGAGCCAGGAGACAGCCAGACCGTTGTCACGTATACAGGCCCACTTAGTTACTTACATGGCACATGTGTTCCCTGGGCGCCTGGACGAATGTACGTGGCGCAAGATACAACATAATAACATCCCCAACGCTGGCCAATGCCCCGTCATAAAAGAGGTCATTGGTGAACACCACAGTACAACGACGGTCTTACTTCGAGTGGTTTTATTTCTCACGTTCATTCTAGGCTTTTATCACAGTTGTGCTCCATTAACACTCAAAATTTTAAGTTCCTCCTGTCGCCGAAAATAAAATCATTATCCCGTCTCCGCAAATATTTGTCCAACGGCGATTGAAGAAACGGATCCTGAGCGGCGAAATTGTTTGTAATTAATTCAAATTTTATGTTTTCAGCGTGTGCTGGAAAGCTGCGGGCAGCAAAAAGTGGACAACTGTTAGCTAGGTCATTATAAAATCGTTTGGAAGCAACAATCTTTTATTCATTGTAGGGTCAAGCTTTTATCAGCAATTAGAACGATTTATTACGTTCAACTTTAAAACACCCCACTTACATGCGAGACGGTTGTGTTATCTCTAGTTGGCATTGCCTGCTTCTTGGCCGTAGACTTTCTGGAGAACTTTTAATTTTAAACTGTACACAGTGCATAAAGAGCCGGTAATTATAATAAATTTAGCTTATCACTTTTATTGCCATTAGTTAGTTAATTATTTTGTGGCAGCCCCATGCTAAATTTCTTCCAACAGACGCCTCTCATATTTATGTAGAACCATAAGCTAGATATTAACATCCAAGTGAAACCAACTGCTCTCATTCACGGTTGTAGAGGAACATATAAAGTAGGTTATTGTAGATCTGATATTCGTGGTATTAGGGAACTACATACTACAAAAACTTATTTGCCATAAATAGCAAAAGAGCAATACAATTTTAAAAACAAACTATGAACATTAACATCCTAAGATAAAGTATAGAAAAACCTTGCCAAGTCGCACGGGTGGAGAACTCGTAAGGCAAAAGGCGCACAACAATATGGAGAGTGTCAAGAAGAGACTGGAAAATCTACAGCTCAGACGAAGACGATTGGAGACAACAAACAAAACTGTACGTTCTTGCAAGGACTACTGAATTGGACATATAAATGACAAATACCAAGACATGTATTTTAAATATTTCGGCTTACAAACCTCTTTAGTGCAGAAGCACAGTATCCTATCAGACTGCTGCACCACAAGTGTTGCTCGTATCGAGATTCTCGTTTTATGCTCATAGAGGGTCACAATTGACGTCATAACACTCCCACTGACGTCACAAAAACTGCCCAAAAAATTGTAAATCTAAACCAGCTAAGTTTCACAGTCATGAATTGCTTATAGTAATCCACTGCTGGGTATAAGCCTGCTTCTCACTTTCCACATGTCTCCATCTATGGCAATTTCCATCCAGTTATTCGTTACGAATAAGAGGCATTTTACGACAACACTGGATCGCACTTACCGCGAGCTAGTTTGCGTTGGGGGACAACGGCATTAATTCTCCGATCGTCTACAGCCAGCTCGCTGAGGGTGAGCTTCACATTACATGTGAAGACCGGTCCTGTCTTAGGACATTAAAAATTTCGATAATTGGCAGGGCGCCATCGTGAAAATTCAACCCTTAGCTGTATGAATCCCCTGCGTCCACGGTTGAAGCATCGGACGCTGTGATACTTGCGTGAAAGCTTAATTTTGTTTCAACTAAAGACCGCATTGCTTTAGCTGTGTGAGTTCAACTTTCTTTACACTTCCTTAACAATTATCCAATAGAAACATAACTTTAGAATTTAGCTTACCTGCAGGACCCTCAAAGAAACATGACGTTAAATATAGTCAATAACTGCTTAAGCCAGCGCACCCTAATTTATAAACGTCATTTGGGAAACTCACAACTCGGTAAGGCACAGTAAAATATAGAGCACAAGTACCTTAAGCCGAGAAAGTTGATTTCAAGGAATTTACAACAGGGGATTTCGAGTCTCCCAATTAGCCTGAACTGATATAATGGACTCAAATTACAGCTGTTTGGGTGGCCTGGAACTAAACGGATGCAAACGGAAACGGTGAAGCTTCCCTCTTCAACCGACTTACGAAACATGACAGAAAGCGGCGCTGGTTTTTATACACACTTAAAAGCCGTGTTTCAAATCTGCTGAAGCAAAGAATAACTCACTCGAGGTTTATATCCTAACTACGAACCGCGGCGAAAATGCGGCACACATAACTGCAACGAAGGATTTGCTTGCACAACAGCTTCCGACAGCGGCTGTGTCGACGAGTCGAGGCTTTTCTCGCACACTTTTAAGAGTAGCACACATCTCAGTCTACAACGGCACAAGTACGGCAATGCCATTGGTATGCAATAGAAGCCTGCACAAATTATCCTAGGGTCTGTTCAAACTTATCCCATCTGCAGTCTTGAGGCGCCCCAGGCGACGCTCTCACAAAACACGTTGGCTGTTTCAGCTCTAGGTAACAAAGTATTTAAATTTTCGCGTCCGTTTTCTACCCTTCCCTTATCTACCCGTGACTCCATTTATAGCCGTTTCTGTTTTTCTCGTAATGCTTTGTCACTCTCATAGCATAGAAACACGTATTAGTGATGCACCTGGCTTTAGAAGCCTGAACGGACGTATATTTCCATGAATTTCTTCCAGCGACTGGCCGTAGAACGTACTCTGAAACTACACGAGTCTTGAAGGTTCGTCAAACGCTCTGACGCGAAACTTTATAGTTTGAAATGTTTAAAATTGGCAAAAACTAAACGCTGCTCAAGTACTAGCGTATACTTTAACATGCTTCGGGCTGTCTTTTTGAGATTGTTTCGCCATTTTATGCCCATTGTCATTTCAATTCTGTAATGTGTTCTATAGCATCTGATATGTTTGTTCGTACCCTTGTGCAGGCGATATTCCCACAATCGCTGACTTCCTGGAGTTTGCAGCTTAACAATACCACATCAACCATAAGGTGATTGGCGCGTCGATTACTCAGGTTTTCATACAATTTTCTTAAATATTATGCTATGCTAACAATGTTATTTTTTATTTCGGTTGTAACTTCAAATCTCTTTATAATGGTTTGTAATTTTGAATAGGTTACATTAGGAAAACAGTGAAAATAGCCTTAAAGGTTAAATAGTAAGGATGCATAGGATCAATAAATTAATTCTGGTTGGCTGGGCTTCAACGAAAAGCCAATTGTGTTACATTAACTATTTATGCTGGGATTGTTATCAAGTTAAAAAGTAATCGTGTCGATGGTTTTTGTTGTATTGTCCGATGCGACTGACGAAGCACTGTGAAGATGCTTTCCCGTCAACACCTCACACGAATTCGAAAGGAATTTGGCCATGATTAGTTAAGATTCGCTTTCCGAAAGTCTAGGGTTCTTGAAACACATACAAAGCCGCAAAATAAAATTTCCAGATAGTTATAGCTCAGCGAGGAAGCAATAATTAATCCGAACGTGGACCGATTACGGATAACGCCCTCTGTACGATAAGAATGCCTTCGAAGGCTGAAGTAATCATAGCCTGAATCACAAAGCGAGCACGTTGGCACCTTTGGATTTTGCCAGCGTCGGGAACTCGCTGCTTTGGTAATCTTTTGTCCGAAATCGTGAGCCGAGTGACTGGCAAACGACATGCCACCTTAAGTTGTTAAGCTCGACTGAAGCGTGCGGAGAGGAATTTGCTGGGCTCGCGTTCAACGGCCCCCTTAAATGCGTCGCCATAGGCGGAAGAGAAGACATTCCGCCGCGTTGGCCGAGGTCGAAGAGGCATTGTCTTAGCCGACTTAAAGAAGATATGCAACACACCGTATCACCCACAAAGACGACTTTGATAAAACTAGGTGAAGATGGGAATGTAAAATAGCGGATTCTGCACGCTAGGGCGAAGGAAAATGTATTTTGTTTTGCGTTTCAGTATTTATTACCAATTAAAAAATTGCCATCGATTTGCCGAATACCTTGGATATTCTTTCAAATCTCAGCAATTTGGATATAAAATTTTACTATTATTTCCAAATTTTAGGTCTTAACTATGAATGTTCTTGATCAGTCTCGCACCTTCTGTTTTTATTTTTATATTGAGCATATTAAGGTATCAATTAACATAATTATATATATATATTATTTTACTTAATGCTTTTCTACTTCATTTTTTGGCATATCAATCTTATGTTGTTGCTTTTCTACTAATTTGAAGTATGCGGGAATCATCTGCTCTCTACAGAAAACCTTTATGCACGGAGGTAATTATTAAACTAGATAGTCCTCAATTCAAAAAAACAATATTGTTTTGTTTTATTACCATTACTAAATATTTATTTCATATTAGTCTGATATGCTTGCATACTCTACAGATTTCTTGCTCAGAAGTTGTATTTTTTCTATTATCAGAGCTTCTTTAACACGTTTCTACAGTGTGTTTCACTTTACATGGAAGCACCCCTGTATTTTCTTTGTTTTTGTATGAATCCATTTGAATTTTTTACCAGTTGTACAACTCACCAAGTGGCATCTATTCATGTCCTTGAGCGCAAATGACGTTATTAGCCTGGCCTACTACGATCAAGAACATGGGTCCTATTGTCAATATTTTGCATCGCGTTTGAGTTACAGCAAAAAGTTATTAAGAAAAGTTGTTTAGAATCAAAAGAATACCCCAAATACCGATTTTCGTTTAATAATTCGAATGTTTAATTTTCATCCATAAATTTGTCAAAGTCCTAAATTTCAACTTTTAATTTGGTATCAAATGGTGCCATGGAGAACCAACATTTTCATTATTGTTGCAAACGTCATTAGCTTTTAATAATGGCTGAATTACGCTTAACTGTAGCTGAGAAAGTAGAAATAATTAGAATTACTGGTGAAAATGCAAGATCCAATAGAGAAGTGGCTAGAATATTTAATGGAAGGTATTCAGGGCGTGCACCTATTTTTCCTAGCACTTAGTTTCTGACGATGCAAGCAGCGGCAAATTTTCGATGGTGCAATAATTACATTTAATGCCATATCTCAGGAGAATTAACGTCATAAATCGCCAAAATCATTTCCCCCAAAAGATGCTCTCGAACTATTCTTCTTGGTCTGGGGTCTGGGCTTAAAAACATTTCCAGTTAAATTAAAAAGTTGATTAATTTCTGAAACAGTGCCAGGAAAAATAGGTGCACGCCCTGAATATCTTCCATTAAATATTCTAGCTACTTCTCTATTGGATCTTGCATTTTCACCAGTAATTCTAATTATTTCTACTTTCTCAGCTACAGTTAAGCGTAATTCAGCCATTATTAAAAGCTAATGACGTTTGCAACAATAATTAAAATGTTGGTTCTCCATGGCACCATTTGATACCAAATTAAAAGTTGAAATTTAGGACTTGGACAAATTTATGGATGAAAATTAAAAATTCGAATTATTAAACAAAAATCGGTATTCGGGGTATTCTTTTGATTCTAAACAACTTTTCTTAATAACTTTTTGCTGTAACTCGAACGCGATGCAAAATATTGACAATAGGACCCATGTTCTTGATCGTAGTAGGCCAGGCTAATAACGTCATTTGCGCTCAAGGATATGAATAGATGCCACTTGGTGAGTTGTACAACTGGTAAAAAATTCAAATCGATTCATACAAAAACAAAGAAAATACAGGGGTGCTTCCATGTAAAGTGAAACACACTGTATATAGATATTTATAAGATCATAATCTTCCACTCTAAATTTTGTATGGAAACTGATCACTATTCGCCAAAGGTGAAAGTCCTTTTCTGAAATAAATCTCTTCCGAAAATAATTTGAGGGATACTTGTTGCATTTTAAACCATCAGTAGAAGTACTTTAAACTGTATCTAGCATCGTGTACGGATTATTTCCGGAAATTTATTTAGAAATGGTAAACCACATATGGGTAAAACAGTAAGCAGCTAAAGCGCTGACTAGCTGAATGAGTATGTTTTACCACAATTGAGCTTTTCCAGAAATAACTTTCATTGCGAGCGAACTATTCACATAACACACCAAACAAATGAACAAATGTAGAAGGAAGTTAACAACCACGATAACATATAAAACAGGCAATTCTAACGCTCTCTGGAGGATGCAACTGAAAGTTGGTTAGTTATATTTCCGGAACATCTGAGAAACGGTTAATGCTGACGGTTAATTAAGAAGTTACAGTTTTACAGCCCTCACACTCATGAATATTAATGCAACTGCGTAGTATTTATTCACTTTCATAAACTTTTAATTTTATTGTTATTGATAAACATTACCCTCAACAGTGAGCTATTTGCTGTTGGAAATTTTATAATGAAATATCTGCAAGGGCTAGATGAACTCCTTAATTACAGCGCAAATTCAAAGCCTATTACCTCAATTTGCCTATTACAGTGTTTCAAAACAATAAAAGTGCTAGTGGCTTATATTAACAGAAAAATCTTGATGAGGCAAACATACTTTCAAAATGCCTAAATTATACAGTGCCTACCAATTGTATGGAACCGGCCTTGTTATTTCAAAACTATTCAAGCTAAATCGATAAAATTTAATATGCATGCTGTTTACAAACCCTTCTATTATTTCCACAGTTTTGCTATTTTTTTTAATTGACTAGGTGGCGAGCTGCACAGCCAACTTAATTTTTTTTAAATAAGAAGGGGAGTCACATCGCATACCGTTGAAAGGTATTTTCAAGTAGAATTCAACGACATGCGCTTGCCATAGTTATCTCTAAAGATAACTTCGCTATTGTAAATTAAAGATTGTGAGTAGGTATTAACTAGATAACTGCAGATTTAGTGAGCGCTGAAAACAATGGTTAGTTTATGTTCTTTAACGAACGTCAAAAGCTTAAAACTGTGTCTGAAGTGCTAAATTATAGAGCATCTGACAGAAAAAGAACGTATAGAAATCTAAATGATTCTTGTACTAGATGAACTTCATAAACTTAAAACACGGTTTCCACAATATGATGTTACATTAAACACCATAAAACAATTCATTGTTCCCCATGCTAACTGGATCTTCAGTTTTACCAGTTAATACCTGCTCCCAATCTTTAATTTACAATAGCAAAGCTATCTTTAGAGATAGCTATGGCAAGCAGCATGTCGCGGAATTCTACTTAAAATACCTTTCAAACGGTATGCGATTTGATCCGCCTCTTTAAAAAAAAATCAAGTTGGCTGTGCAGCTCACGACCTTGTCAAGTAAAAAAATAACAAAACTGTGGAAATAATAGAAGGCTTTGTAAACAGCAGGCATATTAAATTTTATCGATTTAGCTTGAATAGTTTTGAAATAACAAGGCCTGTTCCATACATTTGGTAGGCACTGTATTTACAGTACTAAGATAAGCTATTATTATGATCATAAAGATCAAAACAAACAGCCGGTACTCATGCGTCATTTTATTTTTGCACGGTGGACAATACTGAAGTATCTAGAAAGAGCATACCATTTTCAATTTAGATTAGCGTTCAGTTGTACAAAGGTATGACCCTTTAATATTTTCTCAAGAAAGCTCGATAGTTGAAAGCAATTTCGTCGAGCGCCAATGCGCTTTTTTATTTTATTTTCCGAAAATCAAAAGCTGCCTTCCAGGTGGTCTTTGGGATGTTGCTGAAAAACTGCGGCACCGATTCTTTAATCTTTTTCTCCGACAAAAATTGGAATATTTTTGAATAAAGCGTAGCCAGAGGCAAAGATAATGTCGAAACCGTTAGATGAAATCGTATGAACAATAAAAAGTTTTAAGAATAACAAAACGGGAGAAAGGTATACACACGCGGATATTTTTAAATATGAAAAAAAGAGAAAACCAAGCAAACTATAAGAAAATAGCTTCGTTCAACATACTATATCAAATTATCTCAATAAGTATAATGCAACGATTGCAGTCAAAAGGGAACGAAGCGTGGGAGAATATTAAAGGGGGTGTCCGGCATAGAAGATACATTTTTATTCAGAAGATATATAGAAGAAGAATGTTGCGAATATTGAAAAAGACATTGTTACTGTTTGGACAACTTAAGGCTTATGAAACTACAAATACATTAAGATGAAGACATAAAATATCTGGATAATTTACATTAAATAATAGATAAGACGGCCAAATGTCAGCAGTATTTTGTAACATAATATTGAGTATTGGAGAAAGTAACGTCATTACAACAGGTCTAATTTACCGCAACCAGTGTTCAGCGATCGCAGACTAATTAGAAGAAAGGAATTCAAGAGAATTCAAAGATGTGAATAAATTTGAGCTAGAAATTTATAAGGAAAAGACAAAATTCATTGGCCAGGATAAATATTATATGCATCTAACGAAATAGATGGACAATCAGTAGCAGAAAATACTTACAAAACGAGATTCTGAGAAAGATGTGATGAGCAAATTTGAAGAAACAGCTAGAAAAGTTAACTACAAATGAATAAGGAAAGAAAACATACATGATATGCACTGATAAACAGTATTTGCAGAGCATATGTGTACAAATAGAGACGGCCATGGGCCAGGTGAAAAGAGACGTATCTCTAGCTAGTCATTTGACGGATTGTTCGAATTCGCCGCGCCGTCGCGTCGTTTTGATCTTGTTCGCCTTTGTTGCGGCGGACGTGATTCCTTGCCTTCGACACTCGCTGGCGATTTCCTGATTCTCTCAGAGCTTAGGTGCCTTCTGTTTATCCCGATTTCGCCGTGACCTATTTCGGCGTGGGTATTTGCTGAGTGCCTACAATTAGTAGTCTTCTAAAAAGAGCTACTCCTTTTCTGCTATCGCCAGGTAGTAGTAATACGTGTAGGAAGTTGTGTACTGTAGGTAGATTTGTCTTTGATTTTATTGGAATGCCTAATTCCAGAGGTTTTGGAAAAAGCGTTTTAGTATTCTTTGGATTTCACTTTGTTATTGTGTAATTTTTTTAAGTTAGTAGCCATTCACTGTTAAATTTGAATATTCTACGTCGCGCCAAGTCTCACAGACCCGATGACCACGTTATTGAGTGGGAATTTGTGAAAGGTGGTGTAAGAGGGCTGTGCGTCTAGGTATCTTCAAACTTTTAGACTTGGCGCGACCTTTTACGTTTGTGATTTTTTTTTTGTCTTCTTGATTGTTTTTACATTGAATGTAGCTGCAATGAACTCACAAATAACACAGGTCTGCGACCAAATTTTTTTCTTTAAAATAATGGGTGATTCTTATGTATTTTGGTGCGCTGAGTTCGGAAATGCCCTCAGTTTTTTCCCAGCACGTAAGCATTTTCCGAAAAATGCATTTTTCTGCGGGATTGCCTACCTTAAGGCGTATATTTATGAATATGCCGAAAAAAGTTGTTTTTCCTATTCGGCTTCATAGTTTTATATTAGAAACTATGAAATATGATAAAAATTAGTATATTTAACAGTATTAGTCAGCGTATGAATCATGGAAACCCATTACCTTAATAGTATGCAATTAAGGTTTATCGCTTTTCTTCGGTGTTTTCAGATTCCAGTGTTACTGTAATAAATGTTTTTGTTATTAAAAGTACATAAATAAATAGGAGAAATTCTTTCTGGTAATTAGCGTAATTGTGGTGAACATTATTGACAAATGAAACCTGGATTTTCCCGTTGCCCTATATATACCCCTCGTAGTCCTTCGATTTGTTCATTTCAATTTAATTATTCTTAAAGTGTCTTTCAAAATGTCTTCAAGAGCTTGTGTTAATAATCCTGATAGTTTCTGTTACATTTGTGGCGAACTTGTATTAAAAAAACAATCTCGAAGTATTACGGAGTTTATTAAAAAAGTGTACTTTGCCTATTTTGGTGTGAAGATCGGAGATCAAGAAAAATCTTGGGCCCCTCATAGAGTGTGTTCAGGCTGTGTTGAAGAACTTCGCATGTGGTCTAAAGGAAAAGTGAAATCTTTTCGTTTTGGGGTGCCTATGATTTGGAGAGAGCCGAGAAACCACGGCGATGACTGCTACTTTTGTTCTTGCAACATACAAGGGTACAATGCCAAAAATAAAAAAGATATATGTTACCCAAACATGCAATTGCACTTCGGCCTGTGCCTCATGGACCCGGTATTCCAGTACCAGTGCCCCCACACAATTTTAACGATTTGCCAGAGTCATCAGAGAGCGAGTCAGAGCAGTTGGATGATGAGTTTCAAGTCGAAGACTGTGGACCCCAACAGTTTTCACAAGAAGAATTAAACGACCTCGTTCGTGATTTAGGGCTTTCTAAAGAGTCTGCTGAATTACTTGGCTCTTCAAGAAAAGAACTTGTTGAGATCTGGAACTTCATTCTCTTGGTACAGAAGCAGAGAAAAACAATTTGAGTCAAATTTTTCTCAAGATGGCGAACTTGTATATTGTTCTGATGTTCCCAAGTTGATGTCAATGTTTAACATTCAACATGTGTCAGATGAATGGAGGCTTTTTATTGACTCGTCAAACAGAAGTTTAAAAGCAGTTTTGCTACACAACGGCAATAAATACGCTTCTGTACCCGTGGGGCACTCTGTGGATCTAAAAGAAAAGTATGACAACATGGCTTTTATCCTTGATAAGTTGAAATATAAGGAGTTTGGATGGCCTATCTGTGGTGATCTCAAAGTCATCTCTATGGTGCTTGGACAACCAGGTGGCTATACGAAATTCCCCTGTTTCCTATGTGAGTGGGATAGCCGGGCAAAAGCACAGCACTGGAGCCAAAAAGTGTGGCCAACGAGAACTTTGAAGGTTGGAGAAAAAAATGTTCACTTTGAGTCTTTGGTTGATCCCAAAAAAGTGCTTTTACCCCCACTTCACATCAAGCTTGGACTGATGAAGCAGTTTGTCAAGGCATTGCCAAAAGATGGCGAAACGTTCAAATACCTTGAAAAGAAATTCCCGGGACTGTCTGAGGCAAAGTTAAAGGAGGGTGTTTTTGTTGGCCCGGACATTCGGAAACTAATGAAAGACAATCAGTTTTAAAAGGTGATGAAAAAAGCTGAGAAAGAGGCGTGGATATCATTTAAAGAAGTTGTGACTAAGTTTTTGGGGAACAATAAGGACCCGGATTATGAAGAAATTGTAAATAAAATGTTGAAATGTTTTAAAACCTTGGGGTGCTCCATGAGCTTGAAACTTCACTTTTTGAACTCCCATTTGAGTTATTTCCCAGAAAACCTTGGTGCCGTAAGTGAAGAGCAGGGCGAGAGGTTCCACCAAGACATCAAAGAAATGGAACGGAGGTACCAAGGACGATGGGATGTGAATATGGTGGGAGACTACTGTTGGATGCTTCATAGAGAACTTCCAGGCATTCCACACAAACGGAAAAGCTCAAAACGGAGTTTTGGGGGAAAAAGATGTAGATATTATAAAGAATTATAAATCCTTATTGTATATACTACATATTATTTTTATCAAATTGTATTTAAAAATGTAAATAAACCACTAGTAATATATTTTTTTTTATTTCAAAATATGGGTTTTGCATAACTTTTTTTTTCATTTTGCGGAAAATCTCTACATGCTGGAGAAAAACTGAGGTCATATTTGGACTCAGCGCACCAAAATACATACGATTCACCCATTACGGTGAAAAAAAATCAAAAAATTTCAATTTGCAGGCCTGTGTAATTTATGTTGCAAACAACATCCACGCTAGTATACCAAGACGTCAATATAAACAAGAATTAGCTTTATTTCTACGATAACAAATGACCAATTACATTGGCGATCACTACTCAAAAGTTTTCCACCGGAAATCCATCTAAGTAGAGAAGAAGTAGTTGGAACCTCTTCAGACCATCCAGTAGATGACCCTAATAACCCCACAATTAAAACACGTGGCTTTTTTTCAAAAAAAAGTAGGAACAGAAGAAAAATTCTTTAAAAAAATTGTGTTTTCGCATGCAGGGTTTTTGTGCACTGGTTGTGCATCCTTGAACCAAAATGACGAAAATAAGTTGTTTTGTTCTACCTCTTTGTTTTAAAAACATTGTTCTCTCCATAAATGTATATAGAAAATTAGAATCTTGAAATTCATCAGAGGCTGTGTTTACTATGATGAAATTAGCATGATCTACAAAAACCTTTAAAAAATAGAAAACAATAAATAGAATAATATTTTTTAATGTTAGCAATAACTGAAAATCTTAGTAATAGTAAATAAACTTCTAATATTAAAATTTATTGTCATACAGTGTGTTTCACTTTACATGGAAGCACCCCTGTATTTTCTTTGTTTTTGTATGGATCGATTTGAATTTTTTATCAGTTGTACAACTCACCAAGAGGCATCTATTCATGTTCTTGAGCGTAAAAGACGTTATTAGCCTGGCCCACTACGATCAGGAACATGGGTCACATTGTCAATATTTTGCATCGCGTTAGAGTTACAGCAAAAAGTTATTAAGAAAAGTTGTTTAGAATCAAAAGAATACCCCAGATACCGATTTTCGTTTAATAATTCGAATTTTTAATTTTTAACTATAAATTTGTCCAAGTCCCAAATTTCAACTTTTAATTTGGTATCAAATGGTGTCATGGATAAACAACATTTTTATTTTTATTGCAAACGTCATTAACTTTTAATAACGGCTGAATTACTTTTAACTGCTGCTGAGAAAGTAGAAATAAATTAGAATTACTGGTGAAAATGCAAGATCCAATATTATTCTAGCTACTTCTCTATTGGATCTTGCATTTTCACCAGTAATTCTAATTTATTTCTACTTTCTCAGCAACAGTTAAAAGTAATTCAGCCGTTATTAAAAGTTAATGACGTTTGCAATAAAAATAAAAATGTTGTTTATCCATGACACCATTTGGTACCAAATTAAAAGTTGAAATTTGGGACTTGGACAAATTTATAGATAAAAATTAAAAATTCGAATTATTAAACGAAAATCGGTATCTGGGGTATTCTTTTGATTCTAAACAACTTTTCTTAATAACTTTTTGCTGTAACTCTAACGCGATGCAAAATATTGACAATGTGACCCATGTTCCTGATCGTAGTGGGCCAGGCTAACAACGTCTTTTGTGCTCAAGGACATGAATCGATGTCTCTTGGTGAGTTGTACAACTGGTAAAAAATGCAAATCAATCCATACAAAAACAAAGAAAATACAGGGGTGCTTCCATGTAAAGTGAAACACACTGTATAAATGGTTCTTAATTTTTGGGTCTAAGAGACTTGGCGCGACCAGCCGTGTCATGAAACTGGGCGCGACCACTGCAGGGTTAACCGTTATATTTTCCGAACTTGAGTGCACCCGGCGTACTTAACATTCGTATTCACCTGCTATACTGTTGCATATTCAATATTTTAATATAATTATGTGTATCTTCGTTTCTGCAAACTGTATATGGCCTGATTGAGATATTTATTGTTTAAGCTTCGGGTTTGTGCGTTCCCGTTTCTATCTGATCACATTTGTGGCATAAAGACTCATTCGCGTCCCATTAGCTAGCTGCCTCGCAAATGTGGCCACATAACTTAGTCACGTTGGTCTCGTTTTGGCAGTAAATTTGGTATCAACCAACAATTATCTTGAACTCAAGCAACTTGAAAAGTTCTACGTATGTATGAACCATATTTACTAGGTATTCAGTATTATCGCTGGTTAACTGTTATGTATATCGAGCACGACCAGTAACATTACACGCGATGAGATGTTGAAAAACAAATTAAGAGGTGATAAAAATTTAAGAATAATCAATTATTACTGGAATAATCAAACTGCAATGGCTGAGATGAATGTGTAGTGTGATAGAAGTGAGGAAAATCAGTATTAAAGAAGAATGTAGGCAATGACTTGGGTGGTGAAAATAGACGTGGCAAACGAAACAAAATGTGAAGAAATCAAGTGCAATATGACATTCCACCTGTGCATCACAGCATGGCATGAAAAAATGGTGGAGGAAAAGCATATTCCACAAATCTAACGGTATGCCTACAAGATCTGTAGCACCAATATACTTATCTTCTGCTGATGAGCAAAGGAAATTCAATTTTTATAGAATGCTACACAAGTATACAACTTTCATCACGCCCCTTTAATAAAGCCTGTTTGTATTTTGTAATAGGTGTAATTCAATGCTATTTTTTCAATCGTATTTCAAAACGAGTTTTGTAGAGAACAGTTACGGAATGAATGGAAAACGAGCATTTCAATAGGACGTTTGTGGTATTTTCGTTTTTATTTAGATCTTCCTTTTGATCTACAGAGTTTTGTTAGGAAATGTAAGATCGGTACAATTATTTTGCATCAAATGATACTAATAATAATAATATTTACAGATGTAGTATGGGCACTATGGCAAAATACTTAAAAATCGAATTCACATTGTTGATTGCCCTTGTTTGACTGAGAGTAGACACCCGGTATATTCAATTGCGCAACTTTAATTTAAATGACAAATAATCTCTATTTACCACCTAAACGGAAAATTATCATAATATACAGTAATTACGATTAACTATTCTTGTATTAAAATAGTTTCTACTGAAACTTGAAAGCTTCTTTAAGATAATAATAATGAATCTTCTCATATTGTCTACGAGTAGTCATGATGCTACTGTTATTTTGAAAGTAAACAGAGATATATAAATATCAACGTATCAAATAAACATTATGGTATTGCCATGTTAGTTCCAAGTGGCTTTAATAAATTACAGATTTAATTAGGAGCCGATAATGGAGCTCACAATGTTTAGCATGATAATATTAGCTCATAATTGACTATCAAATTTCGAAAAGTAGAAAAGCGGTCTGGTAATTAACTAAATTGTATACTGCCAAACAAATACGGTGTACAAAACGTTCACATGCAGATTTTAAATATTCAGATAAACAGTTATATATTTTTTTTAATACAGCCATATTTTTAAAGTTAGCACATCGATTTGTTTTTAAAATGAGAATCTTATAATATATATTTTTTAAATTCTTTTCGTGTCAAAGTAGTAACGAAATGCTTCCTTAAATACATATATAACTGTGTGTCTACTTAAGTTGGAACCATATGGAAAAAAAATTATTATTGGTTTTAGGAAAAAAATATATTCTTGATAAAAAGTTCTGCATGGTCCAAAACTTAAAATACAACCCTCAAATATCAATTTGTTCAAGCCGTATACGAGATTTGTCAAAAAATATGAATTTTGCACAAGAGTAAAGTACAGTTATTTTTGACAAATTCGAAAATTTTCATGTTTATAGTAGATAAGAGAGATAATGTTTTAAAACTAAACGTAATTTATAACGTTTTCAAATATTTAGAATCAATTTGTAGAAAAGTTAGTAAAAAAATAATAAAATCTGATTTTTCATGATAGATCGGTGTAATTGCATATTTGGATGTAATTTTCAATTCTAATCAACCTTTGTCAATGAAAATTTTCGATTTTGTCAAAAATAAATGTACTTTACTCTTGAGCAAAAGTCATATTTTTTGACAAACCTCGTATACGGCTTGAAAAAAATTATATCTGACTATTGCATTTTAAGTTTTGGACTATGCAGAACTTTTTATCAAGAATACGTTTTTTCCTAAAACCAATAATAAAAAATGTTTCCATATGGTTCCAACTTAAGTAGACACACTGTATATATAGCAGCAAATTATCTAACAGAAGATAGTTTTTTACACAATTTTATAAAATATTACGTAATACGATATTAGCTCGAATACAAATACACTGAAAGCAATAAAGTGTTCAATCCATAGTTCGAACCAAATAAATAATACAAATGTGTTGTTTCGGTTATTGATGTAATTGATATAGTTCGTGTCCACTATTTTATTTTCGGCTCTGATTGGCTAGAATCCCCCGTGTAAATTAAATCTCTTATCTTCCGCGTTTCACAACCTTGATGGTTTTTAAGTGACAGCGAAGTAATTTTCTCCAGATTTTGTTATGCTACAGTTACTGTCATTCAATTTGAATAAATGCATTTATTTCTCAACAATCATAGCAATGCACACTCCTTGCCTTTGTATATAAAAGTCGTAGTTGATTTTGACACCATCAAATAGCATTTGTTTTAACATTTTCGAATACTTTATCATAGTTAACTTTAGTAATATAGAAATTGTGGCAATGGATGTGTGTTAAATAAGAAATAATTTCATAATTTCTATATTGCGGCAGCTAACGATTATAATATAATATATAACTAAATAGGTAAACACATTAGGTAAATACATTAAAAAACATAGTTGTGATCGTAGCTCAGAAACTATAAGTTGCATATTGATTGTGACTAGACTACATTCAGCTACATAAAAAAGTGTATTCAGAATCATGATTTTGTTTTTTGATATTTTGAAAAGGAAATAAACTGCGACGTGGAATAGAAATATGGAATTTTCAATTTTTCTAGCTTTGAAACCAAAAGCTATATTTCAATTCTGTTTCCACTAGTGATGGGCTTACTCGAATGAAAAATAACCGGTTATGCGGTTATTGAAATAACCTATGTAACTCGGTTTTCGTTCCAAGTATTTGAATAAAAAATAACCTCATGCTGATACGTACTACGCTTTGAATATAAAACCTCTATTCAAAGGTACTACGTGCCATATCTTAGCGACCTACGCAGTGCTCAAAATTCTGTAAATATAAATACGTCATAACTCATAAACAAAGCAGGTTGTATTGAAAACAACATTTGGGTATCGCGTAACTATCTCCTATCATAAACATTATCAAATTCTGGGGACCTGAAACCTGAACGCCTGAAACTGCAAACGCATCAAGCTATAAATAGATATTTATGTATTTAGTGTGTAAAGAGAGCCATTTTGGTATGAGGATGCGAGTTTCGTGCCGAGCGGTAGCGAGGCACGAAAAAGCAACCGAATACCAAAATGGGTCTTTACACTCAAAATACATACAACATTTTTTCTGCGGTCCTAAATAAATGACAAAATTGTTAAATAATTTAAATTTCGATTCACACCATTTGATGAAGTCGTTGGACCGGCGCCGGCGTTCATAAAGGCCGCGCGATTTGGCCGGCAACAACTCATTGGTTGCTGTCTGGGCCGCTTCAAATACTTCAGGCGGGGTGCAATTATCTTCAGATTCCATCTACAACTTCACAAAAACTGTCAAACTCAATAAAACTGTTGCGTGATTATGGACGCGCCGTGATGCAATTGTCAATAATTTTAGAAAGTTCCAGAAAAATGACGAATTACAATAATAATCAGGTTAGCCATGGCGATGCGTAAAGTAAAATAAAGTGACGCGTTTATTTCATTAAGACATTGTTTACATGGTTGCGATGTTAAAATGGTTGCTAGGGAAAAAATGTGTGAATCGCTAACTTTTCGCATTGACAGTGAGCTTTTAATAGTCAGTTTTAGAGGTGACCCTAGAAAAACAATTTTTTATTTGCTTACATCTCTAAAGATTTAAAACAAGAGGCGGCGCCCCTAACCCGCCCGATCGATAAAGATAAACGTTTTACCACTTTTTATTGCGATTAGCAAGCAGTCCGGCATATTTCTTTCTTTCTACACTTCTTAATAAATACCTCTTAATTTCCAATACATAGGTCGATTTTTAATTGTTTGTCAATTATGAAATGCCATCTCACATTAATGAAGTAACCGGAACAAGAATACTCCAAAGACTAGAAGAACATATTACGTGTCCCGATTTCTAAGGCGCCGAGCGTACATATTATGTTTTGGTTCCTCTGCTATCTGCAAGTTACGATGTCGATGCAGATGACGGTGAACCGATGTCGATGTAGATGACGGTGAACCGCCAACCGGCAAACCGGCTGATTTAATCGAAACGAATCGAGAGCCAAAATTTATTCGAATGATTATTCAAATAATCATTCGGTTATTAATATGATTCGAATGCAAATAATTCGGTTATGAAAATTGTCCGGTTATGCCCATCACTAGTTTCCACCATTGCATTGTCCTCAAAAGTTAACCCATAACCATTTTTATTTAGTTCTAATGATATCGGAGATTTTCATTTACTCCCAACCAAAGTTAGACTCCCTGTGCAATAAAGTAAAGAAAAATTTTAAAGTCGCATACAAAATTTTTAATTATTGTATGATTATTATTATTATTATTCGCTAAATTATCATTTAGCTGCACTGAACTCTAAATAACTAACAATAAAGAGGATAATAGTGAAACTCTAATTCGAAAATTTTGTATAGTGCCGATTTACACAGGACGAGTTTTTGACGACTTACAGATTTTAAAGGAGCATTTCTGGTAGGGCGTAGCTTTTTACGACCGAGTGCCCGCACTTTTTTGGCGAATTTATGGGCTGCGAGCATTCTACTATTACGTATAATCGCTGAGCAAGCGATTGAGTCGATTAGTTATTTATATAATTATGACCTTCATCAATCTAAAAAAAAACGTTGAAAATATTAGGACTTATAAGAATTCTACCAATAATAGTAAAAATGATTGAAGCACAGTATCATGATATGTTTTATCGGACTTCTTCCACTGTGGCGGGTGTTTATCATACTACGGTCGGGAGTTTTCGATCTACTCCCGTCCTCGGTGTTTCTGGTTAGTCTTGAGAAGGACTGATTTTAGTCGATTACACTCATGCCGGTTTGAACCCGGGACCACTAATCGTTGTGATTACGAGTCTGTCACTCTTACCACTAGTTAACCGCGCTGATGGGGTATTGGTAAAAGAAGAAGAATACGTTGGCAAGTGCAATAGGATAGATCCATTTGCTATTGAAAATTCCTAGTTGAGGTCTGGGGCTGTTCCTCCATTACTTGCCTAACAGTTTCAATATTTTGCTAATTCTTAGCGTGCAACTGCCTCTGTGTGAGTTATGCTTCCTGTGTCCCTATACAAAGCCACAATATTATGAATAAAGCTGGAAACGTTTTTCGAAACTCTTCAAAGGCGTCTCTAACAGAATATACCCATTGACCATAATTCTTCGACAATTTTTAAAATAAATTTCGAACGAAGGTCATTTTTGTTCATTAGTAAAAACCATGACTGTCGATACCACTTGAAACATTGAAACTTGTTAACTGAAGTGCTAACCAAAAGCTGTCACTTCTGTCAACGACAACTGACCTACTTTTCTTAATCCAGCCCAGACATATCCGATATCGTAATGAGGTTTTTTCTAACGATATGTTATAAACTGGATCACTCTTTCTAAAATGTTGCCTACATAAAGTTTTGTAGGCTCATAAAGCTTAACCAGGGTCTTTGGCCTTGTGTTCTAGCCTTAGGTGCTCCGTACCTCGAGCTGTAAGTTTACGCCGCCGGCCAAAAACTGTTTTACGTCTTTGATTCATAAATAACTATTTTTTGCAACGTAAAACTACAGGTACATATAAATAACACTTTTCTATATTGTGAAAAATATGGATACTTTATTTTTGAGCCATTTTTCCATGCAAAAGTTTTGTTCCAGTAGCAGTTCATGGCGTCTCTTTCTGAGCGAATCATATAAACATCAAATCTTTTTCACAATCGGTAGAAAGTGTTCTGTTCCCGTATGCCCATTAAATGGATTGTTTGCTTAAGCTTATCAAACCTAGGAAGGATAATATTCTCGTATACTAGTTGAACTCTAGTTCATGCCTTTAATTGACTGGAGGCAATTTCATATTCCTCATTGCACTATAAATTCTATTTAATTTCTTACCTCTTCGAATGTAGTTGGTAGGTACCGAATTATATCTGTTGGAACAACGTATACATTGATCATATGCCTATTATTTACAAATATATGGCCAGGAATGTATCTACAAAGAGAAACTGCAGGCGATGGTAAGTTTGGTATAAAACGTTGATAGCACTATTTGATAATACTTGCTTCATACTGTACTTTATCTATCCACTGGATATTTTCCTTTCCACCAAAACCATAAACATCAAAAAAGTATTTAATCTTTTTGGTTTTAGTTTTCTCTCCTGTTTATCGTGTGACTCTCCGTATGTTTACCTTCTTCATGTCTAATTTCTTTGTTCAATTCCTTAAATAATGTAGTTATCCCTTAGTCCTACCTCCATATTCATTTCATTCCAAACGACCTCATATGATAGAACAGTATTGCTCCATCAATTGTGTTTATCCGTATACGGGACATACATTTTTAATGTAAAACTCCTAGAGTAACAACTAAAACGAAAAAACAACTATCATGTACATCAGACTGTAATTTAACCTTTCGTGAAAGATAAACAACGTTCTATTAGCAACAATTAACTTAACACCCTTAAAATCTAACCAATAAAATATAACATTACTAGTAAAAATTCTTCTCCACAGACCGTATTAGATGACAGTGCGAGTTCATTAGGCGTAAGGTACTTATGTACAAATACAGTGAAAGGGTAAAGTAAAAACGTCCCCTTCACTCCTTGCATGGCGTGGCAAAACTTGAAACGTTTGTCGTAACTTCTGTATTATTAAGCAATTAAGCGACTGACCTACAGCCAAGCGGACTAATCAAGAAGCTCATTTTCACCTAGCTAATTATTCAGCGGCCTAGTATACTATCGTATTTGATTTTAATTTGTTCAGATACTAATGCCGCAGCCGTTGATTTATTACTTCGCAAGGTATTTAAATTGCAGTTTAGGTGCTGCATTTTCAGCTCGAATGAAACATTGCCATCGAAAGTGCAAGGTGCTAATAGATGGGCTTTTGAGATGTGGAGTCATTAAAGATCCGGCGATACCGGCTCGCCTGTTTCTTATCTTACTAGGAATTATAACGGTCCCTATTATGAATCAGGTTTTCCTCGAGGGCGAGAAATTTATTTTCCATTTTCGAGCCGGCATGCAAGAGTAAGTATTTGGAATTTGTAACGATTCCGTGAGCTGTAGCGGTTGCGCTCGGCTGTTACTTAACCGGACGAACCAGACCGGTAAAATATGGTTCACACCCCATTACACTTCTCACCGCCACTGTGTTTTGCCTTTTAATCCGGGTCGCGAGACGCTAAGGTGCACGTAATAAAGAGGCTTCCTCCTTGCAGAGATAATAAGCATTTGCTCCGCTATCCGCCGTGTAACAATGTCATCTATTTAGCTGAACTCACCTCAGAACAGACAGAATCCAATTACGTCTAATCATATTATATAGCTCGATTACTAACAATATTTAATCAATTACTTTTAGTACGCTAATGAACGCCGCTGATACGGGCCTCGGAGATATCCGGGGAAAATTAACGTAACTCGAGGAACGCTGAATAATAAACTGAAATAGATCTGCTGTTACGGCACGATTCTATAGAAATGGCTTTTATTGCCTGTAATGCTCCGTTCTTAGTTGCAAATCGATCTGTTTGTTACGGGAGATAAAATATACGCCCGGGAAATCACTTCCCTGTTGTTGCTTTGAGAGATTTGAGCTCACTGCAACCGCATTTTACTCGAACAACTCGAACATAACTATTTGAATCCTTGCTTCTAAACGCGACAAATCCACTTTATAGCAAAATATGCTCCTTTATAGCAATTCTATGTATTTATAAATTAAATCACGTTAAAACCATGAAGAATCTCATCTTAAAATGGGTACAAAAACAGTGTTCAGTATTAAGATGCGATAAAACAAATCCACAACTATGTGTGTCAGTAGCATATGCAGAAAAATACTGTGTCTCAGCGTGGTGGTAATTCAGTATTACATGGCACCGTTGATTGTTCCTAGTGTTTGCTTCATTGTAGCTTACTACCCCTGCAAGTGCATCAGTGTTTTAAAGTAGCCTTCTGGCAATAATGTTATCTTAGCAATGGAGCATAAAATAGTACAAACGCCGTTAAATTCATCTAGAAAAAAAAAGTTTTTAAGAAAACGGTAACAAATTTGTTATGCGTACTTTAGTCACTCCTGAGTACAACATCCAAATTGTGGACATCATTTTGCTTATATAAATACCGTGCAGTACATACGAATGATATTGAAAAATTGTATTTAAACCCCAATTATGTGGTTCAACATGACAAAATAGCCGACAGAAATTATTAAAATATACGGTACCCCCCCAACCAAGAAAAGCGCCCTTCGGTGCTTTCCAAAAATACTTCGACACTCAGCATCACTCCGTTTCGCTAGTACAATTAAATGTTATGAACTAGTTATTTATCAAAAAAAGCCACGACCATACCTCAAAAGTTGATGTTGCCTTCATTTTCGGAGGACCTATCGTATGAAAACTATCCAAGACTCCAGGAAGGTTCCTGGCGACCGGAATCGTGTACACATACGAACATACGTACACCGTACAACACGTTTAGGCACCCCCCAATACGAGGGAGGGATATAGTAGTCTGGGGTCTTCACCAAAAGATCCGCACAGCCGAGACGGAGATTTAGTATGCTGGATTTATTACTCGGTTGACACGAATTTTCGAGATATTTGACTCAGAGTAGTTTTCGAAATGAGGGAATTTCAATACTTCGTAGACTTCGTGTCGAAGTAATTCATGGGGAAGTTAACCCTTTATGCGTCTGTGGCATTATAAATATCCAGAGAAGTACAGCGGTTATACTTATTTTTTTCACCACAGTGTGTTAATGCATTTCTTGGATGTTTCTGTATCAGTTGTGGTTGGTAATGAATACTATTTATGCTGTTAATTATATATTTCTTCTTCTTATTTTTCCCCTTCCTCAGTGGCTTGTTTTAACCACAAAGTGGTTCTCTTTATACTCGTAAAACAAAACCAAAGCCTCAATTTACGATTTTTTTTTCATTTCGTACATGACATCGACACCATGGATTAACGTACTATTCCAAAATAGGAGGCGAAGGTGACAAATCATTTTATGGCAACATTTTTGATAAAGTGGACATTTCACAATTGTGTATACCATAACCTTGTACGAGCAGCGCAGCCGATATGCAAATGAAAGTAATGGTTTCGAGAATATTGATCTTACTTAGAGATAGTACCTAGTCCCCAAACGGTTTCTGAAATTACTTAACTACATTCATATCAGTGACAACCTAAAGATTTAAAAACAAGGGCGAGCCAGGAGTTTCAAATTTGTATAAAGTACAACCATTAATAACCGTCCTAAAATCTAAAAATGTATTTGAACCTGTAAAGTCTACAACCCAAGTTGCCAATATCAACAGTAAGATGATTATTAATTTGACTTTATTAAGATACAGATCATGCTGTATGTATAATATAGGGATTACATAGAGGTCAAATTTGACAACTCGTATTAAAACTGTGCAACTCAAATTATAAACTATAAATTCGCCTCCTACAAAACATGACAAGAGGCGTCCTCCCTTAAGCAAAAATAGAAATAATACATTGCGGAACTAGTTTAGAAAAGTGATGGTAGCTTAGAAAAACGAATCGTCGTGAATCTATCTAAATGTTATGAAGGATAAGGTAACTCTCCACAATATTTCCACAGTTGCAAAAATATGAAATTGGCGAGTCTGGTGATTTATAAGTTTCTATTTGGAAATCCAGGAGAAGAAAAATTAAAAAATTATATTCGCAATTCTAGTAACAAGAACATTGAGCCGTGTAGGATTAAATTAGCCTAATTTCCGAATTAATTTGCTCAGTTGAAAAATTTGCAAACTTCCTTGTATCGGCAATTGAGCAAATTTGATATCTGAGTCTGACAGATAATAGCGCAACATTGTGGAAGGTTTCATGCGTTATGCGGCAACAAACAAACACAAACTAATTTTTACAGAAATGTACTGTAGGATAAATGGTGGTCAAATGTCTAAATTACAAAGAACTTTAATTGGTGTGCAGAAAATCGATAGCAGAAAGGTGAAACGGATGTACAAAAGAAGTTTAATAGAAAATTAATGTTATGATAAAGGAGACTGCAGATGGAGAGACGAACTTCGTACATCGAAATCCGTAATGTGGATACGTATAAATTGGTTATGAAATTGTTCTATAGAATTGCGTATTAAAGCACATGTGTACCGATAAACCAAGTGCGTCATCCTAATAAAGAAAGGCATTTTTCGACAATATTTTATGCTTAAATGTTTCGGGATGTAGTAGTACCATTTTGTCAAACCGTTTGTTCAGATATTCTGGGCGTAATAAAAGATCACGTTAATCATGTTATCAAGGAGTACTAGTAGATATGGTACTGCCTCAAGAAATATTCCCTAAGATACCTGACAAATATGTAGATTAGAGTCAGCAACTACATCTTTAAAATTTTGGAATTGTAAAAACAGCATTTACAAAAAATATATAGTTGAAAAAACTGTAAGAAGAAATAAAACTAATTTCTACTGAAAAAAACTGCATGGGAACTGTTGATCAAGTTGGCTTGACGAATGCAATGATGTTTTCAAGAATTAAGGAAGTGTCTTACAATTAGGTGTAGTGTAATGGGTCGTCTCTTACGCTACTATGTTCTTATTAATTCCTTTTTCCACCTTTCATTGCCAACTGGTTCAATAGCAATGAGATCTCTCTTACTTTATCTACCCCAGCCGTGATTGAGCAAAGCCAATGTTGAAATGAACAAAAAGTTAATCGGTACCATTACTAAACTAAAAAGGTTAATCCCAAAACCGTAACCAAATAAAATCCAACTTGTTTACGCTACAATCACCAAGAAATGTATAATGACTATTAAAGAAACCATGCTGAGTAATACTACTGTCGTCAATATTTATATGCACAGCAATATTTGAACTAACCACCAGAATATTGTTTTTTATACGCATTTATATTCAGTACTATTGTGTCCATCTACGCGCAAAAACCTAGTTCTACAACCCATTTATTTTTAGGTCATAAGGCCAACGTACCCGCGAAACGCTGCTTCAACTACTTGTTCACATTAAATATGATTCACGCATGCCGCTGACAGCTGTTTATGCTCGCGGATGCTCAAACACAGCTTTCATTAAACCATAACATTGAATCACTCACACTCACGACTGTTTCAAATGTCGCAGAACACAAGATAGTGCACAAAAATTCCTTTAGACGTGTTTAAACTTACTGAAGCTGTCTTGACTGTGACTCATAAGCCACTAATTACGATATAAGATCACCACTTGTAGGGATGACTAACGAATACGTGTTACACGATACCTTCACCTAGATTTCCGCAGCTCTTGTCTTTATAATTGCGTCCTAATGACGGAAACGCTTTCTTATTTCAATGCTTCTATTTGGTTGCAATTTCCTAAGACTTGTAAGGATTCCGCCATCAATTGGCGTAAATCCTACTTTCAAAAGGAAGTTCGCGTCAGCGACACGCTAGGCAACAAAGTAACGTTTTTCTTCAGTTCCCGGTATTCTCAGCGGATATCGCCTGCATTTTGGCGTGAAGTCAGCCCAACTAATTGGCGCGCGATTAAAACCAACTATGTCTAACTACAATACAACGAACGAATATGATCACAAATATACAAATCGACTATATATTGAAATTGCATTCCTAGTAAACTCAGGCGAAATAGATCAAGTTCCCATGTCACTATCCTTGTAAAATACTGGACAAGGGCATTACAGAGCATGATGGTTATCAATTATCTACACTTTCTTAAAATGAAACTACATCTTGTAATCTCTGCCAGATTCACATCGATGTAATCTATAAATACCAACAAACAGAATCAAACATAATACCTACATCGTTTACACAAGTACACCTTTCTATGGATACCATAGAAGACTTTCTTTGATAAAAACTAGAATCTTACATTTTGTTCTTATTTAAATGCAGCCAATTTAAATCACACCGATGCTGCACCCTATTACCTATAATTGCCTTCGATCCATTATTTCCGAAAGAAATTGTGTTGTACTTGCTGAGTTGGTAATCCCTGAGCGTCTCGGAGTGTAACCATACTGATGTATTAACAACTGAAGCATAACAACACTTATGTAAGACAGAAATTGAGCGTTAGTTATCACCACGAAAACGTTTTTTGCCATTTAGCCTCCGAGTTTCAGGTCAAACTCCAGCGTGGAGTGTAGATCCCCCAAACTTTCCTTTGACATGCATCACACTTGCTTTAATGTAAAGGACATATTTCCAATAAATAAACGTTTACTTTAAAATTCCAGGTAAACCGGAACCGATCATAAGGTGGTGGCGAGGGGAGAAACTCATCGACTCCTTGGATACTAGGAGCGGCTTCGCCAGCGTCCGCTCCAACCAACTCATTGTGAAAGGGCTGCAAAGGTCCGATCAGCATGCCGTCTTCATCTGTCAAGCTTCCAATAACAACTTCAGCCAACCTGTGTCTGCATCCGTCACCGTCGAAATTTACTGTGAGTAAAAATTAACGCCGCCCCGAGATCGTTTAGAGATAAAACCGTCGGCAAACAAGGATAAAAGCGACGCGTACTTAAAATTTCTACTTTCATTGAGCCCTTTCATAATTTGGAAGGTTGTAATTAAGAAAGTGAGATAACAAAAGGTCACGTGTTTTATGGATTGTCTACGTGACGCAGATTAAAAGCTACCATAAATATGAATGAAACTGCTGCGCCGCTGCTGAACATCATAACGACCCTATGTCCGACCTTGTTTCGGAATTTGCATGGCGGCTTTATTATTTAATTTGTCAGGGTGTCTAAGTAACCTGATAAAATTGTATACAACGTGAAATATAGTACTTTTTCCAATTATGCTAATACCACGTACATTTTCATTAACGTATGGCAAGTATTTGGGAGAATAATTTTAGAAAAGACTGAGTTTACTTATTATCTGCTTCTGCAATGGCCCAAAACGGGCTATTAGACCATATACTATTGCAAATATTCTACATACATAGTGAAGTATCTTCTAATACGTAATAGTTATTTACTATACAAGTGGGATAGAAGAATCATTAATATACGTGTGTGTAATTTACAAACGAGTACGTAGCACGAGTTATGCAAGCACACAAGTATACTATTGACGCATTATCACACATGTATTGTACAAAATGTTATCTACAAATGCCCAAAATTGAGAAAAGTGCATTAAGACAAATGTCAGATCTGTCATTTTCAAAAATATTTTAGTATGAAAATTTCATTATGTCATTCATTTGACACTATTTCAGTTAGGTAATGAAGCCGTTACATAACTGAGTGATGTAATGGAATTCATTACCTAATAGAAATAGTGTCAAATGACTAATCGAAATAGTTTCAAATGAGTGACGTAATGAGTTACTTATCCCACTGGAGCTTTTCTTTTAAACAGCTGCTTACTTTTTCCTATAGAATCTTATCGTCCTGCTAGCCAAATATGCGGCCTAAGCAAGTATTAGTCAGTGTGCCAGAATATATATTATCTTATATAACGAATTGTGTACTGTAGAAGGAACAATTTGTGACGGAAAATAGACATTCAAAAAATATTCAAAATAAATAGTCTTTTCTGTCGACAAGGATTAGGCATAATGCCTGTTCAGAACTTCATATTCGTTAGAACCATCTTCTATTCGGTCGGCCTACATACCTACGTCCCCTTAGATGGTAATTTATAATTAACTTCGGAATTCTTTCGTCTCTCATCTGACCAATATGTTGTCTGCAATTGTCTCTGCACTCTTCTATCTTGCCGTCTACATTGGAAACTTACAATTCTTCTCTTATTTCTTCGTTTCATATTTTATCGGTTCTGGTACAACCTATAACGCTTGTTAGCTATCTCATTTCCACAGCTTGTACGTTGGATTTATTCTCGGTGTTAATTATGCACGAATCACTGACATAAGTACCGGGCAGCCGTGATTTTGTAGAATTCTATTTATTTTTCTTCTCTTGTTTTGTGGTTTCGAGTTCTGTTTACTGTCTCGGAAATTGCTCGAAATTTATGAACTTTATTTACATCTTTATCGTTCTCCAATATGGAATCGCAGTTAAAATGATAGACCTATTCTAAGTTTGAATCATCTGTATAGTTTTTGAACGTACTACTTATTTATCGTCGAAAACCATTATCTTTGTTTTGCTTTTAGATATTTTTAAATTTAAATTTTCGCAGAGTTTTTGGAGACGTAGCAGATCATCTTTGAATTATTGTTAAGTCGTAGACATACAACAGTAAATTTAGATTATCTCCTCGTAGTTTTTTTTTTCGGTTTTATTTGTAGTGTCCACAGTTCAACTGCGTTGTCAATGTAAATATTAAATAAGGTAGATAATAGCACTTATCCTTGTCGAACTCTTTAACTAATTTGGAGTTTCTTCGTATTACTGCAGCCGTTGCTTATTATTACGTCTGTGTTTGAATTTTAATCTATTAAATGGCTAGGAAATCCTATTTCTTTGATTATCTCTTAGAGTTTCTGTCTGTGTACGAAGTCGAAGGTTTTTTCGAAATGCGTTGTGGTTTTCCAAGTTAAATTTCCTTGGTTTTTCGATTAGTCTTTTTTTAATAAATACATTGCCACCGCATAAACGACCCTTGCGATGATCGGATTGTTCTTTATCTATTAGTACCTTAGCAATAGGTTTCAGTTTTTCATTAATTATCTTAGAGAATATTTTGTATGTAGCACTAAGAAAGCTAATTCCTCCTTAGTTTGAACATTCTGAGCAGTCATCTTTTTAAATATCGATATCATTTCTTGAGCCTGCTACTCAGCTGGGAATTTCTTCATTTGCCAACATTTATTTAAAACGTGCAGTAGTCTAAACGATAGAGATGTTCCTCCCAGATTTAACAGTTTTGTGCTAGAACTATCGAGCCTTGCAACTTTCCGGTTCTTCATTTTTTTGAGAGCTTCTTTCCACTCCTCTATGGTGATCGTGTCTGCAGTAGTCTTAGTTTCATCAATAGCTTCATTTATTGAAATGTCTTGTTCATTAGTCCCTCGATTTCGTAGATTTGTGTAATGCTCTGTCTACTCATCATCGTTTCTGTTACTTTGCCGTTCAAGTGTTTCAACATTTTCTAGGAAAATTCTCGTTTTGTATGTACATCATGCTCCACATTGCTTATCATTCTTCCCATAAAGTTTTCGCGAGCCTGTCTTACGATCCGTTTCGCTATGTTGCGTTTTCCTTAGCTTTGTTTATTTTATGGGGATTTTTGTTGTATATATGTCAAATATGGTTTTTTGTGGCGTTTTCTACTTTTTCTTTTTATATTTAAATTCATCCAGCTTTCTCTACTTTATTTTTCTCTCCAACTGCTTCGTTCGCCGTTTTACCAATACAGTCTTTTATAAATCAGATCTCTGTAAATTAAGAATTTTATGAGTTTAATATTTGCTTAACTTAGTCGATTTGCAAACAGGTCACTGCCCTTGCTTATTTAAGTGACAAAGAAAAAAATGTAACACAATAAGATATGTATATGAGACTGGTATAGGAGTCATGGGTTATCATTTTAAAAAAATTGAACATTATTGCAAAACTATATTTTTAAAGACTTAAATCTTGGAGGAAATTTTCGAAATGTTAATATCCTAGCTATACTTTAATTTTATCAAAAACGTTCTTTAAGTGTAGTTTGCTAGTTTAGAAATTATAGTAGGGAGTAAAATGGTTAAACGGTGACAGAAATGCTTATGGGATTGCCTTAACACTGCTGTCGTTTTCCATAAAATCACTATTATTAATAGCTAGAGCTTTGGCTTTGTTTAACCTAGAAACAAACTAAATAGGAAATTCTTTTAAATCATTGCATACTTAATGAAGGCACTCGATTGAAATTTACATTCACTTACTCTTTCAATTTGTGACGTAAAGCGCATTACAGTTGATCACGGGGCTATTAAAAGGGTTGTTTGCTTTACAATTATATTCAGTTTGTTGGTATATCTTGTAACACGGCCTTTTGGCTAGCCCTCCACACTACTGAATTACTACGTTACAATGCCCTGGTTCGATAGCTTATTCAGTCGGTGAGCTATGAGACTATTAATATCGTCAGTGCAGCAATGAAAACCCAATAGCTTACGTAAAAAGACATATAATCTGCAATTATCAACGCCAAGTTCAATGCCACTGACGCGAAATGGAATTGAACACCGCGAACCTTACAATTCTTATAACGCTCTTGTACGTTGCGCAATCTGGCCCGTTTAATTTAAACAGCGGATTGCGGCGACCGATGACGCAATAACCTTCAGTCAGCTGCTTACAGGTAAATCCCCGTCGTCTTTGATACGCTACTATGCATTGAAGCAATTACCAGGGATGTTGGAATCGCCTCTTATTTTGTGACAAAGTTTCTAGTATGAACTAACGTGGTTTTTGGTTAATCCAGTATTCTCGTGGTAGGGCACGAACAGCGCTTTTCTGGTGGCAGATCGCCGCTTTTGCTGTGGAAAGATGCAGCAGACCTTTTGCGGGGCAGCTCAAGTGGTTTGATCCTCTGGCTGCGTATTTCGGCGCTCAGGAGGCTTCGTGGGCCGACAGCAATTCCTGCAGGCCAAACATTTCACTTGCGACCCTGATTTACAGGTCGCAACGCACTTTTTGAAGGCTTTGGTGCGACTCCACGCGGGTTGAAGGCATCGTGGCCGTTTTTCGTAAATGCAGCTCTGCGATTTCGTTATCACTTGGCGTTCCGAATTAGCTGTATTGCGCTTTTACTCACGTCACATTCGCGCGAATGCACTATTATGTGTGTCCACTTAACACAATTCGATTACTTATACGGCGCGTTAACTTAACATGGTAAGACATAAAGGGTACGGCTAGGTTTGTTGCTAGCAATGTATATAAGAAAAGGGTATAAAATATATAAATACAGGTGGCACGAATTGCCCCATTTCAATCTCCAGGAAATGTTTTTGCATTAGGATGTTAAGCGATGAGTAACCCATAAAAAACGACAAAGGAATGGATATCGCACAAAGTTCGGTTTTCAAACACTTAGGCACCTTTGTGTGCTTTTATAATTTACAATCATATTACTACGCATGGCTTTAACTAATCAGAATTTTCTAATCCCTCATGTTGTAATGCGGCTTCTTTATCTAGCCTTATACTCTACTATACTATTAATTTATATTGCCCTGGGCTTGCTAGTTTAAACAGTCGTAGAAACATAGAACTCAATTTACCTCTCAGTATTACGTTACCAAAGCCTACAGGTTACGCTGTCAACAATATAAACCTCTTACTGTAAATATCGACGGGATAAAGCGGTTTCTACCCGCGTTGATAGCTACTAAAAATAGGTGAGCCTTATATTTAGTTACCGCGTGTTAAGGTTTAACTCTCAAACACAAATTCCTTGAATACGAGCCTGGTTATTCGCGCGTGTAGCTATTTGCTGATGCAGACGTTGGAGCGCGTATCAAGAAAGTTTGATGCAGCAGTGACGCCAAGCTGTATTCACTTCGCGCGCGTCATTCGCAATTAAGCTTCCGGTTTCCTCAATTTCACTGGTTCGTACAGTAAATGGAGGTAGCTAATTATAGTAACTAACCTGGCTTTAATATTTCTACATAGGATCGGGGGTCCGCGTTACGTGCTACTTTGAGCCAAAATTGCGAATCCTAGCTGTGTCGACTGGAACACCTCAGGGTTGCTTCCAAGGTAATGGCAACGTACATAAATCAAACAAGTAAAGACACTCACTGTCGGTTCCTTTGATGTCAAAATACCGATTTGGATGACCTTGAACGGCTCCTGGGGGAGTACTTTCCGATGGTACTAACAGATGGCGCCACTACTTTATCACATATGATTGGCAGCCGAGCTAGTAACTGGTTCTGATTGGTAGAATTCTGTGCTGCCATTTGCTAGTCAAGCTTAGAAATACCCCCCTTCCCGAGTTTAAGTCCCAGGCACTCTAGACAGGTTTCAACATTTGCCATGAGTGCCTCTACTTGTTTGATATATGTACGCTGGTAATGGTCCATTCTCGAAAACTGCATCGGTCCCCGCGGCCGTTCGCGCCCCGCTGGCCTTGTTCTATCTATAACTAACGTCTTCCATCAGATGTCTTGGCGCAGTTACTTACACACGCTAAACTTAAAATGCGTTTTAAATTAATTAATTCATAATTAGGAATACGGTTCAGTTTTATTACTAGCAGAATATGGTTAAATACCAGAATTCTGCAATATATAGGGTGACACGAATCGGCCCATTACAACGTATAACACTGATTGAGGGCTTCTCCCCTTGTTGGTTGTTTTACATGACGTTTCAATGATTATATCATATGAGCTGGGTACGTGGTAAACATTTTTGAATATTGATAAGAGCTACAAAGCATCTTTTCAATTGCAGATTAATCCCTAACCCGTTTTTTCAATACCTAGTTTAATATTATTTGCAATAGCAGTTACTCCAGCGAAGAACTGTATTAATTAATAAAATGCGACTAAATGCCAGGACCTATAAATAGACAGAAGGTGCAACTACAACCCGTCATAAAAAAATTATTGTAACTGTAATGTTTTTGCAGTATTCTAAACAGTATCTTGAAATATGATGACTCAGAAATAAAACTTGTAAAGTTCAGTAGCACCCTTTGGTAATACGACGATTAAAATCTAACATTCTGCCAAACATTTATGACCTTTTAACATATAATCAAGGCTGTTGTACAAGTTCCCTTTAAACCTTCGTTTTGACAAAGATTCTTCGATGTAACTATATTGTGGGGTATATTCTCCCTTAATTTTCTTTAGTGGGCTGCTGTTTAAGGTATTCCAACAGAAATTATCCTTTCACAGTCCTAATGAATTTATTCGTGGGACGCTCCATTAGCATCAAGTTGAGGAAGAAAAGGTGAAAAGTAATAAGTAACTAAGGAACCAACATATTTTTATTATACGCAAATATGAGGTTATAGCAATATAGATTACTCACCTTGATTAGTTGGTTAGCAAATATCGGTTTTAGTAATTGTTGATTAATATATGCTTTACTTGGGAAAAGTCATACCCACCACTATACATGTGTTGGTCTTATTCTATACTCTGACAGCATAATATATGTTTTACAATTAATAGTTGACGGTGTACCTATACAATTTGTATAAGCAATAACGATGTTCAAGAAGTAACAACCCTTACACCCATTTAAAGGAGAAATAATGAATAGCAGGATAATTAATGATTAATCAAGTAATTTTACACTGCTACACGAACGCTTGATAATTCTAATAGACAGGAAATAATTAATTGCAGCAGATGTATAGAGCAATGAAAGGAAAATAAAAGCAAATAGTTTTAGGTCGCTAGAAACTGAATGTACAAGTTATGCCTTGAACTATCGGAAAATGAAATCTTACGAGAATAAGACTTCTTTGTGCTGTTGCTATGTTGCTAATGTAACCTTTTTACATTTGACAGGATTAACATGTGGACCACGATTACAATTAATTAATTCCTAGTTTTGAGAATATAAAGATGTCATATATCGGGGTTCTTGCTGGCTGTAATAACGTGTGGTCCTTTGCGAGATACACAAAGTTTCAAAGAGTACTTCGATTTATTTTATTTTATTTTTATTTATTTAAGCTGCGACCAACAGTTACACGAAACCAATTACAGGTCACAGCATACAAGCCCAGAATCATATCATTTCTTCCAGATAAGTAAATCTCTTAAATTTGCTGGTGTAATATTTGGAGTTCCTCCAACATTTGGCTTCGCTGCTATAGATCCTGCTGTTTGCTGCACTCAAACTTGTGCATCAAACTCAAAACGCCGTACGGCGTCAACCGCTTCCACTTACTTCGCCGGAGGTACAATTCACAGACAGCTTCGGACAGCAACTACTGTTTCCCGCGAACTCGTGATGCTCTGGGGATCTCGATGGGTCGCTCAAGATACACAAATTTGAGCGCTGCGCTCACAGCACCGGGTCCGCTCACATTTTACTATGCTAATTGCAACGTTTAATACTAATTAACAATAAAGAAGTATGCAAGTACATATAAATAAATTAACCGTCCAGGCAACGAAGCGAGGTTCCCGTTTTCTATAGATAGAAAAAATCGTACTTCTCGTTTTCTTCTGCTTCTTATTTCACTTATTCCTAAATTCTTTCATAGGTATTTTCATTTCTTGTAATATATGTACTTATTTTCCACTCAATTTTCTTACATTCCTGGCTTCTACTCTTGTTCCTTAAGTTTGCTCTGGTTTATTTCTATGTGGTCTGTCCAGATCCGGGGCTCTGTGTTTCTCTGAATCCATTTATCTATGTTTGGTGATCGGATCACCGTTCTGGGAATTTAAAGCTGATAGAGGAATTAAGCAAGGAGATAGTCTTAGGCTCTTACTGTTTATAATATGACAAGAAGAGCTAGAAACAGAACACACAAAACAAACATTGGAAATTGTAGGCTGTAAAACGTGAGCATAGAAAGCAGTGTGGTTGCTGATGACAGACAGCAGTCAATATATGGACACAAGTAAATTTGTCTCACAGGAAGACTCACTGTAGTCTAAGGAGAAGTTTTAGTAGTAGTAGTCAACTACGAATATTTTAAAATACTGTAAATGGATAAATAGATCAAAAACGTATAGTATCAAATGGTGATCAGCAAGCAGGCCAGCAGGCAATATAGAAATATTGAAGAGCGTGTATTCGTCGTCTTTGGCATATGCATGGCTTAATTAAGCCCTTAGCGATAAGCAAATGAGTAAAATTATCGCAATAGATTTTAAATAACTCATAAAAATTATAAGAAAAACATGCAGAGATAGAACTAGAGATAACAGTAGAAAGAATCAACTGGAATTAAAGCCAGCGGTGCAAATGTGCAACAGAATAGGGTTTAGAAGAAGCAAATATTAATTCTACCATAAGTTGCATAAAAAATTATTATTAGGTTTTTGCAACTGCTGCAAATTTCCATAAGTAAACAAAATACGTTTTACTAGTTTGTTCCTCACATATAAAAATCAGCTGGGAATCACATTGATAGTTACTCGATATTATTTCAACAGGTGTATTTTGTTGTGTGACAATTATTACTTTATTTGAAGCTCAAACGTTTTTAATGAAAATGGGAACAATTGAAGCTGCGGCCGAAAATTCCTAATCGCATGTAGCTGTGCTTTAATATCGAACTGAGCATATAAATTCGTTGTTCGCTGAGCGGTCATAATGAAATCTGTGCTAAAAATCAGAAACACACGTACATTCACTCTAAAATTGTTGGAGGAGTGAAAGAGCCATTGATTTATTTAGAACTGACAGTTCGTTAGTTTCGGTGGGACTATTGCAGGTCCCTTACGTTCCTCTCGTTTTTGATACCGCTCGATTCTCTCTAGTGGGTTGTATGAAGGGTATGCAAATGAACCACGGGCATGAAGAGCTTCGAATCCCGAATATTACAGCTGCGGAAATATTTTGACATTTTGTTAAATTTATTAGTATTTATAAAACTTTTTAAATTGGCTGTGGTGCGATGACGTGTGGCCCTTATTGAAACTGATTATATATAAATTTATTCCAATAAGTCCCTTGCTTTTTAATTGCTGTCTATTTTGGTATAGGTAACAATGTGTTTCCAGCGCATAGCATTAGTATTTTTAAGTAATTCATTTTGGATGACAGCATAGCTACAGTCAACAACTTCCATGCAAGAAACTGGTATTAGAAAATATATCTAGCATATAGTGAATATAACTGTATGCACGTTCTCCAATCCTAAAGCACTCACATATTATTCAGCACAGTTTATTTGTTTTAGCCGTGGTTTCGAGTACCTGCGATTTGATGGCCGCTTGACCAATAATTAACCGATTGCAGACTCCAATTAACCGTGTGTGGTTAAGCATGGCCGATTAACCGCGTTCTGTTGAAACCTAGTTGTTAGTATTTCGACATAGCCGAAGTTTTTGAAAAGTCTGTATTCAAAGTAAGTGGTGTAGCAATAAAACATAATATGTCGATTTATACTTCTCTCCACCTCGTAATAAGCCAGAACAATAAAAATATCTATTTTCTAACATTTTTCAATAATTAAAATAAACTTTAATTGAGATTTGGTACACTAAAATGTATAATTTGAGTTGAATGATGCAATCCAGTAGCGTAGACCCTTAAAATTATTTCAACAGAAGAATAAAGGTCCATACAAAATTTCTGGAGAGTATGGCAACAATTACTATAAAAAACGGGTGAAAACAGGAAGGAAACTAGGGCACTCCGCATATGGGAGTATCAGCAACCAAAAGTGCTCAATGCCAACGTCGTAGCTTACCATTATTTCAAACAAGTAGCTCAATCATAATGCCGGAGAGGGTTCATGGATACAACGAATGGACAGTAAAAGTTATTTCATTCTCACAAACAGAAGTAAATTTTTAGTTATGGACATCAGGTTTAACTACTTGCCGTGACACATTCCGCTGACTGATACTAAGTAGTTGGGCTGCAACGGAACATAAGCTACGAAGAGATCATAAATATTTAAGATAAACAGCAAACGGTTAGTGTCAAACATCAATAATACATTTATTCGATACGACCACTGAACGACATAAATAACACCACCTTTATTAGAGACAAATGAACCTGAAATTCAAGTTACTAACATATAAATGGTTACACCAGTTTAGATGTATGATTAGTATATGGGGATTGTACAAGTTAAAAGGCTTTATTTAATAAGAGAGCCCGGAATCAATTGAGCGAAGTAGTAAAAACCTACGTTAATGATCTCCAGGAGACGCGCAAACATATTTTAATGACATAATCAACCTGCTCCTAGAGGCCTCCCGAACGGACCAAACCAGTAAGACCAATTTTACGTCATGTTGTCGACGATTTCGTTCTGAATAAATTCGCTCACGAAACGTTACCGAACAAGTACGTTGAAGTAAAATCGAAAATATCCGAAAAGGTAAAAATGGTGGACGGAAAATAGCCTCATTCTATAGATATCCTTGAATGAAAGGAGCTCTAACATGAAATTAAAACTCACTAAAAGCTACTTAAACAAACTGAAATACCAATAGGCGTTCTAATTTACATGACCTACAGCAAAATCCGGCGGAAATTCGAAGCGTTACCTTCGGACCGTACCTACACAAAATGTATACGCTAGTGGATGAAGAAATGTATGGTGATATATAATTACTAAACTATTGTTCTGTATGTAGTATACCATTAGCTACCCATGAGTTTTTCTTCATGCTGTTTATTTTTGAAGTATTCATGATGAAAGCTGACTTAACTTAATTCCTGGATGTTCCATTTCGGAATGTTTATAAAATCGGAATATCATCCGATTATTTTACATTCCGTAAATGCAAGCAAGAGAAAACGAGCTAAACAACAACAAGCGAAAGGAAGATGAAATGCGTGCAAATTTGCGATGAGAGCACTCGCACGCCGTAAGCCTTTATCTGAGTTGGCATCAATTGTTTGGGTTTGTAGGACCGCCAGTAAAACAATTTATGAGTTTGAGTCGCACAGTGGCATATAAGAGGAAATAAAATATTTTTTCAAATTATTACAATAGTTACCTTAATAGACTTTCGGAAAATGGTAGTGATATTTTGAAGTTTAATGGCACATAAAGTACATAATAGATAGTATAAAACAATACATGCATTTGAAGTCTGTAAGTTGTACTATCTAATAATTAATCTATGAAATACCACTGCCATTAGTGCCATTCACCAGCATATAGCAGTCAAGTGAGTCAACACAACATTCCGTATTCCGTTCAGTTCAAATTCGTTTTCTCATTTTGTGTTCCGAATAGTAAAATAATCGAATTCCGAAAGTTCCGAATTTTGTGCACCGAACAGTAAAGTAATCGAATTCCGAAAAGTTCCGAAACGTTCCGATATAATCGGAACCTTCCGATTTTTTGAACAATCGGAAAGTTTTCGATTATTCATTCCGGATAGGCCCATCACTAGTCTACAAGTATTCATAAATAGGTCTATTAAAACTAGGGTATTATAACAGTCTTGAAAACAACACTGGCCGATCTTTCTACAGTTTGTGTCACTACCGCAAGGATAACGCAAAAACGATTTCAGTAATTTCATTAGCCAAATTAAGAAGTTATCATTAATCCCCATTAACCAGTTACAATTCAGAGTTAATCGATTATAATAATAAATTCATGTGGTTATTCAAATGACCAATCAGTAATAATTAGTTATACTGTTAGTATGCATAAGTGTGTCCTGACCTAACTGTAATTCGTAATATCCTACGTCCAAACATAATTAAAAATGGCAGTAGAAAATTTTGCGACTGAAAATTTTAAAAATAATGTACATATAATGAGTACAATAGTTAAACAATTATAATTGTGCGCTTATAATATGATTCAACATCGAGTATACGTAAGAAAATCCGAATATTCAAAACCTATATCTAATATTGTTTGCTATAATAAACAACGTTTAGGCCTTATATACCGACCTGCTACATAGTTGCAGATACGGGCAACAAAAAGGATAAATATTTTCGGAGGATTATAATTGATTAAGAGTCACTTGATCAGATAAATCAGTGGGTTTACGTTAATATTATTTATGAAATGATTACATTGACATTTAATTAAAGATAGTATCAGCTCTATTGCTGATGTTGCCATAAAAGATGAGCCACAGAACGTTTTGACTTATAATCTTGTAATTGTTACATACGTGTTCCTTTTTTCTTTGTTTTACACGGTTCTAGTCTTATAAGTATATGTACATAAATTCTAAATAAAGAACAGTTTGGAAAAATTTTATTTAGCACCATTTGATATTACAACATAAATTAAAAATAGGATATTCAAGAGACCCTCCTCGATCGAATTTGATTTATTCGGAAGTTGAAAAAAATAGTGTTCCTAGGCGGATATTTCGATCCAGTGCTTTGTCCGCCGCTAGAATAACTGAGCCACGGGCGTGTTCGAGGTGGACGAGTTTCTGCTGCGTTAGAAAGCACCATATTATTCTGTCCAATTTGTTATGTTTAGCCTGTATCTGCTAGGTCTCATTTTCGCCAATCATAAGCTTGAGCTATGTGCAAATTATGACTTTTATCTTAAAAAAAAATCCATCGTTTTTTAGACGAGGGAAGCAAAAATTTAGTCGGCTGGGATTCGCACCCCGTGCTTCGCCGGTTGAATAACTGAGCCCCGGGAGTGGCCGAAGTGGACGAGTCTCTGCTGCATTATAAAGCACCATACTATTCTGTCCAATATGTGATATTTATTCTGTATTTGTTAGGTTTCATTTTCGCCAATGATCAAGTCTGAGCTGTGTGCAAATTATTACTTGTATCTGTTTCTCAGGTAAAGCAGAGATAAACAAAACTTTGTTTTTACGGTGCTCACCTTCTCGGAAACTTTCTTGGTTTCATGCCATGTAGACATATAATAACTATGCAAAACATTGTCTTCCTCCCGAAGGCAGTAATAATATCGATAATTTTTTATTATTTTTAGAAGTTTATAAAAATGATAGTGTTTACTGCTTTGAATTATTGGTTTACTTTTCATTTGTATCACTCTACACGTAAATACCATACAACTTTCATCAGAAAGAATTTAAATATTATGATTGCAATATTTAAATTTTAAAATCTCTCAGCAAAACTTCGTTCTTAATTCGGTAGTGAGAGCATTTCTGTCGGCAATTACCTACTTTATTGACAACACTAGCTCTTTTCTTGGTAAGAAAGGTAGCTTCCTTGGAAGGATTTTCCTATTTTGTCAAAATGAATTCTGGTCTTTATTACTAGGCTTATAGGCATCCTTACTATCCACCATCTAGAAGAATCCATGAAGCAGGACAAACGCAAGAGCAAGTGCCATTAAACTTTGCAGAATTGAAGAACCTGTACATTATGAACATCTTCTTTAAGAAAGGTAAACAACGACAATGAGCATGGGGAGGCACTAACCACAAAACAAAAAATGAAATTGACTATGCTATATCTAATATCAAACATATTGAACAAGATGTAACAGTAATTAGCAGATGTTGAACAAGAAGCGCCAACAAAATGGGTAAAATGAAATTCTACATCAATATAATATCTGAAAGAGCGAAAACATTTAGAACTAAAACGAAGACAATTGATGCAATAATGCGAATAAAATACTAAGCATAAATCACAGAAGAACTAAAAGGACACAACCTTAGTCATTCGCAAGAATTATAGAACCATGAGTAAAGACTGAAAGCAGTGCTGATTTTTGAAGCAATTAAAGTAGCAACGAGAACCATATGAAGATTAAATAAAACCAGTGATGCAACTACATGAATAGAATTGGAGAAAATAATACAGAAGGAATTCAGAACAGATACAAGGCAATACAAAATCCTAAAGGTCATGAAATTTAAAAAAGATCATAAAAGGACCAAAGTTATCAAGAACCAATTGGATGTAGAAAAGAAGGAAACCGTTAAAATCAAGAATAGGAACGGGCAGACCTTAACAAATAGAAAGGAATCAATATCAGACATAGATTCTATTATACAGAATTATATACATCTACAAGGCAATCAAAATGGGAGAGTAAAAGAAATGCAAAATTTAAGTTCAGGGAATATTCTAGAACTCATAGTTAAAAACTAACCAATGCACTAAACAAACCTAAGAAAAGGAGAGCCTCATGATTGGATCTTATACTAGCTCATAAAGCTAGAATAGGGATTAGTTACATTACCTATACAAATATAGGTGTCTATAATAAGATGAAATCCCACAGTCTGATACCGCACAGGTACAGATATCACCCGAATTATTACTACAATGCCAACAACCAAAATAGACTTTAATCTATGCGAACAAGCAGGTTTTCTATCAAAGTTTAACACAAGCGACTACTTTCACGCTATGCTGGTCCTAGAGAAAAGCAATGAATACAATCAAATGCTATATAGTTGTGTAGTCTATGAAAAGGCATTCGATTTGGTAGAAATATGAGCAGTGCTTAATTCTCTAAGAAAATTACAAATACAGATACGGTTGGCGCCATCGAAATGTGAACGGATTCTCGCTGCCATGGCATTTTTTCTGATTTTAATTATAGTAAATAATAAAAATGAGAAAAAATGCGATGACAGCGAGAATCCGTTCACATTTTGATGGCGCCAACTGTACACAAACCTATTCGAGCATTTACACAGATGCAGATATGTGCATAATAGCTGTTTATGCAACAAGTGCTAAAAGTTGACGTTTATGCACGAGACATGTTATGAAACTCAGCCTTCGGCTTCGTTTCATAATTTTCATGTCTCGTGCATAAACGACTTTTAGCACGCGTTGCATACAATATTTTATCTACGACCTCAATTTTACTGTTATTAATCCATAAATATCGATTTAATAAGGGTTTGCATCTACGACACTTATAATTTATGTCATAATAAACAGTAGCCTTTGGCGCGCGGGCGAATGTTTGCGGATCCAGTACTGTCAAGGTCAGTTACGAAAGGTAATTATTAATTCTACACATCTGACTGTATTCATTACATAACGCTTTAATTATTTCTAAAACACTTTACCTGTAACGCAAGAAGTAACTAGAATAACTTTACAACTTCACTTCTAGTTCGAAATTGTAGTTTTATAACCCTACTTCACTTTATAGCACACATGCGCTTAAAGTAAACAGCTGATTTCTTTAACCACGTTAAACTATAAAACGTCACTTTTAGTGAAACAAGTTAGCGGCCTACTTTTAGTAGTGGTCGTAGATAAAAACCTTTGCCGACACTAATATGATCCCCATATAGAGAGGAGTACGACAGGGAGATACTATTTTTCACTAGTTGTTCATTACAGTGATGGACAAGGTCTAACAAATGAATGAATTGTCTGAAAGGGGAATTAAAATCGATGGCAAAAATGGCCTATGGTGGCCTACTTGCTAGACTTCGGTTTCCCCACAACTACTACTACTAAAATCGATGGAGTATACTTAATTCAAGTTTTGCCGATGATGTAGTATTATCTACTACCGACCTCCAGTAACTAGAAGACATGATGACAGATTTAAATTAATACAAACAAAATCAAAATTATTAAAAAGACGCAGGAAGACATTCACATTACCTTACACGGAAGAGTCCTTGTCGAAGTTGATAGCTAAATATATTTCAGTGAAAGACGTACAATAAAGAAATACAGCACGAGCGAAAAAATAACTCGAAGAATAAACATTGGCATTTAGCAAAGTAGGCTATATCCTGAAATCGAAAATCGTTAAGTGCCTGAAGTGAAAAACCTATGACCAATGCATTCTCTCTGTACTAACTTCGAAGCAAGCACGTGGAACTTAACAAAAAGAAATGCCCAAACATTAGTCAAAACACAAAGAGAACGGAAACCAAAAATTCTGGGAATCAATGGTCGCAAAGCTAATGTCTACATCAGACTGCAAAAATAAACTGCGGAAGAAAGGGCTATACGCAGACCAAGGAAAAGGTGCTGAGATGACAATCATAAAGAAGATAGCAGCAAGCAAGAGTACATTGGATGCGATAAGCTGAAGATAGAGAAAGAAGGAAAGATGGAAGGCATATAACCAGCAATTGATCGATATAAGCAACTCCTGGCTCGTGACTATCAGACCAATGGAGGTAGACAGATTTTCCTTTGCTATTGTAACATAACAATTACAGGTCGATCTCTTAGAGCCATGTCTGCGATAAATTTTAAGAAATATTACACTAGCAAATAATTATTACCACAAGGCTTTATACTTGTAATCTTGATCAATTCTACTGAATCACGTTCAGAATTACAGACTGAATTTGGCACTTTTCCTGTACAGAACTCGAAGAAAGAAAATAACCAGCGTTACACTTCAGTATTCTTTGAATATGTAGAAATAACTGGCTTACATCGAATTCTAACAAATTGAATTTACTTGGAGGGCAATAAATTAGTAAGTTACTTAAAAGTATTAGGTATAATACATGAACAGTATTAGGTTTGCTTAATTCTGTAAAAGTGATAAAGACATCACGAACAACTTTCATTTTATTTTATTAGAATCCAAAACGGCTGCTCCTTAGGGGGCTTACGGGCTCGAGTCTCCCAGTCGTCAACAGTTGATGCCATTAGAAAAAAGTAACTATTCAATAATTGAACATATATTTTATCTTCTAGCCTACTGTTGTAATATAACAACTTTAAAGTATGGATCTCCGGAAATTTCTATTAGATACCTCTTAAAAGATGTAAAACAATATCCAAGAAGGTATGTCAATATAACAGCAGGGATGTGTCAATGCACTTCTTCGTAACATATGCACCAAGCAGCTGGCAGGTGCTAAGGACGCTCCGAAATGTGCTCCAAACTTATATGGGAATTACGGAATAAAACACTGTCGCATTAGAATCGACGATTTAGCCATTTCAATGTGACGCAAAGGCTACCGATGTTGCAGTCGAGACCGATGCAAGCTCACTGGCCTATCGTGTCAGATTTACAAATATTGTGCTCCCGAAACGTAATTCAATTCAAGAGTAAAAGCAGCCGCCGCGTCAAGCCGATAGCAAATGCGGTTCAAGCTTTGACTTTGAAAATAAATACCAATACAGCAACGACGTTCTCGTATCCATGTGGTCGTGTTTGGACATAATATCGATTGCAGTTGAGGTGTGTGTTATTTAATTTGTGTGATTTCGGTTGTTTCATGCAGTTTTACACAAAAAATCTGGGAGAATAGCATACCTAAGTAATGTTATCCACAATAATATTAAAAGCCTACCGTTAGCTGTTAAATTTCAACCTGGAAAATAAAGTTGGAACTGGCAATTTTACAAGACATTTTTAAGAAAAACAAATGAATTTGTGGATGTGATGTGTTAGACGCTCTGTTTAGTTTGCATTACCTATTAAATAATTATAGTGTTTAGTTTTTAACACTTATGTACATTTTATGTTGTGTTTGAATAGTTTTTGTTCTGTACACATGACTTTTCCATTTGAATTATTAAAATTAAAGGTCGTGGCAGTATTTGAATTAAAACATAAATAAGTCATTGCACATAATTTTTTTCTTATTCATTGTTAAAAATTAAGAGCTCCCTTTGCCAAGTACAATTATCACGAGCTGCCACTGCTATAAATTGATAAAAATGTCGCAATTCGTCTTCCAAAGGTTTAAATTTTCTACTTTCTTGGTTTTCCTGTTTTCTGTAAGAAGTGACATTTAAAAACAGCTCTGAACTTACAATAGCTATTTGTGCAACAAGTGCTAAAAGTGAATGTTTATGGACGAGACATGTAAATTATGAAACGAAGCCGAAGGCTGAGTTTCATAACATGTCTCGTTTACTTTTAGCACAGCTAATTTCACGTTTATACGCTGATTTATAAAACGTCTTTTTTAGTGAAACAAGATAGTGTTAAAAGGCCTACTTTTAGTACTGGTCGTAGAAAAATGTTATTAAACAGAATTTTATAGATATATAATATTTAGCAGGTTTTATGTTTTGAACAAAGAAATCAACAACACTTTATGCGTTAGGGAGCTTTCACACCAAAGTAGCATGCGACGTGCGACTTGCTTCCAGAAAGCAGGAAGCATGCCACTTATTTTAAAATCTGCTCAAATATATGGGTGGTTTCACACCAGAGTCGCGTTGCAAAAATGAGACGTGGCAACATGCGACGTGCGACTCGAATATAAAGCATGTCGTATAATTTTGACACTTTGCGACGTGTTTCCAAGCCGCGCAAACGTTGTTTGACTTGCTTTGGTGGCTGAGTTTTGGAACTTCTGCGGATGTACTTGTAACTGCTGGGATACAATAAACGTGATATGTGTATCAGCATTATCTCGTAAGTACGGGTGAATCCAACCCTTCCTTCTTTTTTTCCTCCTTGCAATCACAGCAGCAATTAACATAATATTGTCTTCTTCCGATGACATCTAAGCAATTGTTTTATTATTAGCAACAGAGGACTAATGATAATTGGTGTCGCACTGTGCGACTTTGGTATGAAAATAAACATGGAAGACGCAAGTTGCGACGTGTTTCCTGCTTTAGGCAGCAAGTCGCAAGTCGCATGCTACTTTGGTGTGAAAGCTCCCTTAGGTGTAAGATTTACATATGAAATAACAGATTGTATGACTCGACTCTAACATTTTCTGGGTGCTAAGGGAAAAGAGTTATTGATAAAAACTAACTGCAACACGAAAAAAACGGAAAATTCATACTACCAATAATTTCTCTAACTGCGAGTTTCAACGATAAAGCAAAAGTTGACTACCAGTTGCTTTGATTTTACGTGTACACTGTGTTTTGAAGTCTCTATTAGCATGTTGTTTTTGTAGAGAACGTGCTCCACTTTCCCTGTAATTTAAAGTCATTACAGCCATTATAGCGGGAAAGCCCATACACGAACGCTAGTTATTCGAAAAAAAAATTTACGTTTTGTAGATAATTCACAGCTTACAACTCACTTTTTGTGGATATTGTTGTCTAGTACATACTAGTCAAAGCATTTTAATTACAGTACGGTGTGTTGTAAACAGCAACATCTGATATCAAAACATGAAAGCATAGCGATGTCGTATTTCAACAAATATAATAAGCTTAGGCAGGCGATATATTTGAGAATTTAGAAAATTCGTTTATAACCAATCTTGTTTTAACCTTGCATTCTTTTTGTAGGACGCTGCAATGTTTTCCAATGTTTTTAACTCCGTTATAAATTAAATTATAAGCAAGCATCCCATCAAAAGTTTTTAATTAGTTAATGTTCTAGGGTTTCGTAATACGATCGCTGAAGTGAAGGGGGATATTTATGTAAAATTTGTTGCTCTTAAAATTACCAAACAATATTGAAGCGCCGAGCATCGTAAAACCCTTTCACTGTTTTATAACTACTTAGCTATTAAGTTGTTTTGAGGTAGTTTTAGTTTTCATTTGGTACATAGTTTGCGCTGGCAGCTGTCGAGTGTTCAGAGACATCCTTGTTAAAGCACTGGAGTGGCTTTATGATAATTCGCTTTTAACAATGTATATAATTAGCATTTCTTGTTGAAAGACAAAGAAATAAAACGAAAGTAAGAAAATTTCGCAGAGTTATCGCAGGCGAGATTTACGGAAAAAGCTTTTGAACAGTCTTCGAGCTCTCCAGGCGCGGGCACGTGTAGATAATGAATAATACCCCTTAAATATTCTAATTACGGTAGCGAAATGTACTCTAAGCCCATTCTAATGTTCGTATAAAATTTATTAGCGATGTTACAGAAGTTTCATGTTCTTTGCGGATCCGCTACCTACGATATTCGTAAGCCATTACACAGATTAGCGGGACATAGGATTTACCATGCCAGCAAGTTTACTTGTTTTATAAATTACCCCTTCACTAACTTCCAGCCGCCCGAGATCTTTTTATTAAGATCCCCGCATTATATACTGCTGCAAGGGGAAATTTTTGGAAATTACAAAGCGCACCGAAACCGTCTGCACCATCACTGTACTGCTGAGCGAATTATAAAGTTACAGATTTAACGGAGAGTGCAAAGTAAGTTTATGAAAACGCTACTTCCTTAGCCGCCAAATTAGCTGCGTTCGCAAATATCGCCGGATTGAAGGTAATTCTGCGGAATTGAACGCGATTTCTTCCTGGGGCGAATATAAACGCCCCATACAAAGACAAGCCTTCCTATTAATTATCATCAGCTAAGACCCGATTAAAAACGAACACGTCCAAAGAGGTGCCTTGTGATCAATAAGGAGATGCTGCCGTTTTATAGGACTCCTTTTTATTTAGAAATCCTCCTTGGGAAATTAAGACCGAGGGCCGCCATTCAGAGTTTAAATGCTTTGTACGCAGACTGACTTCGTATTTATTCCTGTATTCTCCCAGCAGTTTATATAGCCTTTTCAAACAAATCAATCACTTGTTTCAGCTCTGAATGTCTTTATTCAGAAGACAAACAGAAGGTCAGATGTAGCATCAGGATGTTTACTGTTCATTAAATTTGGGAATTGGTTTCCTTTGTGTACTCTCTCCACACAATAATATTTTTGGGCAATATTAACATCCATACGGCTGTCTCTTTGCGGCTTTTGCGTTTTAAGCGGAAAGTGTGTATAATTTGCGTAAAGCCCTAATTAAATTCACTAACCTTCGCGTTAGTCGACCGAGGGATACACCTCGTGATTATGCCGCATTTTAATGAATAATTTACATTTCCAGAAATGACAGAGCTATAAACAAGAAAACTCCCGCGGAATTATTCAGGGAAATCGTTTATTTATCGGCAGTAAGATTATCCGGTAAGTTATCCCAAGCTGCCTATTCTTGTTCCTGATGCAGTTGGCTGGCGAAGTTCACTCCCGGCTGTTTGGATAGTTCGTGAAAACGAACTTCCCAAACGCGGTATCTGTTTTCACGGCTAGAATATCAATGACACCGCAAGCGCTTCCCCTGCGTTGAAAGATACATTCTGGTTAAAGTTTTCCCAAAGAATTGAATGCAGCCCCGGAGACGATATTGAAATCACGGAATAAATCGCTACCAATAAATATGACAGTTAAAGTGGAATAAAAATCGCTTCAGCGAGCATAAATTAGTTAGATATATAACGCGATTCGAGAGCGCCGATAAAATTTTGCTCCGTGATTGACGCATACAGACAACAAAATAGCGCCGTTCCGATTCAGCGGATTTTTAAATGTACGCGAAAATTAAAAACCATTATATCGTGCCAAAATTATCGATGTAAATGCAGGAAAACCAACAATAGCTGCTATGGCTTCGGAAACTTCCACACTAATTCCCATTTGGTGTTTAAAACTGACCGAGCTGCCCATATTCTATCCGTTATGGTTTTGTTGGCTGGCCATAAAAACTCAACGTTTTTATTTCTCTCCTTATAGTTAGTAGTCCATGTGGAAAAATAATATTTAACCCGAAAAAAGTGCTGCGAGACAGAACACCAGAAAGTTTATGAACAGTCATTTGCTAAGTAGAGGTAGAAATTAGATCTGAATCTGTACAAGTGTGTTTCATAGCTTATTGAACTTTGTCATTCTTTTAGTCGGCATTTTCTAAATGTAAATAAACCAACAAAATTTCTAAAAGAGACAAAGGAGCTTTATAGTAGAATTAACTAGTAACCATCTTACTGGCGTAGTGAACGTGCATGCAGAAAATGCGAAACAATGCAATCATGGTTTTTCCAACATCTATAAGCTTTTCCTTGCAGTTTTTAAAAGGTCTTATATTTTTACGAAGACTGCAAAGTAGATTTACTGCTTCAAATTATTTAAAGGACTGCATAGAATTTCAAGAAGTGAAATTAACGGCGAAGAAAAAACAGAGATAACGATTGTTATCAGAAAATCCCCTTTTACCACAATAGGCTTAAACGGATCCGGTTGTCCACCGAGTTCGAGAAGGGAAGGAGGGGAGGGTCGTAGACTGAAATAAAAGGGGAGTTTCTCGCATTTGTCAAAATACTTGTACCTTGGAAGATTTTCGACTGAATTATTGTAATTTAAAAACGCTGCTATGCTGAGTTAGATGCCAGTGATGGACCTGGAGGCTGCAACTGGATAACCTCCTCGGCCATGAAATATTTGGGCGGTGTTCAATCTATTGCAATAAGATATCTGAAAAAGCCTGTTTGAATTCAGAATGCTTGGAACTCCACTGCACTTAACAAAATAAAATCATACAGTACATTTACGCGGATAGTATTTGAGCTTGGAATTGCTCTTTTGCCCCTATACAAACAGCTCTGGTGGTCGTAACCATTGCAGATCGCGACCGAGGAGATCTCACAGGACTACACATTGTGTAGCTGGCAAAAAATATCAACCTATAGTAAGAAAAGAAAAGCATTAATTTTAAATGTTCTATTACTACTTGCTTGTGGTGATAAGGAAAACATTTAATTAATATGTTCGTCTGACAAGATATTGCACGGGGAAACAATTTCGATGTATCGATGCAGAGTACTGAAGGAGCTACTTCACTGCAAACGGGGTTTTGCCTCAAAACTTATTTCACAATGTGCCACTTACTTACTAAAGCCCATGCATAACTGATTTACACATACAACACCCTATTACCCTACTTACATATGGCATATTGAAAATTGACGGTAAACACACATCAAATACCAGATAACAAACCATAAATCCAACTTAGGTTAAATGCAGTTCAGTCGAAAACAAAAGAAAAGTAACGAGCAAGGTCTTCGCCGCCAAAGTTGAGCGAGATTTGCGGGATTGCAACTTAGGCCGTTCGCTCAAAAATGGAAGTAAAATGGACAGATCCAAGTAGGTCGAAGGAGAAATTGTAATGACTGCGCACACGATGTAATGGCAGATCTTACAGGAGTGCGTCGGCGGGACGAGAAAAGTTGGATAGCGGCAGGTTGATGATTTTCTACTGGCAATTATCGTGAATCCACACGCGATGAACGGAAGATTTTATCCTGTAAATACATCCGTCGATCGATATGTAATTCCGCCGCGAAATTGAAAGACGAAACGGGATTCGAAATTGGGAGCAGGCTGCAGTTTGGTAAGCTGAATATATCCGACAATGATTCAGTCTTTCTTGCCGCATGCATTCAAAAGTCAGCGGCGCGGCGGTGGCAATTTTTAAACGGACCTACATGATGTGGATGAGACACAGGTGCCAGTTGATGTTAGAAGATTACTGAGACTAAAATTAGTAGCCAAAGAGGAAGGTATCGATTAGAGGAAGGTATCGATTAAAGTTGCAGACTTAATATAGATAAGGTAAAATAGAAAGTAAAATTTGAACAAAAAAGAAGCAGAATAGGTCATGGAAATGGAGAGATGCCTTTAAAAACGACACAGAAAGCAATGGTAGAAGTGGGGACGAAAGGCACACAGATAAAGCCGTAGCTAGAAACGAAACAGAAGATTTACTAAGACCCAGACCTATGTAGCCGACCGTCGAGGGGTGGATTATATTTATGCGCTGAGAACTACTAGTTATGATGGATCTATAATTCTCAGAATAGTGGAATTCTCTAATAGTAACTTACAGTAAACCAGTAAACAAGCCTGTACAGTGTAGATCTATGAACTCATTCTGAGGTTGCTATATGACAATGAGTCGTCAGTATGAGCAGTAAAGCTGGTTCAGATGTACAGCTTCGAGTTTTAGAACAGAGAATATGGGCTTCATTCCCACGGACTGCAATGACAAAAAAATAGCGCAGTAATTCCACTGATTCCGCAATCCGGTTTTGGCAACTGCCAAGGTCTCTGTTTGAACGGACAAGTAACTCTAAGGTAATGTGCTAGCCAGAGATTAATACTGCCGAATCGTTGCAAGTCTTCTGAATTGATCTTCTAAATGTTGAGCAAGTGCGATTGCAAGTACGTCTTTTCATATTGTGAACGTGTTACAGTAGAATTTAGGTGCAAAAATGGTAAGAGAGAGATTTGGGCCAGAACACTAGAAGAAAACAGGTAAGTTACATAAAAGTGTGAGCATTTAGTAACTAAATAAAATAAAATTTTCAAGACAAGATAAGAAAGCGTTTTTGCAATTATTTTTTTTTTTGACATTGACAATAGCACTAACGTATGTATCAACGTATTCAAAAATTGATGCTGAGTATTTAAATATTTATTTGGAATGTTGTTCCGTACTATCTAATTAACAAAAAACAATTCAAATAACACTTAAAGGTCCATTGCCTTCGATGGAAAAAATGTTCGTCTAACCTTTCGCATTTTAGTCTGAGCCATCAGATTGTCAATTTCCCGATTGTCTTTTAATTCCGCGTTGTAACTTTTGGTTTTCCTTCGGCCTCAGGCATTATCATAAAGGTTTCAAATTAATATTTCCCAAAAAGTTTCAATGATGCGTGCCTGTGGGACCTTTCTAGGATTATCATATCTAGCTACAACAGGGGTGTTATGAAGCTCTAACCAATGGGCGGATATTTTAGCGTAATGGCAGGAAGCTAGATCTGGCCAAAATATGATAAAATAGACAAATTTCGGAAGACATCTTTGAATATAAATGTTCATATCCACCGCCTCACCCTCATATTTCCGACATATGGACGTGCATTCCCACCGTTCGATAAGAGCACACCAGACCTAAACCTAGTCTTCAAATTTCGTTTTTGTCTTGATCTTAGGTAATTTGTAGAATTTTATATATCACTTGTATATGTTACAGTCAGCTTGTATAATCCAGTCATTTTATATAATGCTTAGCAAATCTAGGCAGTTTATAAAATTCATCTCTTAAGACTAGTTTTCATATAATGCATAGGGATTATCCATTTTCGTTAATGAACTGTAGGAATTTTATGTCATGTATTTTTTAAAGTAAAAATTAGCACTCATTAGCCAATGGGTTTAGTACGGGTGTATGCAAGCTCATTACCCTAACAAATTCTTTAGGTACCTATGACAGGCGAACTCATCATTGGAATCAGGCAGCGACCGGTAAACTCACCACCGGAGACATGCCAATGCATGTAAGGATGTATATGACGCACACAATCAAAGGCTGCAACTAACCTAAACAAGCTAGAGCCGGTTTACTTAACATAACCTCCAACATAAAACATAATATACATATTGCCTGCTACCTTGTGTCCACTATATAAAATGCCTAGGCATTCTATTTAATGACGACAACTTTGCCGGCGTTATGTTTGATATCGACAAACAATAAACAAACCGACTGGTATTTTAGGCAATTTATGAAATTACATAAAATGCTTAGTTATAATATAAAATGACTGAATTATACAAGTTGCCTGTAACATACACAAACCATGATTCCCTCTTATCTTCCAATGTAATCAATGATCGAAACGTCTATATCTTCACCTCGACATATGTTTACAATATCACGTTTTGGCACCTATCTAAGTGAACCGCATATACTTCTTCAAATTTCCAGTTTAAACGCCATCACTTCGTACACCATATGATAAACATAACTTGATATATCAAATATAAGCATCTTTAAACTTTTGTTTTACATGCCAACTAGATGCGGAGTTCTTTTGCGTTATGCACAGCCAACCAGTTTTCTCCGAAAACTTTTGTCACATTCATTACCTAAAAATGTATACAACGAAACGCATAGATGTACTTTTCCGTTAAAATCGTCTACCTTAACTGTTACCTGTGAACAGCATTTTGTTGAAATTTATATAAAGTCGTAGAAGATATTTCTTGTGCTTTCAATTTACCAGACTTTATAAATAGAAATCATTTGAATATAGGTAGCCGAAGTGATCACAGTGCAACTAAAAGAATTGTTGATTAAAAAGTAGCACAGTATAATTACGTAACTAATTTATTGCACTTCATAACAATTGCTGCTAACCATTACATCTTTCAAGGTAAAGTCATTATTTTATTTCAACAAACTCAAATGTCGCCGACAGTTATTTCAAGCAACTTTTTAAACGGTTGTTTGAGTCTGTATTCAGAAATTATACGAGGTGTCTCTAAAAAGTTCGGTGAATGCTCCGATATCTCACCAGAAATGGGCCAGACATGCGCGCGCATGGTAATGCATATTGGTATACATTTAGAAGTTGCATGTAGTGGGCTATGCAGGTTGCAGCCAAGGTTAACCAGGTGCTGGTGGTCCAACGTCGTCAGTGTGAACCGTACTGTACCAGTGCAATGGAGCAACGCGTTAACATGCAGTTCTACTAGTAATTGGGGAGAACAATTTTCATCGCCTTCTTCGACGAAGATGGCATCATTCATCGTGAATTCGTTCCTGAAACTCACGCCAAATGCGTGCCAGCAACCGTTTCAAAACTTTCTAGTAGAATGCGGCGTTTACAGTTTGATCTTCAGGAACGAATTCACCATGAATGATGCGATCTTTGTCGAAGAAGGCGATTAACATTGTTTTCACCAATTTGTAGTCAAACTTCATGTTAACGCTTTGCTCCATTGTACTGTGACACTTCGATTCACACTGACGACGTTAGACTGCCAGCATCTGGTTAATATTGGCTGCCAACTGTACACCCCAAAAAAAAGCTTAAGGCCATTTCAATTTCTCCAACTGGGGGCGGGCTGCTATAGGCACCTTTCGTCCCTCTTCAGCCAAGAACGGGAAACTCGGGATGGGTGAGAGAAAGGAGGGTGGAGACTGGAAGAAAGGTCAGAAAAGGTGGATAAATACACCCCCCCCCCCCCACTATAAGCCACTTCTAAATATATACGACTATATGTATAACCATGCGCCCGCACGTGTGGCCCATTTCCGGTGAGATATCGGAGCATTCACCGAACTTTTTAGACACACCTCGTATATTTAAAAACTATAGATGAATCGCCCTGATATTATTTCCTTAATTCTAGAGTGAAACTGAATTGTTAACGCAGAACAGTTTATAAGTATAGAATACAATAAAGTCAATCGGAAATATTAAAATAAAAATTCTTATATAAATTGTGTAAAGTCACAACAGAACATCTTTCGACAAACAATGGAAACAACGCCCTCCATACAGCAGCGACAAAATTATAACTTAAAAGTAAAAGTAATTAGCTTGCTATTATTCTTAATTTTTTTAATGAACTTGTACTGGTTCTAGCGAAGTGAACATGGTTTCCTAGAAATCCATAGCAAGGATAAAACGCGATTTTAATAATAAGAACCTATCTATGTCATTCTTTCGAAGTGTAAAAGGCAGTTAACTTATAATAATGGGTTTACATTAAAGCAAGGTGAAAGCAGAGTCATAAAATGATTTAAAGATCAGATATGCGAAATTAGCCCTTCTAATAGGAGCAACAACATGTTTATTCCAACACGGGTCGCCTGTAATTATAACTTCTAAATCAACCTGTTGTTAACATGACCCTCGTGGAAATTGCCCATTGCAGCCCTAAGTTTGGGATCGGTTGTATTGATGACAATTAGAAGGCGTAGGCGGAAGAAACATAGTATTGTCGTGGGCCTACTTATTAAACTGGGTACTTTTGAAACACCCACTACATAACAACTTAATCGGCTCGTGTTGATGATTAAGTGTTTTATATCAGTTTTTTGTAAATCTATAAAAGTTTGCTAAGGTTGAGTAACATCTAAAAAATGTTTTTGAAGCCAACCAAAATATGGCAATTTTAGTACCATTAACCCGAAAAGGAAGCGGTATTTAAAACTTTAAAATTGCCCCTAAATTTCAACTTTTATTTACAAATTCTTTTTTAATTTTTACTGCTCCATAATTCTGCTATCAAGGAAAGCTTTTATTAAATTTTTATCTCATTCGTGTACGTTATCTCGCCACTGCTGCTTTTTAAACACAGTGAACTGATTCCTGCTGTACAAACTGACAGGTCTCACATTCAGAGTGATAACAATAGCTTCTGTTCGGACCGTTTGAAGGGTTGTACTTTTATTAAACTCTTTGGTTGCTATTCATGCTCATCCAGTTATTAACGCTCTCGTACAAGACAGCAGTGAAATCATTTCAATTTTCTAGAACACGTGGATACTCTAATTCGAAACAGAACATTTACGCCGAACCATTCCATATTCAATATTGTAATAAGGCGCTGTTTTGTTTGTTTTTATTAGTACTGAATTTAAAATTTTACGGTGTCCTCAATAATAATAAAACTGACAACGCCACTACAAGAAATCTCGACTTCCCAAAAATATAGATATGTGGCGGAGTGCTACTAAAATATGGCAGTTCAGTGTGCTTGCCACTCGTCTATTTGGGGAATTGACGCTCTTTATAGGACCGCCAACCGGTGCTATACAAGGGCTACAGGCGTTAAAATGAAAAAGCACGAGTTCTTTGATTTCATATGCCGAATAAAACATGACAAGAATTCAAAATTGTTAGAAACTCCAAGCAGATCGAGCCTAGGGCTGATAGCAAAATGATCTTTACTGGTTCAGTGAGACATCCATTTATATTTCCATAAAGTTTAAAGTTTAGATACGGAGAAGTCGAAGCTCAGTAATGCTGTTTTAGCTTTCAAATGTCGTAGGAGACTGCGACTAAGCAATGGGCGCGCTTGTATAAAAAATATTTTTTAAGCTGAAACTATTTGATTACCATGATTAGTAATTTGCGATACAAGTGCGTAAAGCTACTCTTTAGGCACGAGTGGGGTAGAGTTAAAACGCGAGTGAGCGAGAGTTTTAAGCCCCGCGAGTGACTAAAGATGCTTTACGCATGTGTATCGTACAATATTTTATCTACGATAGAATCTAGAAAACACGGTAAATATTAAAAAAACCAGCAACCGGTCGTAATTTTGCGTGTTTAAAATTTTAAAACACGTTGCCACTGACAACGTACCTAATGAAATCTTTTAAACATGTTATTAAACAGTCATTTTACAAACTTAAAACTGCCAAATAAAAGGCAATTTTACACACTGTCGTAGATAAAATAATTTACCATACTTGTCATTCTAGAAAGTACTAATTTGGGCAGTTAACGAACGAATTCTATATACTCTGCGCAAACTTGGTTTAGTAGATAAAACTGTATGAGTTATATAATTTAACTTTTGATATATGATAAGCTGGTAGCCTATTTAGATTTCGTAGTGAAGTAGTTAAAAAATACAATGCTTTGACTTTCGATTCGGTGAAGTACATCTGACGGCGTCCGCAAGATAGAGAAGTTCGTTCATTTTTGTTATAAATAAAAATAAAATCCTACTGCAAGGGAAAACGTGAGTTCTAACATATCCAATAATAAGTACTAAGTCAATATGCAACCTGAATAGAATGATGCAAATATTCGAAAAGTGCATCGCTGTGTAGCTCAGGCCACGCTGATCCTTAGCAAAATTGGCTCTTAGCTTTTTTTTATTGTGCATGATATCAAACGTGCTTTATCTTTACATGTTATAATTTTTCAGCCAATGCAATAAGTTTTATATTTCCAGAAACTTTGCATATCTACACACAACTGCCCTAACATGATATGTTTTTCGGATTTTTTCCACTGTCTAGGGTGTAAATCACACAACGTTTCGGGAGTTTTTGATCTACTCCCGTCTTCAGGTGTTCCTGGTTAGCCCTAACATACTGTGTATAATAAAAACCCTTCTTTTTTATCTACTATTACAATTTAATTTAATTTAACCGAAAAGTTCTCGTATTATCCTTCCTTGGTTTCTGATAAATTGTAGATAAGACACGGTGTTCTTGTCGGTCACTTGTACCACTCTGAAACCAAGAGGTTGACAAGGTCTCGGCTATCTCTTTTAACCCTCGGCAGCATATGGCAAGGTATAAGGATCAGGCTAAGAAATGCTTCGGGCTTTTACAATTGAACAGTAGATTAATAAAAGAATTGGGCGCCATGTCGTTACTCACAACAAATAAAACAAACCTAGCTAGCAAAATAAATCAACATCTACCTTGTAAGCTTGGCTGTATACCTCAATCTAAATGTAGTAAAGCGAAAACCAACAGATACAAACAATAACAGTCAAAATAATATTTAATATCCAGCACAAACAAATTAAGGTGGCGTCACTCAACTTACACACACATGTAATTGCATATTGGGACAAAACACCATTTTAAAAACCTTCAAATCTAAGTAGCATATCAGAACTCGCTAGCTATCGCTTAAATTACAACTTCAGGCTAATACCTGTGCAATTGCAAATGACATAAACATATAATGCCAAGGGCGCTATCAAAGATATAGCATACGCGCTATTTCAGCAATTTCGAATTATTTAACTACTCAAACATTTTCGATAATAACAAGTGAACCAAAGATTGATTTGACATTCTCAGTTTGAGTTGCTAAGATCTTGGTAAGAACTGACATAAGTTTGCGGCATCATGCCTTTGTCGATAAAAAACAGAGCTGATAATGGAATGTACTCACAGTTTAATTAATGATGAAGTCCAGCAATCAGCAGGGGAGTCCTGTTCGTTCCATTTTTCTATAAATACTCAAAGTCAACTGACTGTATGATTCGCAGAATCCCAAGGTCGACGCACGAAAAAAGAACTAGCATCAAAAGGAAGGAAATTCCTGGCTACGTACAGGCGCGAATTCGGGAAACTGGTTAGCTCAAGGAAGAGCCAAAACGTTAGCTCCGGGATTCTGAATTTAAGCCTTCGTGACAGCCCAAGTAGCTGATTGATTTGTGAGTCAGTACTAGTGGTTTCTAGCCCATACTAAACGGCCTAAATATTGGAAAATAAGAAAACGAAATTATGCACGAAAAAGCATTTTTACCTATGATGTTTACGGCTTAATTTAGAAGACGCATTGCAGTGATTTCGATGAGCTGAAGCGCAGTGCAATCCAGCCCATATAAGCAAAAATAATTCTCAAAGAATAAAATTAGAAGAAACGCTCTTACAACGCTGGAAGTGCGCCCGCGAACAATGCTACAAGCGGCTTCGCTTGCTAGGAAAACAAGATCGCCTCTCGAAAAATCAATACTATACCAGCTCTTGCACTGTTTTCACAGCCAACGCGGATCGAAAATCGACAACAAGATCAGGCCCGAAAATGTGCAGCTGTTTATCGCTTCGCACTCACGCCTGCTGCGATTAGCTTGAATTCTCTTGCTACAAAATATAGCTACAAGGTGGTCCAAAAATGGGTGTTCAATGCATTAATGCGCTTTTGAAATAAATTTAAACTGGGCCTTACACACTTGATTTGCTTTTTTATTTATGCCTTAGTTAAACATATACTACTACATCTTGAGCCTTTTTTACTAGATCAAACATTTTCATAGCACTATACCGTACGTTCTGAAGGTTGAAACGGAAATCTGGTTACCTTATTTGTTTACTTCCATGTTTATATTTATAGCCAGCTGCTTGTCTTTTAATTTTAATGATGCTTACGTATTTTAATTTAGCTTAAGGAAAGGCTTTAAGATCCGCTCCTGTACGTTCATCGTTTAAATTTGTATTCAGTGGCGTGTGCCAGGATTTTCAACTTAAGCATCTTTAGCGGGGGACAATTTATTCGTCTTCGGTCTTTGCCTAAGGGGGCACTGTCGTGAACGTTCCGAACTAAATTCCACCTGTGGCGAGTTAAATAAAGTGGCTAGAACTCCTGCGGTGAATAATTTGATTGCTCTTCAAGGAAGCGTTGCAACACTACAAAAGGTGTTTCTGAAAAGTTAAGAGGATTTTGTGCCGTCAGTAGACAGAACGTCGCCAAAGCAAGAAGCGAGAGGCTTTCCCCTTATGTTCGTGTAGAACTCACATATCACTAATTCTAGTGATGTCATCCAGGGCGAGTTTAATACGCAACGTAGTAACTCTCAGGGCTAAATTTCCAGTTGAATTAATACTGAAAATGTTTGCAGCTATTCGATAAGTGTTTGCATTCAGCCGTACCGTATATCAACCACCAGCCTTTGGCTTGCGGCAAGCTCATTAGCAGAATTTATTGTATTTTCTCAGTTCTTTCTTCACTAGCAACATTTTCCCGCAGCTAAAATCTGTAAACATCTGCTAATATGGTTATAGTGTTATTCTGTATTCTTAGAAAGTTCTAGAATATTTTCTTCCAACATTTCTGCTTCAATTTTGAGAAATCCTGAGTGTGCTTTATGTTATTTCTTTGATTGTGACTGGTCATTACTTGGTGGGCGGATTGAATCTCAAAGCAAACAAATTTCACCATGATTAAAATGCGGAGAGGTATGGTTCGTGTCACTTATACTCTAGCGATTTCTTGAATTTACACGATGAGAGCGGTTGAAACAAATGTAAATTTCTAAATGGGGCACCTGTAGTTGATTAACATCGCAACTACAAGATTTCTATTCTTTTTTCCCTTCATAGATTAGATCTTTGGCTTGTCACTGATATAATTGGTAATGACCATAAACTACTTTTTCGTATAAGATAAAAAGTAATCTTCAACCCTATTGCGAACAATCATGAAGAAACTGATAGGGGAAGTCTATAATCGTGTTGATGATAATTGCCAAACTATTTGCTATTGTGTTTCTGTTGTAATTAAGACTTGCATTGCTTTGAGTCAAAGATCGGTATGTAGTAGTTGTTGGGTTGCTGCTTAAGGGGTGCTAGTTTATGAGTAATGTGATAATACAGAATTAAATGTAGACTAATTCGTAAATTAAGCAAAATCATACATAAGATTCAATGAGCATTCTATATATCAAATTTAATCCATCTCGTTTAAAGCATTTCAATGAAGACATCCTCGTTAAGAATATAGAGTCTTTCCTTGGAGGCAATCTGATAACCTATTGTATGTTCTAAATATAATATAAAAGAAACTGTGCAACATTCTATATTGTTTAAAATATGAAACTAAATTTTGGATGTTTCACATCTTGATATAGACACTAAGGTTCTATATGGTTTTTAAAATGTTTGGTTAAGATTACCCAATTTCCTCACACAGTAACGGATTATATGGTGGTCGCATGATGAGCCAAAGGGAAATTTCTGTTTCTGGCAATTCAAGTTTATTTTTCTACACTGTTATTTTCGGTTTGAGCACTCGCTTTCTGGTGATAATTTTAAATTAAAGTTAAATTAATTACATTATAAATTCTAAAATAGTTTATACAGTAGCACAAAATTAATAAATTTTTACCTTTATATTTAGGTTTCTTTGTCGCTAAGCTAATTTATACTACTCCTACCAAATAGTTTGGACATTTCCTGCCTCGGTGCCTATTACTCTAATTAAGTATTATAGAATGTAACTGGAAACCATTTTCCATGTGCTTCATTAGAACTCTAGAGTACACAATAAATTTTCAGTTCATGATATTTGCGCTACAAAACTGTATACACAAACCTGAACTGAGCTATTCAAATATTTGAACATCCCATTTCTCCATTTTCCATTCCTGCAATTTTGCGACTGATTAATAATTTTTATACAGCTGCCAAAAAATGCGTGTTAAAAACGATAAATTCCTTGTTTTTGACTAAGCGAACGCGTTACACTGTTTACTTTTCATTCATTGTTGTTTATTTTGTGTAGCTGTGACGACAACTCACTGAAATATCGATTTAAACGTCATTACACGATAAAAACCTGAATTGAATATTTAAACGTGTTCAAAATAGCGATTACAGAGGAACGCTGTCAGAATATATTAGACTCATTGAAATAAAATTTGTCGTATACCTGAACGAGAACGTTGACATGTACGCTGATCTTCCGGTCTTTTCCCATTTCAACTTTCAGGTTCGGAGCGATGTGTGGTCTATTTATGTTTACCGAAAATAATTACATCTAACTTTGGGGCCACAGGTTTCCCCGTTTTTCATACGAAACGTGTTCCTGATATAATTTTTTTATTGATCTTACAACTGCACTGCATCAAATACGTATAACTATAGAACTTGCTTTTTCTGATGCTCTTCTTATTTAATTTTGCCATAATTCAATGGTTACTTTGACTAGTTTGCACTGGTATGTCAGTCGTGACTCTAAGCCATGGTAACATATTTTACGCTAGAATGTGTTGGGAAGAATTTTAATATGATATAGCTGTAGCATGTGTTGGTGTGTTGGTGGTGGTGATTTTATAATTGTTCCCTGGACAGACAAACCGGCAATGCAAAAAATAGAGGCCTGGGATTTTTTATTTTTATTTTAACAGTAGCTGAGCTGATATAAATGAAATGTTGCTTATAGTAATAGTTAAACCAAACTATCTAAATACTATTAACGGCGATCGATCTACATATTGTAGTGGTCAATACCTTCTATAACATATTCACCTGCGGGGCATAATCTGGTGAGACAGAATATTCCATGACATCTAAACAGCTGTGACTCCTTCATCCGAAAACATTTTGGAGAGCTACTTTTTGCTACATCGTTAAGACCAATTCCAAATTTTCCAGTAAACTTAACGAGTTGCCAGTATCTTCTGTCGTCCCAATCTTCTTCGTACAAGTTTCGCTCACTGCCTTTCGCACGTCTTCCTTCCATGTTTCTCTTTGTCTCCTTTCCCTCCTACCTATTCCATTATATGGATGATCATGCTCTTAAGACCAGAGCCATACCAATTGCTTTTGTTGTACTTTTTTCATGATTATGACTACATTTACACAGCAATGTAACGCTGGTGTTATTTAAACCGTTGTTATTAAAATTCGTGTAAAACGTGCGTTTACACAAGGGGTGTTATACAGGCGTTAAAGTGTACGTCGGTGTTAGCGTGGTGTTATCTAAAACCTCGTCGCAGTGTGACCAACTGCTTCGACATTTTCCATCTGTAACTGTCAGATGCTGTCTGTTATTATAAAATTATAAACATAACCGCTATAACCTACAAGATTAATAACACAGCTGATACAATTCAACGGAGTCATGTTGGTGTGGTTGACAACTGCGACTCAGAACAACCAACCGTCTTTACAATTATGCTGGTAGTCCTGTTTCAAAACGGGTGTAAGTCGAAAGTATCCATTTACACGTACATTTTACACCCGATTACTAACGTCACGCCTCTTGGCGAAGTGGTGTGGCGTTAGTAAACCGGTTCTAGTAAAACCGGTGTTAATCCCCATTTTGACTACAATTTACACCGGTGTTAACAACAACCGATGTTCTAACACCTGTGTTAGCGGACCGTGTAAATGCAGTCATTGTTTTCTCTTGTTTGCTCTACGTTTTGTAATAGGAGAAGCCTCTTTTGAAACACGCCACAAGCTTAATGTTGGTCGACTAGTTAGTGAAAAGGGGTGGGTGGGTTGTATACCAAAACAACAGGAGCTGGTTCGCGATCGTCAAAGTAAAAATATGGAGACTGATAATGGCTATTGTAATGGGCATCAAACAGTGATGTAATGGGGAATTAGACAAGGGAAACCTTCCAAAGCAAAGATTCAACTTAGCTTTCCCCGTGTTTCCCCCGAAAAGAAGCTTATCTTACTTCAATGAAGACGCGTATAATATTGTGCTTTACAAAAAATCAAACAGTATAAAATCTGAAACGACCACATACAAATAAATACATTTTTGTAGGACACAGTTACAAATATTGAAATCCGCAATAAATTAGCTTTAATCTGCCTGCATGGGTGACATCACAGCGATATACAAGCTACGTAAGTCAGTGGTGATGGCCTAATGGCAAATCCGTTACCGATTGCAAATAGCGATCTACACACCCAACTGGGGCTGCGCTCAAAGTTATGGTCCATTAAGCGATCAGCTGTTAATATATTTCACACATGGAATTATTCTATCACTAGCCTTTAGCCCACCATATAGGCGACCTTACTGTAACTAACTTAATTTATGAATTTTCTAAATTTCTTTGTAAATAAACACATTATAGGAGAAAATATTCTTTTCTCCAACCACACGAATAAGACGCCATATTGTCTAATAATTTTGTATAAAAAGTAAGTCATGTCGGGATGTTCACCAATTACCTTGGCAACTGTACCCTTTTCGATTCATATTTGCACTAGTACAAAACTGGACGAAAGATAGGGTTTTACATAGTAAATTGTAAATAAAAAACAAACGCGTCATCAATATTCGGAAATCGCCGTCGTTTTTGTTTATTTTTCCTGTATAATGATAGTTTATTAGCGCCATGAATGTTCTACAATGTTTGATTCTAAATAATAAGTCATATTACCGAATTTATGAGTAGTTGGAAAAAAATAGTATGTTTCATTCGTACAAGAAAATGCATTTTTGTACTCATGACTTCAAAATTTATATTTCCCAGTCATTCCCGATGCGCCGAAAGTTACTTTTCCCGCACTGCGGTGCTTATTACTTTCTAATAAAAACTAGGGCAATTGTGTGTTCTTTGTAAACAAACACCAGAGGAGCTGTAAACGTCGACAAAAGGTAACAGGTGCCTAGGATACGTATAAAAGTTCAGTGATTTGTGCTGTCAACACATTAAAGTTGTAAAACAGTAAATAATTTTTTTTTATTTTTAAAAATATTTTCAGTTATTCGTTACAAAAAACATTGTGCCTAATTTTTTCGGGAACAATTTTCCCGAACTTGCTAGGTAAATAACTATTTCGGGACGTGTGAGGCTCGCTGGACTCCGCTGCGCGTCGTCCGGCGATCTGTCTTACTTGTCCCGAAATCATGCATTTTTTTGTACTAATGAAACAAATAACTATTTGTACTCATGACTGCGAAATTTATATTTCCCGGCCATTCCCGATGCGCCGAAAGTTACGTTTCCCGCACTGCGGTGCTTTTTACTTTAAAACAAAAACTAGGGCAATTGTGTGTTCTTTGTACATTTTTATAATTGCCGTTCTTTGGTTTAATTGCACATCCAAACCCCAGAGGCGCTGTAAACGTCGACAAAAGCTAACAGGTGCCTAGGATACGTATAAAAGTCAACTCAGTAAAGTTGTAAAACATTATTTTTTTAAATTTTTTAGAATATTTTTAGTTATTCGTTACAAAGAACATTCTACCTAACTTTTTCGGGAAGAATTTTCCCGAATTCGCACTACATGCAGCACTCCCTTCGGTCGTGCTTCAAACAAAGTGCCCATTCGGGAAAATTACCTAACTATTACCTAACAAGTTCGGGAGGCTGTTCAAAATAATGTACAACTGATGAAAATATCGTAATATTTCTAATATTATTGAAATCGTGAAAGGAAACACTCAGTAATGCAAATTACATTAATTAGTATAGAAAAAACATAGTAATCGGTAGGAATCAAATCTATGCTCACAGAGGGAATGCACGTTGCTTTATTAAGGACACATTGCTGACGTAAGGAAGTATTGCCAATTTCGGACGAACTGCGTCTGATCGGTGATGATGCAAACGTGGCAGATGTATTAATTTTTTTCTTGCATTATTTATTCTTTTGCTAATCATGTCATTGCATCGCTCAGAATCGTGTCGAGTTTTGTTTCCATGTAGAAATAGTTGTTTCTGTGTGTTAACTATGTGTTATCTTCCATATATTCATACCTTTTTGGTTTGCTGCCAATCCACAGTCATCTCCCCTGCCAAGGTTCTTAATTATCTATTCAATGTCTTCGAAATCTTTCGGGATTACTACTTCGTCGTCTCCGCAGTGTAACGTAAATAGTGTGCAGTTGCCTATTGAAATACTAATTTGTCTATATTTTCTTCTCGATAGTTTTTAATATTTTCCCTTGAATTGCCCTTTCTTTGCATACATCCCTAATGTCCTTTCTTGCATATGTTATAATCACGTTTATAAGAAGCCGCGTAGGGTAAGTGGTAAGCGGTAAGAGGCCTGAAGTTTTCCGCAGCCTTGGCGATTGGAATCGGTGAGGTGAGACCATTCACAGTTGGGCACCAAATTAACTGTGATGGACTCAGAACCACAGACCTAAGATATAGAGTAACAAGGTAAACACATCACCATGACACACACCTCACACAATGATTGCTACGCATGCACAAAATGCGCGCTCCAACTTTGTATCCCGAATTCCGGGCAAGTTGAGCATTTTACCGCCAGATGCAAGCGTATAAAGCACCAGCCTCTACACCGTAAGGTAACACGAGATTATCGATAATACATACATATATACATAATCACGTTTATAGGATATTCCGTAAATCCTTTGAGCAAACATGTAACAGGTCCCTGTACAGTTTTGTGAAACCCATAAATGCAGGATGGGCTCATCTCGTTGTAGCTGGCCGTTTTTCTATAATTTGTGTAACATGTAGGCTCTTATAGTGGGCGGTATTAAAATATAGCATCACATTTTTACAGCGTCTTGGTAGTACTCTAAGAGATAATATTACAACGAATTATTACGTGCAAAAACTGCATGTTGTAACCAAATAAATTTCAACCCCAAATCTTACCCTATATAGCAGCTGGTAAGATACCCGTTAACTTATGAATAATATAATGCTAGAGTGTGCATAGTTCAAACCGAATCAAAATATCCAATCGTTGCAAGTACAACATTAATGGATGGGTGCCGTGTTCTTTCAAATGACTAAAAGCACCACGATGGAGCCACTTGAAGCACTTATGCTGATCGATTAAGAACAACACAAAAAGCACTAATAAAGGAAAATCATATACTCAATAATAACGTTTATATTTAATTTTTAAGTATACGTATTGATACGGTTATTAAATGATAAAGCATTCAATAACTACAAAAATAAAAGGTAGCTTAAAATATTGTTCCTAAAAGGAGTTATGGTTTCGTTTTATCATTGGAATTTCGGCTTCTTACAACGGCAGTTGCAAATCATTTGTAAATAGTCCAGTTTTGGTTGCATTTGTAATACGAATTATTACGGACTTGTCTGAAAGAGGTAATTATTGTTATAAGATGTAATCGAGTGGTTTGGTTCTTACATATTTGTATTTGAAGACATACTCAATGTAACACTATTAACCTATGACAATTATAAAAGTCATAACAAGTAATAAAAGAAAACTGTATTACCATTTGTTTTATAACCATTGGTTTTGGCGGGTAGTTTTTAAATAACAGAACAAAGGGGAGTTGTAAAAAAATATAATTGGAATTGACACAAGTCCTATTTGAAATCGAATGTAATAGTTAATACTAGAAGTGATTGTACTGGTATGTACCTGTTAATATTGTCATACATCTAAAGAGTGTGATAGACAATTATTAGTGCGAAAATAAAAAACTTAATGTGTGCATCGATTACTACACAAGGATGTGCTTTCAACCATAGCGAGATCTGACGAATAAAAGAGTATAGAAGATAGAGAGCTTGAAGAAAAAAGCTTAAAAAGTGAGTCTAAAATTATAAACAAACAGTGAAATTAATCTAAAATTGATTTTACTGATATTAAGTATTATCAAATATTATTATTAAAGGTGTTAAACGTATGATAAAAGCAGTTATTGATTATTTAATAAATACAATGGTCTTATATTATAGTTATTCATGGTTCATGTCTTAATCTGATTTTAATAGTAACCCTGAGGGAGACAGTTGAATAACTAATACCCTGCGGGTATATATCCTAGGAATTTCGTATAATCTATCTTTTTGCACAATTTCCAGTCACTTATAGCAAACGCTGAATATTTTTAAAACTTTAGTCATATTGCAAAATATCTTGCTATATGTATCCATAAACAAAACTTTCCGGAATACTTACGAAAGCGACGACTACATACAACAGCTGAGTCAAATAAAGATCGTCAACGTTGACAAAGGTTGATACAGCAAACCGATTAATCACACTGATAAGTAAATTGGTAAATCGCTAAACTTATACTGTGTTAAATCTGTAAGTACTTTAACGCTATTCCATCAAATCGACTAACCCCTCAGTTATTATAAGGGCCTATAAATGTAGTCATAAACATTTAAATGTCCATTTAGAGTGTAACCATCTTCTCAATACAATAATATCCAAATGCAACAAACTAACAAAGCTAATTACTGCAAGAAAATGTGTTTAGAATGTTTTTTATACACCTTTTGTTTACAAATTTTTATCAACAACCACCTAGCTTTTGTTTTTTACCAACAAGTTTCTAGAGATACGAAAAGCTCTACAAATTGTCAATATCGTGAAATTCCTGTAGCAATTTCTGAATGTCACCAAACTAACTCTAACTACCCTTTATTAGTCTTACTTGGCATAGAAAATCAGCCTAAGGAAAGACATAAAAACTGGAATAAAATTGATGACGTTGCAGATTACACAAGTTACAATAAATTTTAGAAATTTCTCCCTTCTGCCAGAATACAGACCTTCGCTTGTAATCTAATTGTCGTACTCTTTCATATATCCTTGCAATGTTTCAAATACTTCGAAATGCGTCTTGAATGCGCTACCAAAACTCGGCTTTGGTTTCTATTACTTGCTCTTAAATACCATTTTTCACGTGACTCCATAAATAATATCGGATATCCGGTATGCTGGGAACTCGTTTAATTGCGTTGAAACCAACGCCGCAAAAATAAATCTAAAATGAGGTGGAGTGTTATCGTCCAGAAACTTATTAATTGTCTATCCATTTTCGAACACATATTCATTGAAAACTTTTTTACTTATTGGATTCTCCTAACTTGCTGTAAAGTTTGACCTCATGTTTTAAAAACTTTCTGTATTTACTATTTAGTGTCTGATCAATATTATACATTTTCTCTGAGATAACATTCCGAATTCGAACTTTCCGGTCAGGAACCTATAGGTGTGTTATTTCTAGTAGATATTTAAGATCTCCCGATCGGATGCCTAGCGAATTCCGGATCGAGCAGAAAATCCGTTAACGAATTTATTGGATAGATCCGAGTAACAGACTTAAGTAACGGATTTTGGATAATCTGGATAAGAAGGGATACTTGCAAATTCGAAATCCGCATTTTACGATTGAATGCATTTGAACCTCGCAATTTTTATGCTGCGTTGTATACCCTCAATATATATGCTGAAAGGATGAAAAAAGACTACCACAAGCTCTTTTCAGCTTTAATATTCAGATTTCCCATCCTCACCTTTTTTTGAGTAATTAGTAACTAACGGGAGATTAAAGTGCGAGAAGCCTACCGTGGCGTAGCAGTACAGAAGCTTAATAAGATTTGCAATCGCATTTAACGGAAAATTTCTCCGAATTGAAAACCGATAGTGCACGTACCCTAAAATTGAAAAGTTTCTGCTTCGCGCGGCCATAAACTAAGGCAACCGTAAATAAGCTGCAATAAGCAACAAAATTGGGGGTTTAAGATAAAACCTATTGTTAATAGAATAGCTTTCAAATATAGGCATCCCCGAGCGAATCGAAAGGATTTCCAAAAGCCCCTGAAAAATTAAAATAGCAGCTGTTGTGAAACCCGGGCCCTTTTCGCCGGAAAACCGCCAAGCATTTTGCAGAGTCGGTCTGAATTTCTTATTATCTCAACCCGGCGTTTAATTTCACACTAGTTTCATAATTAACTGAAGGAAAGCATTATTCATGATAGCAGTACGACAGTTTGTCATGCCATCTGCTGCGAATTGTGTTATAAATGAATTTTACTCACGTAGCATTTAAAGAGAACAATTCTATTGTGACGGCTCGCAGGTAACATTGTTAGAATTTGAAAAGCGCACAGAGCGAGGAAATTTTTGCTGACGGCAATCGCTGTGTTGGTGCAACATGGACAAAATGCAGTTTTGTTCATTGTGGCCGGGCGTGACACTGATGAGCCAACCCAAAGATTTACATGCTGAAAATGCTAAAAGCGGTTTAAAGGTTTACACTTCGTATTACCATAAACATCTCTGATTGCCGAGCATAGAAATTCCGTCTCAAATCTCAATAAAACTTTAGCCCTAACAGAGGCATTGTTTTCGATAATAAAATCCGCATCCTTCTCCCTGTATCTTTCTGTCCTAATCAAACCTATCTGCGTGCAGGTCACATATCTGTTCCCCAACACTTTTCTTAACTTGACCATCCCTGCGATAAAGGGCATTACTGTACAGTATATCAAATAAGTTGCCCGAAATAAAATTTGCTCCTCTTGGTGGAATTATTAAATAATACTTCTCGATCGTTGGCGCTCCACGTTCCTACCTTTTGATAAGTACTCGTGGGAACACATAACTACTCGAGGACGGAGCTATTACTTCAATATTTTATGATGATGATACAGAAAACTCTTGTGGCCTGCATGAGTTGCTAAATAAAAAATATTGCTATGTAACGGTCAGTAAGCATTTCATGTGATTTTTAAGTTGTTTCTTAGGACACAATAAACGTATGACTGTAGGACAACCATTTTTAAGAGAAGGTCGCTATAATGATAATGTCAACTGACGTATTTAATAGAATTTTTTATTCAGATTTAGATACCAATCGGGTGTTTTAAAATAGTGTGTTAGATTGCAAAATCAGTAAGTGCATTTTAACAAGTCGAGAGAAAAATTTAGAAAAACGAGACCCGAAGCGTCAGTATTTTCTTTACAGTCCAGTTACTACCACTTAACTGTTGCATACCGTAAATATTTTTGCTCAATCCAAAATCACGCATATTCTGAGAATTTCGAATTAATTTGTTATGTTTTAACGCTAACGCCTGCAGCAAATTATAAGTTTTACATCAAATAATGTATTTAATTTGTACATAGCTCATTTCGGCACAATCAAGCGTTCCATCTAGTTAACAGTCGGGCCGGTGATAACAAAGCAGGCACCCGCTATGCGCGAGTCACAGAGAAGCAAGCACGGCGCCGACCCCACTTAATTGTATCTGGAGCGAATGCATCGATAGCGCGGACCGAAGAGTATAAAAGAAGATTCCGCCGTGGTATCAGCTGTCTTGAGTCTACCAATCCTGACCAGCAGCTGCTTCCACCTGGAAGAGCTTTTCGCTATGGGCCCGCTGGGGCCTAGTCCCTATTCCTGTCCGTGATGCCGATTCTCCTGAACTCTCCTTTTCCTGCAACCTCTTACCTGACTGGGTCGTCCGTCGTGACAGATGAATTGTCTCACTTAGAGCTAACCTTCCGTACCTAGCTTTATCATGAAGCGAAGCTTCCCAGATTTAATTTCTGTCGTGACAGCTGAACTGTCTCACGAAATAAAATCGTCAAGGCTTAGCTCTATTGTGATAGCTGAACAGTTTCATACGGTGAACAGCTAAAATTGATCAATATATCCTCTGTTTCTACGACAAACTCTGGCGCGACGACCAACTTCACCGAAGTGGTTGCACACTCAAAGCATCTTAAATAATAACATACCTGTACTCCGCTTGTTGGGAGACCTGAAGATACTGCCCGGAACCGTCCAAAGGTGTATTGCACTTCACCGGCCGGAACCCGGGAACGTCCGCCACATCCCAGAGAATTTGCACACCTTGGAACTACCACGACCTGCACTGTCTAATGCACTGCCCGTGAACACCAGGTATCGTGTAATTGTGTTTCACGAATATTCTTACAGACCGCGAAATGTAAACAAACCTCCATATCTTCCGGCTCACCTATAGTCTAGTGTGGGCTGTTTTTTTGGGAGAACATTTGCTTGGGCTAATATTATTGCCACGACGTTTGAATGGAGAAGGTTTTTAAAATTTTCTTCAAAATGAGCTTCACGATTTTCTCGATGAACCTACCACTTGCTACAACTCCAAACATGTGTATGCAGCTAGATGATGCTCCACCTCGCCATGCAGCCCGTATAAAAGCGTGGTTGGATAACGAATATGGTAACAACTGGATAGGCAGAAATGGTCCCATGGCCTCCGAGATTTTGCGCCGCTTGCTAATAAAACGTTGATTCCTTCCGGCATTACCTTTTCTAGCGTTTAATGTTGTTTGTTTAATTTTATTGTGCTCTGTCCACTCCGTTTGGAAAACATGTATCAAAGATTTTCTATCTGTGATAATGTGCGTCCCAACTTCTTATGTTAGAACTGCCCAAACTTTCTTAATAGGGTTCATATCAGGGAAATTGCCTGATGATTCTAAAAGATGTACTTTTTTTAGATGTAAATATCTTTAAACCGCTTTAACAATCTGCCTTGGAGCCCATACTCCATAAAGTAAAATTTTTCGTTTCTGTTGAACCATTGCATTGCTGTTGGTAACAAGTGCTTTTGAAGAACATCAATATGTTGCTCCCGGTTCATGGTTCCATAAACGATATAAATATCTCCCATCTCTTTACTGCTAGTCATAGTCCACACCATTACAGTTTTACCATTCGCTTTAGAAGTTCTAAATTAAAATTTTTACCAGTTTTTCGTAAAAGCGAAATACAAGGCTTATCTCTTAAACCAGTTTTAGATTTATCCGAAAAACAAACGGAATCAAGGAAAAGGAATTGTATTCTGGAAAGTTCTTAATTGTGTATTTGAATTAGACTGATTATCTTGTTTCAGTCATCATTAGATAAGCGTTTATATTTGTTAGCCCAACGTTTTCGCTGTTGGTACGTGTCAGTTTTAGTTTTTCGGTTGGAGGGTGACTAGTAAGATCATTTTTCTCGTATATACCTTGTAACAGTTGTGGGAAAATTCAATGTTGTAACTATTTACAGTAGCTGATATTTCTTCTGTAGACTTTTTTCGGCTCTTAATATTTTTTGTCCAATGTTTTAGTGGTTATTCCTTACCGACCAAGATGATCTCTGTGTTTAGATACAAAACTTCCAGCATTTGTTAGCTGAACCTGTATTCTTCCGACCACATATTTTAAAACATTTACCTTTTTCTGCAATTTGCCACATAGTAAAGGCATTTAGGCGTAATATTATTTCTATTTGGGCCATTTTCGTGGCATTTATCTATTCCGTCATGTATCAGTTGTGTTTCACTTTATCTCAAATGCTTTTCCCTCTTATTAACACTTGTCGATATTGACATATGGGAATTCTATTTGGCAAACAGTAAAACACAATTGCAACATGGTGAAAAGTAATCAGAAAACCCTATAATTAAGCAGTTTAACTCGATGTACACACTAGTTTAATGATAAAAACGTAATATATTTTGTTTAGTTCGATTGTAAATAATGTAAGAGAATGTAAGAAATCTGTTTGTTTTGTTCATGTATATAAGCCGATTTAGGGCTGAAGTAAGTAGATTGCAGTATATATTGTTATTTAAGGCTAACATTTTTATTTTGTACTAATATATTGTCAAAAATTGCAAGTTGTGTATGATAACTGGTAAATTAATTAAAAACTGAGGAAATAAGAATGTTGAACAGTATTTTCTTATCATAAATTATTGTAGCTTTAATGGAACTAAAACATTGGTCTATAATAATATGGCCAAGTACAATATATCAAAATTAAGTTAGCGTAAATGACTTTCATTGGTTTAGAAAATAGTAGAGTACAGTGTAAGACTTGTATTTTACATGTATGCAACCCTGTTAAAACATTAGTTGAATTTTCGTAATTTTATTTGCTAAAACCAGGTTCAGGAGTTTGAGGTTAAGAGATCATTGCAATAATGTGCTGCAATCACAATTCAGTAGGTTAATCGGCAAGGGAACAGTTCAAATCAGTTTCGACGGACAAAGCTAGCCACCTACCCGGCTGACTAGTAGTGGTAAAAACATGCCACTGGTCTAAACTAAAAGGAAGAAAAAGCAAAAGAATACATGCACAAAATTAAACGTTTTATTTTTGAAGCCTAAGTAGGTTTTATGTTCATTTATTTGTGCCTACGGTATACATTTATATATATAAAGGAATAGATTTTAGCAAATGGAACAGTATTAATCTCCACAATTAGACTCGTTTAACATCGACAACGGTGTGTTTTCCAGGCAATAAACTTGATCTATAAGGTTGTAGACCGACTGTCTCCTTTAAATAACATTTACTACCAAAGGTCACTAATACGGGAGCCCCATATTAGTATTACGTGACTTTCCTTTTCACCTTTTTTGGAATAAGCATTCGAATCATTCGATACGAAAATCGCATTTAGTTTAATATTTACAGCATTAACATGACAAACTTCCGCCAGTTTTAATAATTCTAGATGGTTGTCTTAGATAATACCTTTTTTGTTTCATAGGAAGACGACTCCCAACACTTGCTCTAGAAAAGTAATTCTTACACCAAAAAATATGTAAAGAAGTTTATAGGTACGGAACTTTCATTGCACGAATTAGATCAATTTGTAAATAAAAAAGTCCACTGGGATTTGAAATACGCGCTCCCAGGCGAATATTTTCGACGGCACCTTCTAGTCCGCCGCTAGAATAACTAAACCACAAGCGTGCACGAATTCTACGAGTTACTGGTGCGTTATAAAGATACAATATTATTCTGTTCCATTTCTGATATTTACCCTGTATCTGTTAGGTCTCATTTTCGTCAATGAAAAAAAGCCTGAGTTATATGCAAATTACTACTTTTAGTTTTTGCAAATAAAATAAGTGGAAGTTGTGACACTAAATATTTTGAAAAATCAAAGGCAACTAGGGGTAAAATTTTTTTAACGTTCCTCATAATACTGAAGTAATGAAAGGTACCACTCGGTAATTCAAACTAAATCAAAATAAAGGAAATTGATAAGGGACGTTTCTTGGAATATAGACGTTGTTTATTTAAGTTCACTGAACCGCACGAATGCTGTTTACCACGTTTTAGTCAGGAATCAGGAACCATAAATTCGTTATAGGGTGTGCACTCGAAGATATAATCTTAAAAAATATATACACTATCTGGAATAACTTTGCGGATATAAATGTAGAGGGCTCCACTCCCTTTGCGATTGCAAAATATTTTTTTATTAGTAAAAATTGATGAATTTTATGCGTATATTGCATTTGCGTGCTTATTTTTGCATATTTCCCAATGATTTTTAAGCTAGTGGAAAACTCATTCTCTCTAGATTTCGATGAAGTGAAATTAAACTCAAATTATGTTTAGCAAATGCTACAGAAATCGTTTAAACAAAACGTACCGGGAATGCACGGTATAAATTTTAGCATCGAGGTATTTTGAAAACTATTGCACATAAATGCATACTTTTAGCGTATGAAATGTGTAGAAAAATTTTCTAGTGCGAGAATAATCTCTACTGCTTTATTATTCTAAAAAATACGATTTATTTTTGTATATCGCTCCGTTGTTTTCCTGTGCGTGTTTTGAGTTTCACGCGTGGCGCCCTTTGTCAATGACTGATTTGCCCCGCGATATGAATACACTGTGCTTGCAAATCATTTGTATGTATTTACTTTTCATAATTATATTACTCTGATTGGTTATACGTGAATAACGTCATTTGTCATCACTAAAAACAGATATTTCAAGATTAAATTTGCTTGCGAACAAAAAGAAAACCGTTAAAAATAAGTACTTCATATTCTTCGTCTATTTATTATAACTTAAGCGCAAATAAAGACAGAAGTAATGCAGTGGCTTTTTCATAGAGCAGCTATAAGCACAAGAGAATTCAAGAATATAAATTGTTTTACTCTGAACGTACCACTCAAGTGACTCTAAACAGTTTTAAAAATCAAAGGAAAATAGGGATAAAAATATCGTAACGAGCCCACTAACATTGATAGAATAAAACGAAACAGTTGGTTACGCGAATTACATCAATTATGAATTTAAAAAATTGCCGGCGGTGGGATTCGATCTACATCACCTGTGGATGCGATTGTAACCGCATCGGTATCTTACGCTGGGCCATGCAGCCTGACTGCTATGTATGCGACGTGTGGTTGTGTTTAACAGAACGGTTGAAACGTTTGAACCCTTTTGCGACATTATCCTGTATCTGTTGGGTGCTATTTTCGTCAAGTGTAAAGCCTGACCAATGTGAAAATTATTACTTTCATCTATTTCTCAGTTTATGCAAAAATACACAAAAAAATTGTTAAGGTGCTCACCCTGTATACATTTGTCCAAAGTAAGTGCATTGATTATTCATTCTTTATCTATAATAGCCACTTTTACGTTTCGGTACCGAGGACCATTCATACTATGCGGGAAGTGCAACTGAGGTGATGCGTCGGAAGCGACCTACATTACGCTCTTCTCATGCAAACATAACACACACTCAACAACTCTAAATGTAAGTTACAGCAAGCTTGTCCACAGATGTCCAACACGTTTCTCAGCAGACTGCAAAACCGCACAACCACCCAGGTTACCTGATGTAGGTACAAGTATATAAATAGTTTTGATCTGGTGGTAAATAAATGTGAAAAGATGATAATTTTCTAAGTAAGAAATTTTACACCATAAATAATGAATTCTCAGTATTTCGAACTGACTCTAAATAGTTTATCCACAAATAGTTCACTTTGAATCGGCAGTTTTGCTTTAGTGCGTAAGATGAAACTTAAAATACAGTTAGTACTGTATCTGCAATATACTGCCACAGTTGTTTGATCTTTCATAATTTGTCATCGTTACCACATATGATTACTTAGAGCAAGACCAATATGCTTATCAATTGACTTTCAATTATCTAATTAAATTTATACTTTTGTAAGTGCCTCAATAATGCACGCTACTTTAACGTTGTATTTTTAATAAAAGAATACACAGTGCCCTGTATAAAACCTCCCAGCTCTATTAAGCTGGCAAGTTCATGTATGAACGTAGTTTAATAACTGCATGCATATAAATTTTGTGTTTCCTAATTTATATTAAAATTGGCAGACGTGTTGTAAAAGCTTGGAGAAGCAAATGAGGTAAGAAATTTCTGTGGCAGAGCTGCCACAATTCACCGGGAAATTAATTTTTTGCAGAATCTGCACTTTACCGCCAAAATTAATTTTATATTATCCGACGAAATCAGAATTTCGCAACATAGAAGTCAGGCACGGCAGTTTGTACATAATTATCGCTGAAGGGTGGTATATCCAAGATTAAATGTGTAGGTAGCGTTCCCTGGCTTGCTTGTTTTAAGATTACCGAACGAGTGCAGTTGGTTTTTAGACAGCAAAACTAATGATCTGGATTACCATAAAACCTTGGAGGGTTTTTGCAAAGTGGATGGGAAATCAGTTAATTCCCGCATACGGGTTAACAAATCAGCAAAGTGAAACTGAGAAACGACGCTACGTGGGGTGCCTGCAAAGCGGCTTGCTGTGGGGTAAACAAGGATAACACTCCGAAAGTAATTAAATCGGTTTTGAAGAAAGACGCCAATCACACGCAGATTATTGTTGTGGCGTTGTCAATAAAACCAAGTTAAGATAGCTGGAGTTTTCGTGAAAGCATTTTAAGGTGCTAACATACCTACGCCTGCTATTTTCTGTTGGACATCTTCCGTGGAGAAGCTTCTAATATACACAAATGCGTTCTCATAAGAAAAAATGTTTTTGTAAAAAATACAATTATTTAATATTTAATAATCAGCACAAACTACATATAAGAGAATGTAATAAATATATTACAATTTACATTAGTTCAAAATATTGAACAAATACACATCATGGTGGCACAAGTGGCTTTCCTTGTTAACAAGCACACATGCCAGCAAGAAAGTAGCAACGGATTAACCATGGTTAAGGCAGTACGATTTTCCAAATTCGTAAGATTTTGATAAAATTGTGTAGTACGGTACTGTATATATTATGCTGGCTGCTCTTATTTATAGATTTAATTATATCTTTGAATATCCAAATTATAATTATTAAAATTGATAGCGCCGTGAGACTCTTTCAGGGTGGTTCGCTTATCTAGTTGCTTGTTAATTAAATTTTATTTTAACAATGACTTTGAATTGTGTAATGACATTAACTGTCACCTTTTACGTCAAACAATGTACTATTAATAATCTCAATCAAATATGACAAATGTTCATTCTATTTATATCTTATCGACTCAATATTATACGGTAAGTACTTGATTATAGTTAATTGCACACAATTTAAGTCTTTTATTTACTATAGCGTCGATAGGACAAAACTACAACCCGCCTTGAACTGCCTTCAGTCTTTCTGTTTCAATATCACCTCCAAGACAGCACTCCTCTTGATGTCAACAGCCCGGATCCCTATTTAGTCCTGCTGTGGTACACTGCTTATTGACAACAGCTGTCAACTTGTCAAACTCTTGGCTGCCAGCAGGAAAGCCCCCATTCTAGTTCAGTAGTGTTACTGCTACCTTCCAGAAACTCCCTCCTTCCGACAGCTTCACGGCAAGTTTGTTATCACAGATGATCCCCAATTAATATCCCTCTTCCTTAGGTCCAAACTTCAGCAACCTCTGTCGTCTGTAACCAACAGAATAGCTCGAATCCAGCAGTCCCTCTGCTATCCTCCGTCAACAGATCCACGTGCCCTTAGCACACCCTCTACAAACCCAGCACTTGACAATTCTCAAACCAATTGTATTATTCAAAATAAACTAATTCCATCCAAATCTTATTTTCTTCTTGCTTCTTCTGCTTGCTTCTATCTAGTTTTACCACCTTCCAATTCTCTTCAATAACTGTTACTTCATTAACAATAATCTTCTTTATATTTCTCTTAATTTTCACCTCCAACTTTTTTTAAATGTTTTCACACACTAACATATTAAAAAATAGGGTAATTTCCATGTTTTCATTCAGACCGAAAAATTATATCAAAAGGTACATTTTATTTTTCTATGAGTTCTAATAATCGTAACAAAAACTGCTTAGCTACTATGTTCTAATTATTCCTGCCATCTATAAATTAAATTTATTGGAGTCTTACCTACTTCAATATATTATCTTAATATAAATTACATTGGTCATGTGTGATATGAGCATGTATTTACTTAATAATTTTCAAAACCCCTACAGAATACTCAATGTTATCCCTTTCATCTTAAATTGCCTCAAATTCAAATTCTTTTAATGAACTTCATTCAAACAGCCAATTCTTTTTAAATATTTTCTAATTGATTGTATTGATCTCCCAAATTCTATTTTTACATTTAATCTTGAGCCAAAACTGCTCTCAATATACCATAACAATATTTATCTAAAGTAAACCAAAAATTATATTTCAGAAATCGCCTTATAAAGAATGGAGGAAAGAAACGCTCTCTTTAAAAAGCTATGTGGATTAGTAGTAAGTACGTCTGCCTAGCATTCGGGAGGTCGTGGGTTCAATTCCCGTGGGCGTCTGGATAGATTCCGGTTTTTAGGTGGTTTTCCTGAGTCAACAGTAGTAGGGAGTACCTTCCCTGAGACGAATGCCAGGGCAGTACTTCTCCACCTCTCCTGACATCTCTTCCATTCTCTAGTCCTTCTTTCTCTCACCCATCCTTATATCCCCGTTATTGGCTGAAGAGTGACGCAAGGTCCCTATGGCAGCCCGCCCCCAGTTGGGGGAATTGAACTGACTTTGAACTTTTATCGTAGACGCACAGCTTTGCAGCTTCCCAATCGGTGCACGTGGCTTTGACAACGGTACTATAGACATTTTGAGAGGAGCGTAAGCCGCTTGTTAAAACCAACATTTATATTTTGAATATTCGTAAAGCTATCTTCAATTGTCTTTTTTTAAATACTTTAAATTGTATTACTCAAAGGTATTGTGCTTTGTGGCTTTGCTCGAAGCCATTATGTGATCTCATTACGCCAATGTTGTAATAAAAACAAGATCGAAGTGTAATTTGTTTTCGTAGATTTCTTTCAAACAGATGGTTTGTTCGGAGACATCTCTGATAATTTTAAACGAACAATACCAGATATCTGTTTGGTTCTCATGTATCCCATTAACGCAACATGTAAGTGACGAAACACGATACAAAGTAATGCAGCCTCACATCTCGGCAACCGTAGTTTGGATTTAAAAAGTGTTAAAGACAAGCATAAAAATGCCATCCTATTAATCTGCGCTGTCATTAAAATGGGTGAGCAGTGTTATTCGCTGCTTAAATTGATGTAGACGAACCGTATGTCGTCTTCCAGATTCCACAGATAAGAGTTTCGTGTTAACGGCTTGTGTATACTGAGTAGACGTGATTTATGATAAAGCATCAAATTTGCCAGCATAAATGTCAGGGTGGTAACACTTATTTGAAATACTGACGTTCTAGAGTGTTTGGCAACTAGAATGCTGCAAAAAATCACAAATAATTCCGGAGAGCTTTATCGAATAGGAGCTTTTAGCCAGGAAAATTGATTCGCGACATGATTTTAGTAGCTTTGATGCAGTCACACGCACAAAAAATCGGATGATTAATTGCTGATAGTGCCGCTGTTCTATAAAAGCCTTTCACTAGAAGTGTTCAACTCTTTTATCAAGAAATTCGTAAGTTTAAATTAGCACGTGGTTGTTGAGCGACGACTGTGCAAAGAAAATTTATTGAAACAAAGAGTTTCAAACTGATCTTGTATTTATAAATTTATACAACCGGAACGAATAAAAAATCTGAAAAGAAGTTAAGAAATGAAGCAGCTTATATAGCCGAAGTACTTTAGCTATTTTTAAATTTAAGAAATTTAAAACTGTTTATTCTTGGTTTATCTCGCCAGTATCCGGATTAATTTTAAGGCGGGTAATAATTCAAACTAGTAATAGGTAAATGTTCCGTTTTAAGTTTATACTGCTTACATTATTAAATTGCAAACATGAACGGCTACTTGCTGTTATAACCAAACTTGCTCGAAATTTAAATTAGCTGATTATATTGCACTCATGAATTTTGGTATATTGAAACGTGTATATCGTAAACTCTTCACACAACTCAACGCATACTTAAGCACTGGTGATCAATCTCAATTTCGATTCTGTTCTTTTTAAAGGAAAAATTGAGCTCAATGCTTTTAGGATCAGGTTCAGATACATTATAATTCCTGCATATTTCATAACGGCTGTAATTAATTCTATAATATATTTATAACTGGCTTACGATATTTGATACTTATTTGATTAACTAGCTTAGATTATTTGGTTTCTAACGGATCATAGACTATTAACCAGGCTTTGTCTATAAGTTAGAGAGATTTCATAAATCCCTTGTACTGATGAACACGATTTTTTATTATATAGTCTTAGAGCATAAGTTACAGATTTGTTATAATACCTGCAAATGTGTAGTAGTTTACTAGCTAAACTTGATGCTAGTTATGATATTTGTTACTAATTGCAATTTTAATAAATGTAAAAATTTTACTCTGAAGCGTCCCATTCTTGCTATTCTTTGCATTACAAATATACTTAGTAGTTGCTTTGGGTATCATCGATCTTGTTTTCTTTCGTTTTCCATCGTCATCTACGATACCGTGGACACGCCCTCTTCAAATTATTTTCACTGTATTTTACCCATTTCGTGGTTAGTTACATTTGGAATACTTTTTTTACAATAGTGGGACAGACCTTGCCGTTTGCGGCTTTGCGGTGCGCTAATTTTATTTTACGCGGGTTTCTTTCTGCTCTCTTTTCTTTGCCGTTCGCGGATTGCTTTGCCGTTCGCGGATGGAATTGTCAAGTGTTTCAACTTTCACACACTAACTGCCGGTCTTATAAAGGCCACTTATCTGACATTAACTTTAATTCGCCGTTAAAATAAACAAAAGCGCATAAAAAATTATTTACTAATGAATAATCGGTCATAAGCGCCAATGTTTTGATGAGCTTTTGTTTATTTTAACAGTGATTTAAAGTTAACGTCAGATTAGTGACCTTTATAAGACTGGCCGCAAGTAAATAAAGCAGAGGTATGCGGTTTGTGTCTTGGACCTGAAATAAATTGTAAAATTATAACTTGAATAAACAAATGGACGTTCGAGCTCTAGATTCAAGTGGCAGACTTACGTTACGTATGGAATTTTAGTTCAAGCTTTACTGTCTTCTCGAGCGTTTCTGCCGAAAATTCAATTGAGTTTAATTTCTAAAACACGGAAAACCATGTCGTCAAAGCGTAAAGTTTCTGCTTCAGATTTTCCAGACAAAAAACGTAGAAAAGTTTTGATTTTTTGAGGTTGCATAGTATAAATAAATCTAGTTAATGGAACCTAACCCCGTTTTTATCATTTATGTGTTTACTTGCACATCGCGGTTTTGCGCTTCGCAGTATTCTTCTAGAACGTAACCCCTGCGCACGGCGAGGTCTGCCTGTATAACATATTTAGGGTAGTGCGCTCACTTTCTAACTGTTTCGAATATTAATTTGTGCTAAAGTTGCAGTCTCATCGATGTTGATTGATGCGTTAGCTGAGAAGGCCACAACTATTTTTTAATACCTAACTCTGATAGATTCCTAACTACAGGGTATTAAATGAGGAACTGTACAATCTAAGAACTTTATAGGGGACCTTCAAACATAAACATTTTCCTACAAAGTTTTTCCTTTAAATCGCTCTTCGCTCTCCTAAAGAGGGTGGTTATATTAAAACTCTTTAATAAATAAGAATGTGATTATAAAAAAGTATGTACTAGAAATCTTGACTTATTTAAACACTTTGCAGCTCTTTCGTGTAAAACATTATAGATATTAACGGTACAAGTTTGACTATGAGCATCTCAACGAAACGAGTTTGATTGCCAGAACGAGGAGGTGAGCCGAGTTCTGCTGCAATGAAACGAGTTTCGTTAAGTGCCATAAGCAAACGTGTATTGTTCAATATTTTATCTTCATCAATAAATTCTGGTTTAATTTATTCTTCCTTTTTTGTAAAAGAGTGCGGTGATAAAGCTCTTAACAATACTCAGACTGATTTGGTAAGTAGTCTATAACAATAGTGATGAAGATAAAATACATTATGATGCACGGAAGCTATTCAAGACATTGCCTTGCATCATAATGTATTTTACTTTCTTAAACAAAAAATGTAAGCGTTTCGAAAATACTCAGAGTTAAAGCAGGTTTAAAGAAATCAGGATTTATTGTGCATATGTTTATATATTCAAATGCTTGTCCTTCTAATATAACATTAGAAAGAGTAAGTAATATCAATCTTTTAAAATCATACTTAAAAATTAAAGTACATTTAATAAATAAGTCTGCCATTGCTAGAACATATGTGCTAATTTCTAGTAATAATACCACAAAACAACCGTATTAACAAAATCACTCTATTTTCTCACGAAATCGACCGAACGCCTTTGGCTCGTGGTGTTTCTATAAAGCAACTCGTTAAGTTTGTAAATAATAGTAGTTTATTTATTTAGAACGAAAAGTGGCATTTTAAAGACGAGAAAGTTGTTTACGTCCGAGGCGTTAGCCGAGGACAGAATTACTTGCGAGGACCCACTTTTCGTTCGTGGTGAATACAACGGTTTATTTCATACTGCAAGTTTAATGAATTTTAAATAAAAAGTTGTAAATCATTTCAAATTTCATGTCAATAACTGACGTATAATTTTAAAGTACTTGAACTTTAAAATTTTACTTTAAAGTACTAGGAGCTTAATGTTCCATTTTTTGTACAAGAAATAAGTTTGAAAGTACTTGAACTTTAAAATTTTACTCTAGAGCACTAGGATTTTAATGTTCCAGTTTTTGTACCATAAATAATCCAAAAATGTCATTTTTGACATCAGTATGAAATAAAAGTATTTGATAATTCTTAAAGTCGTCGAGTGCGTATTCGATTACATTATACCATGAATATCTTTACTGTATTTGTTGTCCTGATACCCTAAATAAAGGCAAATAGGCAGTAAGATTGACAGCTGACAGTTCAAAATTAAAAACACTAAAACAATAACACCACGATGCCTTCGCTTATTAATACGTGGTCACTTTAATACCCTCTCCAATTTTCCGTAAAATGACAGAGTCGTAATTTTACCCCCTTTTCTAAGAGGGTGTAACTCGAAAGTGGAGAAGAATTTTCCTATAAGTAGTGTACTTGTATCTGAAACTTTTTCTTCAGAATATCTCATAGAACACATGGTAAAAGTATGTCCGTTTCCTCAGGGAACACCTTGTATATCTGTTTAATTTTACATAAATATATTCACTTATTCTAGGCTAAGACAGTAGAAGATCTACGAACTTGTTTGGACAACTTAAGCATACGTTTTTCTTGTTACATGCTACATGGAGCTAATTATTTCATTCATGTTTAGATTATATATTCGGTCTTTGAGTCGTGAATTGTATAAACGGAAATATCCTTGCTAACCACTAAACATATCGGGGCCAGTTGCAGAACAACAACAAACGATTTAATTGAAGCAGCTATATTTGAGGAAACAATTTTAATAGTTTAAGGCCAGTAAAAGTGCCATGCATGGGTGATTTAACTGAATAAATTCAAAACTATGCATAATAAGAAAATAACACCAAAATGATTATATGTAAACCAAACTTGTCTTTTAAATAACGAGTTTGGTTAAAAATTGTTATAATGTATTGCCGCCATGTTCGTTAGATTTAAAAGAAATACAGAATTCAAATTGTTATTATATAAATGGTTATAAAAGATTGAATCCAACCAATACTATACAGAGATTATTGAAGCACAAAAGTATTTGACTAAATAAGAGCGGTCGAAATTAAATCAGCGAAGTAGAAGTAGTCACAAATGAAAAAGTATCACCTGATATTCCAAAAACCTATTGAATAGTATGATCCCCGGGGTTTGGTCGTACGATCAGGTTTCTTGGCGGCTAATTGGCCGCATAATGCGCATATATCAACAAAATCATTGATTTACCATTCTTGATAACTAAAAAATGCAGATACACTAAGCAAATTATATTGGTTAACAGTTGGTGCACAATGGCTTTAATATTTTGAGCAAGTAAGCTCTATAACAAGCATGATTCGGGAAGCTATGTGGTTCAATCGCAGCGACCGCTGGTGCAACAGAAAGGCTAAATATATACTGCTGACCGACATTTGGAAGAGGTCACAATCTAGACAAAACGAATCCGTGCCAACAGATGGTATAGTGCTTTGGAGTGCGTGGTATGTATAGCCCAACATATAACGAACTCCAAAGATAACATCAATAAGAATGGTGGTTACTCGGGTAAAACCTAAAAATAAATCCGACGATAACACTCTGTGTGATTCTACTTCCAAGATATCGTAAAATCCCGATTCTATCAGTTGGGTGCAGCAATTCACCAAATCACCACCTGCTCACTGACGCTTGTAAGGATAAATTCGTTTACTAAACGTAAGCAAAATGAGCTCCAAAAGGCGTGGTAGCAACTAGCTCGACGTGAACCACTGAAAACACCACTACACCTATTTATTCCAATCTTAAAGCATAATTACTAGAGTCCAAAATACCCAAACCCACTGCACAAACCAGAAGGTCGAATCACCTACAGCCATTTCACATCAACAGATGTAATGATCTAATCCATTCACAATAATCAAATCCCACACTGGGGTATAAGGAATTACATATAATTAAGCAGATAATAAACAAGAGTACCGACATCATGGCAATATTAGACAAAAGAAAAAATCGAATAACAACTGGGATAATCGTCCCTGTAAAGTTCAAGCAACCACCTGAAAAAGTTAATAAAACAGTGGTAGGGGCATTGCGTTGCTACAAAGTAGTAGGTTTTTGAAGTATTTTATATTTCATTTGATACAATACACTATTCTTCTAGAGTTTTACATTGGTAAAGATTAATAATTGGTCAAGGTTGGTATAAGTATTGCGCAAATACTTGTTTTAACGCGACTAACTTATAATTCTTCAATATCCTGATTAAAGGCCACTTCAAGTTTTTTAACTATAACTTATTTCAACACAACATGATATACCTATATATACAGTACATTTGTTGAAAGCCAAAATCAGAGTAATCGCTCCTTGTTGCAGAGTTCTACAGCGACGGCTGCGTGATAGATTATTTAACTTCCCTCTTTAATAAAAAAACAAATGCGGAAACGCCATTTTCGTTTATCAAGCAACTTTTAGAAAAATTAGCAGTACAAATATTTCCAACAATTTTGTCATTCTGTTGACCTTAACTTCATAATGTCTCCCAAACAATTTATAGATCAATAAGGACCTAACCAACCGGCATTGTTAAAATATTTGCCTCTAGCACATAGCCAGTTGCGTCTGATAGATCAAGGGGTTGGGTACTCGGATCAACGAACGAAACATCATACTCACCCCGTTACTCAAAAATATGTTTAGAAACAGTTGGCTTTGAATGCTTATGCCGCTATTTACAGGTAATAATAATTACAACTTGCGCCTATTTTCTTGTTAGTTTATAATACCCTGAACCGGTGAGTTTAAAACAGAAGCGAGTCGATTATGTGAGCTGCTTATATTTTTAACCCTGCTTGATGTTTTTAAAATAATACCGAAACTCACGACTAGGTAGCAATTGATTATAATCTCATATTCTATAGTATTACATGAGAAACTGTTTTGGTATAAGTTTTGTGTCTCTCTATTTGAAAATACTTGATGAAGGAGGACTATTTCTAATGCCATATTTTTATTTGTAGTAATAAAATCAAATTCGACAACCTCGAATTTTACCTAAAATACACAAACGCTTATAGCGGATGCCAATAAAATACAATAACATGGAAAAAACAGTAGTTTAAATGCGAGTTTACAATAAGACAACAAATGCTACTCTGTACAGAACAAGCAGTAATTTCCAATTACATAAAAAATAAAAGTATACACATTTTAGATAATGGTTGATCTACCGCCATGACTGTTACTTTGGAGCACATTCTCAAGCACTAAGTGCGCGACTACCGTCTATGGCCTCCAGTATTTTTCAAATAAAGCTATCACTTGAATAAATATGTAGTTGTGCATTTCTCAGTTAATGGAACATCGTGAAGCGCTTTCTTTCTACATCTATTTTGAGATTTCCACTGTGCCGATTTCAATAATTCTTTTTTTAAATGAAAGCCGTTACCGTGTACACGTGCACAAAAGTCCTAAATTCAGAATAAACCGATAATTTATAGAAAAAAAACATCATACTGTAGCTCTCAAGTGGTTGCAGCCGGCCAAGCAGTAGCAGTAAACCAAGTATATTCTCGAAGTCAGCCTGCGGCGTTCTGCTAATTTTTGCAATGGACTACTCTAACTACTAAATGTTTTTTTGAAATCAAAGCTCTGTTGATTCGTGAGACAAACGTCAAAATACATCTAAAATGTCAGTTAAAGAAAATCTGTATTGCTCAGATGCTATAAGGTGTTTTTTCTGCTTATTATAATTATGTGGATGTGCTTATTTACACACTGGTTCATTATTTTTCCTGTTGGTACAAGCATACGTATATTATTAAAACGTTTTTCGACGTTATCCGAAACCTGTTTATCATACTCTTCCATCCTCACAGTTTCTTTCTTTTAAGTTGCATTCAGTCATCGCTTTTGTAATCTATTATTTACAAATTCTATTCGGCCTTCTCCTAGCTCTTCTTTGTGGTACCCATCCCATTTTCTCTGTGCGCCTAGCATGTGCGATGTCAATTAATAAACCACACAGACAAACTCTGGATAAAGTAGGAATATAGAATATTCGTCAAAACCAGTATTTAGCTATGGTCAGGTGTATGTAGCAATGTCACGTGCGAGTAGTTTTGAAAACTTAAAAATTCAAATTTTACCTGATGGATAGTGCCGTATGTTAAACACTGTCTACAAAGAAGTTTTGAAAAATGCATCAAAGTACAACGATATGGAAACTAATAGTTTGCAATTTCTATTACTAATTCCACTAAATATACTTGTATCCTATATGCTTTGTCTGCCAAAAGCGAGTTTATGTACCTTAAAAAAGCTCATGTAAATTAACAGCAAGCAGCGCTTGAAAGTTAGGAAGTGCTACCGCTGCCGGAGATTTATTGCAAAATCTTCACGCGTGAACCAGATTAAAGAGTTTTCCAGATTTCCTCGTAACTTCGACTTATTTTGTTTTTTAAGTTTTAATTAAGGTTTTTCGCTTCTGCTCATTAATTTACTCGTGAACTCGTGAACAGCGCGTTGCGTGTAGAATGGCCATTGTGACAAGTCCACATTTTTGTATCACTTTGTGCTTGCTCTCCAGCAGGATCTGCAGTGGATGTGACATCATTTTTCCACAAGACAAGAATTTGCAGTTGATTTTTTTAGGAATTACCCACCTCTCACATTGCACACAACAAATCGTGTATGCCTAAAAAAGGACGCGAAAAGTTAAAAAGATACTAGAACGCAATATTAATGCTCGTTTAAGATATTTAAATAGAAACGGAATAAATTGAATAATAAATTCCCTAATACCCAGCTTCTTTCAAATAAATTCCAGTAATGTGGAGGGATTTTTCCGTATTTCGAGAGGGTCGACGCAATTTATTTTTTAGTTCAAGGAAAATATTTATTCGAACCCCATATATGAATAATAAATTTATAGTTATGAAGGCAATTTTTTAGTTCTACGCTATAGTAACTGTGTAACCTGCGTGGGTTTATATTATCGATCACTTGGTGTCAGTTTATTTCTAACGTGATTGGGGATTAAAGCTCGCGAATATTGAATGCTGAACCATCACCTTATGTGAAAGCTCTATTAAAGTTCCTCTAGGAATAATTAGGGCAACATTTAAATTAATTAATCGATAGCTACTATGATGTTATTAATCTAATTGTATAAAATTCTGGCATGAAACTGTGGTATCAACAGTTTATATGTTTATTTAGCAATTGACTTTGGTTTCCTAGCCATATTGTTGTTTGATGAAGGTTAACTGCTGCTAAATTCGTAATTAGCAAGTAGAAATAGGGCATCCGTAAACAATGTTTACTCGCGTATAAATTTGAATATTTGCATACTACACCACCATATAATTTCGACACATACTTATTTGTGTTCCTGTTTTTTCTTTAAATGTGACACACAAAATAAACCTATTTTACGGCGACGTACTACATCGTCCTTTCCTTTAATACTATTAAACATTCCCTTATCAGTACAATGTTAGAATTCAAACTCCCTTGATTTATTTTTAATTTGTAATTAGTCTGCGCCTTGTAATAAACTCTTGCACGACAAAGCTTCATATTTAACTCCAGTTTGAAAATCGCCGAAATATTTGCATATTTTGAATGAGCCACCAAAAGGAACCATAGAAAATTTATCGGTAACAAAGGTTTTGTATTTGCTCGCGTAACGAATTTTAGTCACCTGTGACCGTATTGTCAAAGAGCAATCAATCGTTGTCGCGATGTGACGTATCAAAAAGTAAGCTAGGCCTTTGTCCGACCGCGAGTCGAGTTTGCCCCTTTAAAAATACATTCAGATTGATTAAAACCTGACTTCTGTTTATTCACGAAATAGGTTCCTATCGGAAATTTGTTTTATCTGCATACAGGCATTTATAATAAACGCCAGCCAAGCAAATCAGTTTTGATCTATTCGGTTTAATTATCCTGGGTCTATAGAAGTTTAAAAAATATAAAATATTGACACAACCAGAACTTGATTAACTTTTACAACGTGGAATATTTGCCTTTAAAAACCACTTTTAAAAACAAATACAATAAAATACTTTAAATACATTATTAACGATATTCTAATATAAACCTTGGTGCTCTATTGTGATGTCTGAACACAACTTGAGAGATGTCGGTTTACCAGATGATGGAAGAACTGAAGCTCAGCCATTTACACTAATGTAGTATACAGGCGAAATGCTTGATTTATTAGTCCCATTTTCCAGGCGCGTAGGAGCCGCGGGGGCCACGGGGGCCGATGGCCCCCTCAAATAATTTTCGGAGGGACCTGGCCCCCTCAAAAATATCTTTTTCTAGTTGAATGATAATTTATAATTTTACGTATTTCTCATAACCACTAACATGAAAATATATGAACTTTAAGTGTAATGAAAACCCCCCGTTTGTAAATCGTCCTATTTTTTAGCGCCGTCGAGTGAGCGATATTAAATTTCACTATTCCAGAAAGTAATCGGTGTTTTCGGATACTTTTCTATATACAGGGTGAATGAGACCACCCGTATCAGTAAAATACTGATACGGGTGATCTCGTTCACCCTGTATATAAAACTGAAAGGCCTGACTCACTCACTCACTCATCAACGCCCAGCCCAAACCCTTGGACCTAGAAAACTGAAATTTTGCACAGAGGTTTCCTTTATGATGTATACAAGGAATAAGGAAGGATATTTTGAAATTCAACCTCTAAAGGGGTAAAATGGGGGTTCCAATTTTGTATGGAAAAATAATACTAAATAGACATTTCAACTTGATCGTAGGAGTACTCCTAAAAACAAATAAACAAACACGTATTTCGTGATTTTCCGAAAATCAACCCCTTAGGGGGTGAAATGGAGTAAGTAAGCCTAAAATACGATATGGGTGTCGTTATTGAGGTTTTTTGGGACGTTGATTGCGAAAATGGCATTTATTTTTAAGTCCAAGACGGTGGACATGACATAAGGGAAGGGACAGGACGAGACGGGGCAGGACGGACTGGACGAGACGGGACTGGACGGGAAGGGACTGGACTGGACGGAAAGGGACGGGACGGAACGAAACGAAACGGAAAGGGAAGGGAAGGGGTGGGATGGAAGGGGAGGGCAAGGGACAGGATGAGACGGGACTGGACGGGAAGAGACGGGACGGGACGGGAAGGGAGGAGACGGGACGGGGCAGGACGGAACGGCACGGAAAGGAGGGGAGAGATGAGATGGAAGAGGAAGGGACGGGACGGGATGGGACGGAACTGGACGGGACGGGACTGGACGGGACGGAAAGGAACGGGGAAGGGGATAGGATGGGATGGGATGGGATGACAGAAAATAATTAGTAATTATTTAATACACAAATAACAAACCTCGCGCGAACGAAGTCGCGGGTAGCAGCTAGTTAGAACATATAATTGGATAAAGAAAAATCTCCTTATTTAGACAACTGTAAAAGAACCTTTAAAGGATATTTGTAACGATAATTCATTAACAGGGCTAGATTAATGTTTCTAGAAACCATTTAAATATATAGATATTAATTAGAATTGAAAAATATTTCTATTAAAAAGCGCCTTGCATAAATAACGTAAAAATTATGCAATCATTCTACGTTTTGGTACATAATAAAAAATCTAAAAAAGTAATTAACATTTTATATTATTTTTGCCAATTATAAATCTTTAAAGTCTTCACATAAAAAAATTAAATTTTAATATTAAGGGTTGGTATCTGAAATTTTGAAAAATATTTTAAAGATTGAAAAATTAATTTTTAGCTAAAGTTTAAAAAATGAGAAGTGTTCTGGCCTTGAGATTGTTAAGTTAACTAAAAATAACACATTCTAAAAAAATCTCATTGAAATCTTACTTAATTTCCGAAAAACAGCAGTTTTTAGATTTTGACAATTTCGAAAAACTCCATTTTCTAAATAAGTAAAAATCCCTCGGTGTATATGATAGGGGCTAAATAGGTTTTCAGACATGCACAAATTATTGACGTAAAAAGTTTTTTTGAAAAATCAAAAATAAAAATGTTTCTCATATTATGCCGACTTTTTGGCGGACACTGTAGAGGAGGTAAAACATCTATATCTAGACGATCTTGTAAACAATTTCGTAGGTGCTTTACCTACTAGAATTTCTGTTTTTGTAACAGGTTTTTAAATGATAGTTTCTTAATTTATTTTTGTATTTGTATTTTATATACATTTATTATATTTCGAATCTATATTTACACTTTTTTTATTTTTTGAAAACTAGTATATTAATTTAAGTTTGCTTATTCATGTGCACTCTTTGCTTATGTGAAAATCTGATAATAAACATTGTTCATTGTTGAATTAATTTGTTTATGGTAGAGTGTTTTTTTAATAAAATGGTACTTATTAAGTAACCAGTGACTAAAATATACTATTATAGTATTAAACTAAAAATTGATAATCAGGAAATCAGAAATATTATAGCTCGTATTAATGGATCAAGTTAGAAGCCTATATTGGAATTAGAATGGCCCCCGCAGTCTAGAAAACGCTCCTACGCGCCTGCCATTTTCTAACAAAAGAAATTGCTACAGGAGACCTTGTGATGGAATCTTACTTGAATTTTAGCTTGCATGGACTGTGCTACATTTACAAAAACAGAAAGGAACAACCTTATTAAACTTGTACGCGAACTGGAAACTCAAGAACCAGTTTGTTAGCCGAAAGACACATTTCGCCATTCTTATAAAAGTCAAAGAAAGTAGAGGAGTTGTAGAAAACAATATCACTAGTTTGCTACTGGGTAGACCCCATTTATGATATGCAACCTGGTTAAAAGTTGGTCCAAGTAGTTCCAGTGAGAAGGGGTGGGTCATATGTTAAAAGAGGAATGCCTCGCATGCGAGGAAAGTTGCGACAAATTCGTGTTATATGAATTGCGCTTATTATCTGAGGGTGCTTTAATGGAAAGTGTCCCTCGTCAATGGGGAGTATGCGCGTACCTTGTTTCATGGACTCTGAAAGCTTAATATAGGGCACAAATACGCAGGACTACAAGTTGCTTCGCAAATTAAAATCAGCAAATTTAAAAACTTCGCATTCATAAAAATATATTAATACGGACACCAGCGAAAGGCCAGAACCACAACAAATAATGGTAGGACAACAACCCCGAACAATCCTACCTGCTCGTGATGTCACGTCGCGTAATCGAAGAAATTCTACAGGGAAACCGATACTGATAAACTGGCGCAAAGTGCTTATGGCGTTACTGAATTTCTAACGAAGATACTCCTAACACGTTACAACCTTACTTATAAAACACATCTCTACAAGATTGACTGGAATTCTATAAACGCAGATTCAATTTAGCTAGGTTGAGCGAGGATCTTTGGCTAGGAGCGAAAACTCAAGATCGGACAGTTTTAAGGATGCCCACAGGTGAAATTCATTTAATTTATACGAGTATGCGATGTAGAAGGGGATTTTCGCAAGTCTTTATGGAGAAGGATGGCTACGAGCGTCGGAATCCATCTACACCCTAACAATTGACTACCAGATTCACGATTAGGCTTGGTATGGTGAACTGAATGAATTGCCATCCCCGTACTTTCCTATGCGCCAAATGAGGTGGTGGCGTAGGTGTTTAAATTAACCTAACATATTTAATACAGGGACCGATATGCAAAGCCAAACTAGCAATAGGCAAAAAACAGAATAATTAATTAAAATTCAATATATTAACGTCAAAGCAATAAAAGTACTATGTGCAATGATCACAGCTGCCTTAATTACTGAATCCTAAGTCCTAATGATGTTATGGCGTTCTACAAACTGCTAAATATCCTCCTTCGGTAATCTTAATTTAACTGTTTACAGTTTATGAATTCCTGAAATGATAATGACTATTTTGCCGTTATCTGAACGCTGTAAGAAGTCTTCCAAACGTGCTTCACTTAAATTTGCTTCCACGACAATATTTCACTTAGCGATAATAATGGGCGTCTACATTTATATAAATTTTACGCAGTACCTTTTAAGATCCTCGCTGCGGCTTGTGTTGGGTGATGTCCCTTTTGGAATTGCGATTGGACGTGTCGCTGCAGCGCTGCAGAAGGATCCAGCGAGCTCGATAGAATGGACTGTGGCAAGCGAGGCCGCCGTAACTGCTAAAGAATCCGGGAGAAAAATCTATAGCACGGAATGGCCAGAGATTCCGCCGTGCTAGAACTTGGCCTAACATTTATGGATTCTTGTGCAGAAAAATCCGGAAGTGCCGCTAGACCATAAGAAACTCCGGTACGCTCTCCTTATTAAGTGACTTCAATCGATCGGTTCCGTAAATTAAATCCCGCAGAACGGATTGAGAGAACCGTCCTCAAAAAGTTATGCGAGGCCCTTTTAAAAAATCTGAAATCCGATTGTGGTGAGCAATAATGGAATGTTTGCAACCAGTGGTTGAAAATGGCGCAGGGGATTAATTCAGCAATGTGTTGGCTGAAGCGCTACAGAGATAAAGATAGCGTGACCGTCTTTCGGCCAAACTTGCGAGAAGGAGTTTCTGATCAACACTTGTGTGTTTTATGGCTCAAATATCATTCTTTAAATGATATTTACGACTTTTTCAATAGGCTAACTTGTTTTGACTGACATCTCAAAATTATCTGCTTAACGGGTGTGTTCTATGGCTCATATCTTAACATTGAAGCTACTTTTACCGTCTTTTTAATGCCCTGACGAGCGTTTTTGACTGATTTATGAGGTAGTAGCTTGTCGTATGAAAACGTAATGAACTGCAGCTGTAACCAAGGACTGTACTTATCGAGACAGCTGCGCTGCACACCTGCGTGCCTGTCTATTTGAATAACTTATGTGATAACGACTAGTTGAACACGTGGCTAATAAAAGTTTGGGAAACATATTCCGAAAATATCAGGCTAGGTGTGAAATTCGTCTAACACAACCTTTCAACTCAGCAGCTCTTTTAAGTATCACCTCTAGCTTAGGTAATTAATTATTAATTAAGTATTAAGTGAGAACATTTATTTATCATAAATTGTTTATTTCAGAAGCATTTCTTTCCAATCTTCTATATACAACAATAGTCTAACGTTTTTCAAACGCTTTTAGGTACCAGTCCACATCAGTTGGCAGTCTTCTGCTAAAACCAATTAATGAACCCCAACCAGTTCACAGCGACTTTATCCACAAACTTCACATTCTATGATGCTGACACTCCATTATTTGTTATACGCCAATTAACAACACATACTATTAGTTTAAGTAGCACCTTAATTTTGAAATTATTCAATCTTGTTCTATTGCATGCTTCGTAAGTTATTTTGACATTTCAAGAATGTTTGTAACTTCTTTTATCGCGAACTACACACTGTTATATATTAGTTCAAAGCTCTCCTAGCACCTAACCTACTTACAAAATAGTTCTAGCTACTGTTAAAAATATTTACTTATATTAATTGAGTTTGCCATTATTACATACACACATTCATACATAATCCTGTGCAATTCCACCATTCAAAGGATGCCTTGACATTACCCGTTGCAGAAATGTCTGCACTTGTCCCTGTTTCTAGGGCTTATTTTCGCTTCTAGTACTTTTTGCAACTTCAGTATTTCAAGTCTTTCGTGGTTGACATTATTACATTTATTAAATTATCTTTTCAAACATCATTAACACATCTACTTCATAAATGCATCACAACTTTCAACAACGGTCACAAAGCCATACATTACAGCTCTCCTCTACTCATACAAAAGTCGATATGCCGAAACTGCATCCTTCCTGATTTCTTGCATACCTATCCAACTATATTCCATTTTAATATTGTATTTTCTTACTTTTTGTATGCCTTATGGTCCAGGGATGAGCAACGCGCGGCCCGCGGGCCGCTTGCGGCCCGTTGCACTTTCTCGTGCGGCCCTTCAAAGAAGTTACATTTTAACTTTTAAAAATTTCTATACTGTCCCACAGTCTCAGTGTACCCTATTTTTCATTAAATAATCTTTTTCCATATATATCTGTGGTGTTTTTTAATAGTATTTCTATTAATGAGTGTTTTATTTGTGAAATTTTTTATACTACGTTTATTTTGTTGATAAAAAGATACTTTTAATTTATCATTCAGTGTTAGAATTATCATAACTGTTTTACATGCGGCCCGCACAACATTTTTAAATTTGTAGCTAGCCCGTTGTAAAAAAAGGTTGCTCATCCCTGCCTTATCCAAATTTCTTACTAAAAGGTCATGCAGCTGTTTGTACAAACCTTTAATGCTTCACTAATCTACCTACCGTTATGAGAAAGAACAGAAAGTAAATTGGCTAATTGTTACTTTCCATAGAAAAAAAACTGTAATTTTAGTGCCATTCTAAGTCCTAATCCAAATAATGAAATTGCTTTATTATTGAGCTAGAAAATCTGAATTAATTATACATCCTTACTTTTAATATAGTATCCATTTAATATCTATATGCAGTATATTATTGTAACTATTCTTGCAGAAATATAATTTATATAATAAATAATTTTTGTCGTTAATACATGTAGCAAACTCAGAAACTGGTTTTATATAACACAAATTTCAAGTTATTAATGTATGCGAGTGAAAATAATAATTACTAAGTAGCAATTTACGCTTAAATTCTGTCTCGGTAATTGTTAAAATTTAGTGATTATCTGATAGCTTGCATTCAGAAATTATATGAATATCACAATGCCCAACTTTTCCCATCAAATTCTGTTACCTCCATTACTGATCAATGCAATAGAAAATAATATTGTCTAAGGTTTTAATGATTATGTGTTTTAATAGATCAAGCTCAAGGATGTCAGTCCATTACCGCTCGGAAAAGACTTCTAATTCCACAATGGAATAACAAGAAGCTTCACACACAACATTCGTTAATTGAAATCGATAGAACTCCTATCTTGTGGAACGTCTTGGTCGACATCGCTCGCTTAAAACATTATGTTGTTCAGAAAATTCTCTAAGAGCCGAAGCTCACCTTCTAAGCGTTATAGCTAATTTGAACGAATTCAGGGATTATCTTAGGCTATAGTGATCTGAGTATGCCTTTAAAAACGTGCATTTAAGTACACCAATTTTTTATCTGTTATAAAGTACAAAATGGCTTGTTTCAATAGACGGATGCTAAAAATAAAAATAACAGATCTCTCTCGTCATGTCCGTAAATTTGTAGTTTTGATTAAGACGGTCACTTTAGATAATTTGTCTCGCCTCGCAGTGACGGCAAGAATTTAATTGTCTTTTAAGTAAGTGCAATTAAGGGAATAGGGTTAAAGATTTAATTAACATTTATGCTTTTTTAGTTAAATGAGGTCAGAGTCCCTGTTAAGTGATTGCATAACTTCTCGCGTTGCAAATGTTTTATGCGTTTATTAGATGTCCTTATATAACACGTTTTGATATAAGAACTTATTAAGTTGTGCTTATTGATTATAAAGGTTGTAGAAGTAAGTCGGATATTCAAACTATTAAGTTGAATTTTCGCAAGTTCAATCTTAAAGGCAACGAAATTTGTAAAGAAATATAAAGGAACTAGCTTTTTCAGTTTTAAGTAGTTCAACATGTTTGTATAGAACTTTTAATAGAACTCAAATGCCATCGAGTTGAAAACAAATAGTATCAGTAAAGCCGTGTATATTGCTATTGTTCCTTTAGCTTTAATTATAAAAAATTATGCATAAAGAGATTTTCTTTTGAGAAGTAAACAGAGGGTGTCTAACATTTAAAGGCCCCGCTTCCCAGTCACATAATTTCCAGAAAAAGTTTTGCAATAAAAGCTTCAAGCAGAGACGGTTTCTGCAGCTGTTGCTTATAACATTCCTTGTTGTAATACGTATTTTAGGATCGAGCATTTTAATAGCTATTTAAGTAACAAGGAATGTAAGGACCTACTAACATTTGAGGTAGGCATTTACAAGCCAAAGCAAAGCCGCGGCTTGTTGCCTGCCGAAAATGTTAATAGGCGATACATTCCGAGTTGTCTTATTATATTTTTCCTGCTGCTTATCGAAATTTTTCTAGATTTTTGAAAAAATTGTTTAGATTTCACCTGTCACCAGGATTAATTTTCGTGAGTCGTGTTACCTGTGAGTGTCACATTTCACATAAACACTTGCAATTATAAATGCAAGAAACTTAATCATAATATTAAGTTCCGTTGTCAACGGAAAGCAGCAAACAAATATAATCACCGACTCACACGGTTTGTTACTAAGGCTGTATCACTGACTTACATGATCAGCAGCGGGAAAAATACTATTAATCTCTAGTTGCAAATATGAAATAATGGCTGACGCCCAAGAATTAAAATAAATCAAAGCGCAACAGCTCAAAAACTTTTTATAGTAAAGCTAACACTGCAAGAAATAAAATAATAATTGTTAGGTGTTTACAAAAGAAGTTTAAGAACGTAGAAATATTCGTGTATTGGCTTTAAGATCAATCAGTTTCCACAGTGCCCTCTACCGATTTTGGACATCTAGCTGTGAGCAAGTAACACTTACCTATTAAGGATAATTCATTTAGAATTTCTTTCGAATGTGGTGTCTGTCTTTTTCTCCATCTCGCCAGTGGCTGATTGCTTTGACTGCCATATGTGTGTGTGCGTGTATGTGTATTTCCCCTAGAGGTTACGTGATCCGGAAACCATAGTTAAATTAGAATCAGTTGTTATTCTATGTGCGTAGAAAAGTGCGTGAACTCTGCGACCACTGCCCTATTAACAAGTTAAAACTGCCTCTAAAGAACCGAGCCTCAATCCTCAATATCAACGTGTAGGCTTAGCTTTAAGAAATCCAGACGAAACTATTTTGCAGTGTCAGCCAGATGTTACATTCCTATTTCGCTAAGCACGAATTCGCCCCTCTCCAAACTGACCTTCAAAATGTTGTCGCACACGTAAGGTTACAAGTTTTAAAACATATTAGATGTAAACAATCATATTGCTTAAACTAAGAAAATATTATCACCTGGATATTTTGTGTTTATTCACTGATTGCCTATACATATAACTCCAGTGCTGAACTGACTACAGGTTATATGATATTCCAAACTAAATAGTTGGACCTGCCAAGTTACCAATCTAGCCAACTTCGCAATCCAAACTCGATAAAATCGAAAACGATATAATCGAACTTCAAGAACATGTGTTCACAGCATGTAAGTGAATTATGATAGGTATAGACACAAACAGAATAGTGATTATGATTATGCTTTGAGCTCAGCTAAATTCTAAATTAGCATAAAGTTGCCCTCAGCTGTTTCAGTAAATATGAATAAAAATATTAAATAATGAACAACCAGCATCGTAAACTACTGCATGAAATGTTTAATAGTTGATGCTACTGTACATATAGTTTAGGCTAGTCGACTGTAGCAGAGCAGTTAAAATAACAATTTAAGCATGCAGAGCTAAAGCTCGCTTAGTTGTGTATTCATAATCCGGAATAAAAAACTTGATAATGCATATCTACCAGAAAAACTGATGTGGATATAATTTAAAATTATTTTTAAACATGTTCGTATACAAGCTTTTTCAAAACATTTCTTATAAAACCACAAAATTAAATGTAGTCGTATATGTACCAGCAACAGCTGAGCTTTCGAGATACATAATGTTAAACTTTGTATTTTCTAACAATTACACTGATTTACAAATTTGCATTTGTTGACTGGAGTTTGAATTTCAATACAACCTACTGCCTAAATACGTTCCTGTGATTTCAAATATGACTTATTTCCTTCTATCACCTTCAAATACATCACAATTGATGAAATAAAAATCTGGTGTGATACACCCACCTAACTCCTTTTACCGTGATCTTATAATTAGCCAAGAATTTGATTTTGAATTTTTAAATATTTGTCAAAATTTTAACACTAACTCCCAGGACATTTTTTTAGGTCTTTACCCCCAGAGTATTTTTTAAAGTCAAATTATGTTTTATCTGTATTTTGGGCATATTTTGATGATGTTGCTATAATTTATTTTTTTTCCAAAATTGTTGGGCTTGCATTCTGATTTGGTACACGTGGTCCTGTAGAAAGAATTACATACTATTGCTTACTGCAGGACCATGTGTGCTATTTATGTACACAAGTTATTTTGATCTGGGGTCAAGGAAAACACAATATATTTGTACAAAACCATCAGAAAAGGGTTGTATTTATTGTTTCTTTAGCGATACATTATGTAAAACGAAGAAGCATTTCATGCACATGTAGGCCTACGTTACTTGACATGCTGGACAAGCTGTTGGCACTCTTTTTGCGTTCTTCATAGCATGGGCCCTGCCGAATTGGGATGACAATGTTTTGTAGCATGATGAACATCTTCAATTAGCCTATGTGCTGGTGGTGCAGTGTTTAGTGGTTTGTTTTCAATTTCCAGTAATGACAACACTAACTTCTCACGGAACTCGGTAATGCTCATGTTGTTCTTGGTAACTTTACTGAACAGTACATGTGCATTGACCACGGATGTGTTGGTCAACAGCTCAAACACAATATTTTGGTACCATTTCACACCTGTAAAGGAAACAAAACTGAGGTCTTATCTATACTAGCTGAGTTTTAGGAAGTAATTTTACGTTTGCGAACTGTTTATGCATACGCTTTTGGTCAGATACGTCTATGAAAGATTTTACTGAATTGTACTGTAATATGGTAGAAAATTTTTGCACGATTCCTCTTCTAGTGTTTAGATCGACCAGTTTAGGTGCAGCTTTAGTTGTCAGAAATAAAACGTCCCTCTTATCTCTCCACTTGCCCACAATAACGTTAGTATTACTTTGTAAACATTTCATCTCTCCTTTTCCTAACTTGATATGAGTGACTGGTCTTGGATTATATTAAATTTACATCTTTTTCGTAATGTTCCAATTAAGTGTGTATTTTTGGCATTTAGTTCGTGTGCCAAAGCAACACTGGTATAATAGTTATATTTTATTAGAGTTCTTCAGGTATTCAAAATTGGTTTAATTAGGTCTAATACGACATCAGTGCCCACTGAAAAACCTTCTGGCTTGTTTGATTTTCTACAGTATACTCGGACAGCACATGTGTAACCACCTTCAATACAGAGTTTAAATAATTTCAGCCCATACTTATGTTTTTTATCAGGTATGTACTGACGGAATCCCAACCTTCCACGAAACGGTACCATCGTTTCATCGATACATACGCTTTCATTTGGTACAAGCATTTCTTGGAAGTTCTCATTGCACAGTTTTACTAACGGTGTGATCTTGTATAATCGGTCGTCCTCGGTAATGGCTTCATTTTCATTATCGGTCACATGTAAAACATGTAAAGTGGCCTCAAATCTGTTCCTACTTAGATCTGATTGTCCACTGATGACACAAATGACATGAGAACGTCCAACAGCTTGTGCCTCGTCCTCTTCGTTAGAATCTGCATCGCTAATATCATAATCAGACTCCATTATTTCTTCATTTGATTCGCTACCGTGATTGAGGTTAGGCTGTGTCAAAACTGACTCAAAACCTAACCTGCTAACCCCGAATTTGACATAGACTGACAGTGCCACCAACATATTAATAACAGTGAATGTCAAAAAATCATCGCCTATTAATTTCAGTTAGGTTAGTCAACTTAACAAGGATTATCAAGATATTTTTTTGTTGGCTAGGAAACCATACTAAAATTAATTTTTCTATTGGTTCTTAATTAGTGTCGTTCGATTTTCTCTCAAATTTTAATCTGAATTCGAAAATGTAATAATATACCGGGCGTTCTATTTAAAATAGGAGTTAATAAAAAAATACAAAAAAAAAACAAAAGAAACCCATTTTAGAAGTATTCAACTTGAAACTCACGTATCTCACACCAATACATATTAAAAATGTAATAAAAATGTAAAGTTTGAAAAAATCGAAAAAAAACTGAAAAATCACAATCACCATAGTTCCGGTTATGCGATTTTCTTCAAAAGCTTCCTGGCGCATCTAGATAGTACACAAAACTTATGCATGAAGTTTCAACGCTATACCTCTTTTCATTTTTGAGATATTCTGTTCACAGACACACAGACAGACACATACACAGACAGACCAATGAACAAAAACATGTTTTTATTTCCTTTATCGTAAAAAGAAGTAAAAAACTATTACCATTTACAAAAGGTATATAGCTTTATTGAATTTAGTAATTATAAATTGTTCAGGAGGACGTTTTTATACAGTCTGTTCTATAAAAAATGCCCCGCCTTCTAGCTACTTTATTATTTATTTTAGACCCAATAAACCGTGTTAAAATGTAGGTTTTTATGTGCCATTTGATTTGATATAAGGTTTATTGGGTCTAAAATAAATAATAAAGTAGCTAGACGGCGGGGCCTTTTTTATAGAACCGACGGTATATAAAATGTATTAAGTATTAACCAAAATTCTGAAACTTGTATTAATCAGACCATCATTTCTTTGTTTAAATCGCTTCTCTTATATACACAGCACCACGTTTCTCTCTTTTTCAACACCAGCTGTAGTCGATCATCATGCTTGCATTCCACATTCCCTAGTACCTCTACAGCTTTTTCTTATGTTTTGATGGAATCTCTCTCCATGTGCTTCGCTTATTTGTCCAAGATGTCTGGAAAAAAATAATATGTGTATGCAAAAACTGAATTTTAATGCGCATATTGTAACCTAAATGTCGAAACTTTTCTAACTTTTTTTCTCATAATCCTGAAGTAGAAAGATTCTTAGGTTACCTAGGTATTTACGTGATACACATTGACAGATGAATGAAAATTTATAGTAAAATATACTGTACCAGGAAACCCCCATATTTTAGCTAAAATTACATTTCAAGAACTCAACCAGGTCGGACTAAGGAGGGGTGAGGAATGTGTTATCAATAGTAATATAACAAGGGCGAGACATACTTACCGATAGTTTTGCACACGTCAAGGGTCGAGTGCTGGTTGCAATGAAAGCTGTCCCGAGGGCTTGCCCGAGGACAGTTTTCTAAGGGCAACCAGCACGATGACTCTTGGCACGGGCAAAATTATATGTAAGCGTGTTGCCCGCGTTTATATTTTGGAGATTATTACCCGAAACCCGTATACGAATTATGATTTAAAATTGATTTAACAATGCCAAAAAACTCAAATTGCTTGTTACTTGCATTTCTATTTCTAATTATGACACCATCCACGGGGTCGATAATCATCCCTAGGGCGCTTATCGCTTGGTAAGCAGCCCACGAGCGCTTATCAGGTAATCAGTTCCGGATTGTTAGAATTAAAAAAAAATGCATGGTTCTCATTGGGTGATATCAGTCATGTGACAGTTGTGTGTAATAATCACAAATGAGGTTCTGGTTACCAAGCATAGGCTGAATGTATGGCGCATCGGCTCTAGTCCTAACGCTTGGCGCAATATTGTATCGTATTTACCTTTATGACGTTTTTATTATTTTTGTCCATTTAGTGCCAGCTAACAGCAACAACAGCTATTTTGTTTTGTTTATTTCAGTTAATGGTTAGGGCAAGCATCAGTTATAATAAATCCAGAAGTTAACCTAGGAATCATGCTAGGTTGTAGCATCAAACATATAATAACATGAAAAGCCAATTAGCTTAGATACAAACCAACAACAGATTTATATATGTTTCTGGTAAAATATCAATACTAGCTAGTACATTAATGATCTACTCAAGAACGAAACCGACAGCTTTCTCTTGCATGACTTTATGCTAACAATAACTAAACCACAACCCAGATAGCTTTTTCTACTACGCATTTATTTTATCTACTACGTAGTTCTAGAACAATAGAAAATAGTGAACACACGCCGGCTGCTACACAGCTCCGGATTGCTCGTGAATAAAAGAATCTGACAAGAATTACTTACCTTAAGTTATGATCGTTGAATACCAGATGCGTAATATCTGGATCCGTACCTCGCAGGTATTTCCGGCTATGATTTTATAATTGCGCTACTTAAAAGGCGTTGGAATTCTTCGTGAGGTTAACGAGCCACTATTACGATACCCTTTTGTTCTGTGAGTTCTCCAAGACTTTTAACTGACATTGGGTCAGGATCGGTGTACACTTGTGCCTAGGGTAGTTCGAAGCACACTCACCCCCTTGCAAACACTCGCAGAAATTCCCCCTCATCATGCGTTTGCACAAACACATCGGTGCGTAGTTAAACTACCAGCGGCGCCCGCTCCATTTTTACACACTTTGCTAAATTTAATTATTACGATCTACTCCAAAAAATCGCCCGAACATTAATATGTTCCTACAAATTTATTCAGGGGCTCAAGGTCCAGTTTCCGCTACACGTAACACCAACATCTACAAACTATTAAATAGCAGTTTGAGCCTACCATCAGACTTTGAAGGCTTAGCCTGAAAACCTGTTTTCCTCAAGAAGTTATCATGAAGCCACTAATAAGGAATGCAACCGAAGGCAGGGGCAATGAAGAAATGTTTGCTATACAGAGGCCCATCTATGACACAGAGCTTCATCATACATTATTAAAATCTAGTTTCCTCTTGGACCTCGTCCTGTTTTTAGATAAACACCCAGCAATATTTGCCTTTGTGTGTCTCAAAACTTATGAAACTAGGCAAGGATATCTGCAATAATTAATTATAGTATTGGTGGTGGGAGACCAACTGTGTTGAACGACGTAACTCTTAATTGTCGATTTGGAGCAACGCACTTTGACTGGACGGTTCGCGACCGGCCGAAGAGCCTTCGTAGTGATGTTTTCGATCGTAAATGGCAGCAATTGAAATTTTACTATTTTCTGTTTCTATAGCTTCACGTAAAACATATCCCCATTATCTAGCAAGTACTCTGACGTTTTCAATTTTTCAAGTTTGTTCATTTATTCACTCATACCTAGTTATAGCTAGTGTCATACTAAGATATTGTTATATACACCAGCTATAATCAAACATGAAATGTTGTCTTTTACTGAGATGGAAACTTGGACATAAATACAGTTTGTATGTTGGTTCTTCCTAGTATACGTCTGGCTATATCAGTAGTGCATGCACTAAGTGATGAAAAGACTAAGTCTAAATTTTATTTTAATATTGACAATTTCAGTAAATGAAAAAGCCCAAAACAATATTTTACTCGTCGTCGTCTTGTAAAATTTGTGATTCTATTTAAATTGACAATATATTTACGTTTTTACGTTCAATCAGTCGCCTTTCGTGACGACTTTCATTTACTAGAGTAGTACGAAGCATTTATATATAAAAATGCTACTCTATTTTTGTCTATATTTTATTCCTTCGAGCTAAGGGGGCTGATTGTAAAGTCGTGTTCATTCTCGCATTTCTTATCTAACGTTAGATTATATTAGTTAAAAATAATTTTTTATTTCACACCACAGAAAAGTTAATTACAATTAAGGGGAGCCAAATGTAAGAAAAAAAATAACTTTCTAAAATAATCTTTTATTTTTTATAAATCGAAATTCGAACATGCTTGAAATTTGTGGTAGGAACCATATAGGAATTCGCTATCTCCGAGGAATCATAATGGGTCAGAATTTTCTTTATACCGTTGAACAAAAGCTTTACATTATAGACGGCATATTATGTAAGACTCATTATTGTTGCGATTTAAACACTACTACAAACTGATTACTAAAAGATAAAATTTTAACACGTTGTTTCTCGAAAAGTAACTTCAATTTAATTTAACAAAATACGTGGTATACGGAAATGCTCCACAGATTAAAAAACCAAAAGTTTCAAGCAGCGATCGGTTGCAGGGCTTGAAAACTAGAGCTGAAGTGGATTAAAATATTTACTTTTTAATGGAACTTGTTAGTGAAGATAAATCTCTTCAATAACTTATAAAGTGCTCAACAAACCTCCATAGGAATTTCCTTAATGTGCTTAATTTTAAGGCCATTAGGAATAATCAAGGCGCTAGCACCTACTAATATACGTTTAAAGAGGCTTGGATGTTCCCCGCATTTACTGAAACTTTATTAGAGGTTTTATTGTCCGACAATTCTCCCACTGTTAGGTACCTAACGTCGTTTAATTGGTCTATTCAGATAAGAAACAGAAGACCAATTATGTTGTGCCGCGAAATTAGGGAATAATAATTTTCTCATACTTAAACGCCTCCGATTTAAGGCTTCATTACATAATATAGAAACGCAATATTTTTTTGAAAAACGCGTTTTCAGATTTGATATTGTTACCTCTTCAGCTGCAAGAATAAGCTTTCAAGCATGTCCTATTAACCTACCCATGAGCGTAAAATTTATGTGGCGTAGGTGTGAGATTAAATTTGGCGACATTAAGGGCGTCAGTAAAGGTTTATCTTGTAACCTGACAAGAACACCACGCTACGAACGCCGCTGGCAATAATTGTAGGAGTTATTCAAGTAATTCACACTCCACTTCGATTATACATTACGCTGCAAGATTCACCTGTAATAGTCCACCGAACTAGCGAACACTTAACCCTCTAACTGAATTATGGTTACTTCGATGAGAGTGAGCGTATTATAATGAATTTATTTCAGCTTATATTCATTGGGGAAACAACGCAGTGAAATATATGTATGCTCCATACACTTTATTTTTGCACAATATAATGTTATGTTCGGATATGGAGGTGTAAATATAAATTTCTATTGTAAAGCTGGCCGATCAGTTAAAGCTAAATTATATCAATTTTTAAGTTATGGCTCGCAGCAGATTTCACTGCTGCCAGTCGAATGTATTCTGTGCATGATAGGATGATCTACTAAATTAATTAAAATTTTTATTACACAAATGTAATACCGTTTCGCGTTCGATGCCGAAAGATTCAACGAGTTTACTATCCCCATATATTTCTGTTTCAACGATTATTGTTTATGTATTTTTCTGACTAGCGGTAGTAGCAAAACCTACTGATTAGTTTGTAAGAGTAAATATTAAAATTTTTCTGAAACAAGAATATTAAAATCTCTAAATCAGATTTCACTAATGAAATATTGAATGAAGGAAAGATGGCAAGATTGCCCATGTTCTGAGACTAGTAATCGAACATTAATTATTCACAACGGCTGGACAAATTTTGCCACAGTCAAATATGTATTTAGAAAAACGTTTACTTTAGAAATTTGCAACCTTGTCCTTAGATGATGACCAAGGATGTATGTGCTTGTAGTAGCTTCAAGAAGAGAAAGCAAATTTTCGCAAACAAAACCGTAAACAGTATCCCACGCATCTGATTTTTAATTAATTACCTTTCTTAATCTGATTCATGTGCCCATCGTTACAAATGAAAACGAATTAGCTCAGTGGAAGGAGGGATAGCGTTATTAGACTCAATGATACGGCTCGTTAGCGAGAGTCAAAATTATACCTAGAAAGATACGGGGATAAATTCGTCTAATTTTTGAGAGAAGTTTGTGCTCAGCTCTAAGATATGACTTACTTAACAGAATTTCTAGTCAGCTTTTCTAATTCCAAGAATACGTGCAAGTGTAATCTGTTTGACCGATAAGTTACACAGCAATGCATTTGATAACTCTATAAAGATAACATTGACAAAAAAAGCATTTATCGTCTATCGCAGCTGCAAGGCTGAGACCGCCCTACTTGTGACGTTGTAACCAAAGACGGGAACGTAATTACAGAATTGTAAGCTGCATCTTGGAAACTGAGTATATCCGACGATTCTCTGCTTAATCGGTAGTTGACCGACTAAATCGCGCTGTCTGTGCTAACTTGAACCAGAGCGAGAAAAAGTTCGACCGAGACCAGTTACCGTGTGCATACCCAGAATCGATGGACACATTGATTGATCAGATTGCACCGGAATTTTTGACGTGAAGAAACTTTCTCTGCAACTTTATTTCGGCTACAATACTTAGTATTCAAAATTTGGCAGCTATTTAGAGAACGGTACTTGTATCCTGTAGTAAGTCGGGTTATAAGCGAAGTTTAACTTTAATTTTTTATAATTCTGTTCTTATTTTTTATATTTTGACTATTAATATTGACGTGTCGTATTCTTTATATCCAAGGTTAGTAACTATAATAAATAAAATCATTATATATATGATATAAAACACTAGTTTCGAAAAAACGGTGCATCTATATAACCTGGATGCAATATATGGCATTAGCAGAAGTCCAATTTTAGTGTGAATTGAAAACCAACATAATGAACTTAAGTCATGACCGTCTACTGTGGAAATCCAAGAGAATCATTATAATTGTTGTATGTTCACCGAGACGTTAGAGCTTGAACAAACCTTCAAATGGGATTCCTGGGCATAGGAAGCTTATATTAAAAAAATTGCAGTTTAGCATACCTCAATACAATTAAGTTTAAACAGCGTGTACCTGTACATAAATTGACAAAAAAGCAACATGTGGCAAAAATCTTAATTTTACAATGTTGTAGCATGCTGCCTACGTCTGCACGAGGTCCCCAAAGTCTGGATATCCAGTCTGTTAGATGATTTCGGAGGCTTTCACGGCCATTGTCATTAAGTAACAAACGACTTCCGGGATTGGACCGTGTCATGATTGAGGTCGAAGACTCAATGTTTCGCCCACTTTCGTAAGGGCTTCATCAGGAGGAAAAAGCAAACGAGCACGGTAACTCAACGTGTTAACCACGCCAGAGGCGAAATTCTTTGCAACGGAAGGGATAGACGAGCACGGTAACTCAACGTGTGAACCACGTCAAAGGCGAAACTCGACTAACTGTCGGAAGGGCTTAGGAATTAGCACTTTCCACATAGAAGGAAGAGGAAAGCCTTCGTCCCAATTGAGATTGTTAGGGTGTTTGTAAATCTCAATGGCTTCGCGAATCTTTATGCTAAAGAAGAATGGGGATCTGCAGATGATGGAAGTTTCATCAATCTTAATCGGGACGAAGGCTTTCCCCTTCCTTATATGTGAAAAGTGCTAATTCCTAAGCCCCGCCCACCGCCACTGAACCGCGGAGGCATTTGCTGAACCGCGACGGCGCTTGCCTATAAATTCTCGCCTTTCTCCTTTTGATCGTTAGTCGAGTTTCGCTTCTGACGTGGTTCACACGTTGAGTTACCGTGCTCCTCTATACCTTCCCTTGCAAAGAGTTTTGCTACTGGCGTGGTTAACACGTTGAGTTACCGTGCTTTTTTTATTTTTCCTCCTGATGAAGCTGCTTACGAAAGTGGGCGAAACGTTGAGTTCTTTGATCTCAATCATGACACGAGCCAATTTCGGAAGTCGTGTGTTACTTAATCCAGTCTTTTAATAAACATTATTATTATATCATATGATAGACAAGCTGCAATTTAGAATAAATAAACAATGTTAAGATTACTTTGCAATAGATGCTGTCTTTCTGTTTCAAATTCTTTTTTAACATTTCTTCATCAACTCTCTTTAATAAAAATTACATACAGCGACATTGTAAAACAATAAGTACTCCCCTCATACGAATGTCAAGTTTTGACACTTACAAACTGCTCCGTGATGGTTTAGAGGACTTTATTAGTTACTGTGCTAATTAACATAACACATGTGTGAAATCAGTGTTACCAAATGCATGCTTTTTTCTAATCGTTGCTGAGAACACATGAAGTATGGTACAGCATTTTAGTATTAAGATTTTCGGCTACCAGTTCTTAGAATATTGCCCCTTGTAACTTTAATAATAAAGTCAACACTAAACAACTTAAAAATGAAGGAAATGTATTATAAAATGCAATAAATGATGGATAGATTTTTGGTAGAAATGAAGCTGAAATAAAAAAAGATATGAGCACAATTGTGTAAGATACGAAAAACAGCGAAACGGCAGACGAAATTAAATAGGATTATTTGCATATTTATATGTAATAAGAGTGGGAGGAACAGAAAAGGGATATAGAAATAAGAGTGTTACAGCTACAAAAAAATTAGAGGAACGAAAGGTACCAAAAAGAAAACAGATGGAAATGGTATTGTAGTAGCTAGATTATAAACTCTGGAAAGACAAAGCGATAAAATAAACTTATTGAAAACCAAAATTAAATTGAAGATTAATAGTGAAATGAGATGTAATGAAAGGTACATACAAAAACAAATAAGGGACAGGGTAGAGTTGAGAAGGAGGAAATTCTCAAATGGAATCCGGAAGCTGAACGAGGTCACAAGTTAGAGGCCAAACCCAGAAAAATAATAGCTACTACAAAAGCCGAAATATCCTACCTTGACAACTAACACTCAAGGACAAGGACAACGAAGTAATAAAAAGCGAGCAAAACAAGATGATCAAGCTGCACTGAAACTAAATCAAGAGTTTGTGGTTATTAGAACACGGAATGTCCTTAGTGATTGGAAAACAAACCAAGACTTCAACAAGTCAAATATGAAAATAGTGGGACTAACGGAAACAAAGAGAAAAGGTCAAGATTATAACAAGTATAAAATATTGAATTTTATAGCAGAGTTGAAATAAGAGAAAGGGCACCTGTAGTGTATGTTCGGATTGGGAGGAGAACATATTAAAATTGCAGTATGTACCAGAGCGTTGGCTGTTAATGTATATAAGAATAAATCGCCAACAGTCCTGGGAGTAGTGTAGCTGTACGGTTACTGTGACATCCAATGGCATGTCCATCCGAAGCACTACGTCATCATCCCCTTAGGGGTGAGTCTAAGGGACTGAAGAGTTTCTTGTACTTTTGTGTCAGCAATGACCAGAAGGTCGTTGTAGGGGAGGAAGTAATTTTTTTGTCAGCAATGACCAGAAGGTCTTCTTACCGAAGAATTTCTTGTGGGGGAAAAGATGTAATTTTTTTGTTGGCAATGACCAGAAGGTCTTAATGTGGCAGTTGCGGAAAAAGGTGTAGACAATGACCAGAAGAAGTGCTTGAGTAGCTAACGGTTGAAGTACGCGTATGCGTATTCTTGGTTGCCTAACCTCAGTGTTTTTTAGACAAGACCGAATAAGGTAAGCGTGAAGGTAGTAGTATTATTTTACCTGCTGAATTAGTCTAGCTGTGCCTCTACTTACTTTACCTGTATGTGGTCAGATTGGCCGAGTGGTCTAAGGCGGTGGATTTAAGCTCTGGTTCCTGTGAAGGATCGTGGGTTCGAATCCCACATCTGACACTATGACTCGAGTAGGATTCGAACCTAGGTCACATACCACAGACCAGGGTGTCTTTACCGCTAGACCATCGGGCCTCATAAAAATAGCTGGCTTACAAACTACTAGAGGTAAACTGTATACAGGCTAGCCTAATTCAGCGGGTGAAATAATATACTACTACCTTCACGCTTACCTTATTCGGTCTTGTCTAAAAAAGCACTTAGATTAAACAACCAGTAATACACGCATATAACAGTTAGCTACTCAAGCACTTGTTCTGGTCATTGTCTACATCTTTTTCTACAACTGCCACATTAAGACCTTGTGGTAATTGCCAACAAAAAAATTACTTCTTTTCCTCCACAAGAAGGTAAGAATACCTTTTGGTCATTGCTGACAAAAAATTACTTCCTCCCCTACAACGACGCTCTGGTCATTGCTGACACGTACTTCTTTTCATACAAGAAACTCTTCAGTCACCTTGACTCACCCCTAAGCGAATAATGATGTAGTGCTTCGGATGGACATCCCATCGAGTGTCACAGTAACCGTACAGCTATATTACTCCTGGGGCATTGTAATCGCATGGGGTTCTAACCAAGATCTAAACGACAGTTAACAAGTTATTTCAATAAGAAGTTGCAAAAACTAATCGAATGTACTAAATGTAAAATTATTGCTGATGGCTACCTGAACGCAAAGGTGGAAAACAACACCCACAAAATGGTTCTGTCTTAGAAAAGTATGGAGTAAACGTATTTAAGTGGAAATTGTACGCAGTATTGGAAATGTGACTTACTTTCTCCACCACAATATACATAACTACACGAGAGCACCAACCAAGTAGAGGAGAAGGTCCATAGTCGATTACATGAGCAAATGAAGACTCTAAAATGTTGGTAAAAGTCATAAGAGCTGAAAGAGTAAACCGAAATTGTAATCGAAAGACAACGGGTAAGAGAAATTCCGGAAATTAAAAGAACAAAAGTACAAGAATTCAGAAACCTAAAATATCAAAGACGGTACAGCGATGAGGTAGAAAATATTATTATCAAAGAGATTCAACAGGATTTTAGTTGAAACTGCCAAGACAATGTTTGGAGTATTTAATATAAGAAACAATAGAAAAGTATACAGCATGATAGGTAGAGGGCATAAAAGCAGCAGCATATCGTAAGGAACACAGTATATCCGCACAAAAATTCTGAAGACTAAGTAAACTATAAAGTGAAAAGGCAAAAAACAAATATTGCAACGCAAGAAGCAAAAAGCAGTCATTTGGAAAATTTGGGAATCTGTTAGGACAACTTCAAATAGAAAACAGAAGGACGGGAAAGCAGCAGGCCACGATGGTATAGCGACGCAAATGTGTAAAAGACTTGGAAAGACAGTAACCACAGTTTTACTCAAAATTCTGAAATTGGTGCGGAAAGTGCTCCCCGTCATAACTTATGCCTCACAAAATTGGAGAAATTAAGTAAAACACAGCAAAGTAGGGAACGGAAATCGGTAGGAGTGAATTGAAAAGATAACAAGAGAAATAGCTAGTTAAAATGTATAACTAAAGTTGTAGACGTATACTTCATGCGGGCTATATTGAGATGGAAATGGACAGGACACAACAAAAAGATATCTAGACAATAATTGAAATCAAACAATTCAGAATAGGCACCCTTACCATAACAAAAGGAAGGAATTAATACCATAGATGCGTTTGGTGGATAAATTGCAAAAACATCCAAGATTAGCTTGTAGACGTGTAGCAATGAATAGAGAAAGAGGAAAGTTAGAAGCCATATTGAGAACTAAAAAACTGGATCAAAAAAGCTTTAGAAAAAGAAGATACTAAATAAAAGAGCAATTGATCAAAGCTTTATACATATAAAGTCACGCCTTGAGGAGGAGAAGTATGACAACTAGTGTAAGTAAAACAAAAGTGATAGGTAAAGTGAAGAAATTAATGCAAGGTTGAAAGAAGAGTTAATTGAACAAGTGAAATATTTCAAATACCTGGGTTCAGTTATTGGTGAAGATGGACGATTGGAGGTAGAATTAAATAGTAGAATTAATGCAGCAAGTCGTCAGTATTGTGTTTTAAACAACTCTGTAAAAACACTGTCTACAGTAGCGTCACGTCACACTTTGTTTTGCATCTCTACTGGATATTTACTAGAACAGACCGATTAGGGTTTTAAGAAAAATGCATATATACTCTTAGTACTCGTAGCTTCTTGTGCGAGAAAATAAGTATACTGCCGTAATCATTAGCATTATAAAACAGCGTTATGGGCAAAAAGCAAATTGATTTTTTATTCAGAAATAAGAATAGTGCATATGATAAATAAATTAAAAATCATAAAAATTAATATTTAAAATTTGCGTTTGCTTACACACCATTCGTGAGATACTAATCGGAGTGCACAATAAAATAATAATGCTAAATACGTGTTTCCATTTCACTACAAATTGCAGAACATAAAACTGATTTCAGAGTTCGTGCTACTGGGAATTATCTGACAATTTTAAAACCGAGATCATTTCTGTCGTATTCTTCCGCTATTATGAGCAATTTTTCAATTTATAATTAGTTGAAGAATATGATTAAAGTGATGTTATTTCTAAATTGACGAAATCCAGAGTTGTCGTAATTTATAATATGAAAGCCAAAGATGAAGGAAAATGTAATTAATTATTCAGTATAGGCGCTTCGGCTTAGTTATAAATAAATGAATATGAGATAAAAGCTAAGCGTTCTGGAAATAGTTAGAAACACTAATCAAAAGCATTCGTATACTGTAACATGAAAACTTGTGTTATACCTTGTAATCAACCTTGTTCGGGTATTATTATTATTCTTTGTTGTCAAGCACGCGACCAGGTTATACGTATTCTTATGATCTGATTATACGTCGAAAGTTCTACCTTTTAGAATTTGCTTCAGAAAACTGTCAATTATCCATATCAATTTAGATTTGTGCCATTTCATAATAATGTTGCATTAGCTCTCCATACTAATGAAAAAGGTTATATTTGATTTTTTTAAATAAAAGCGTCTGTTTATTAAATATAAAATTGCTGAAGTTAGCTAAAACATTAGAAAAATTATAATTGAAGAGAACATTTCCCTTCACTGGTTTTAGTGCAGCTTTGTGTGTTAATATTTTTTAAAGAATTATTTAAGCCAGCTCTGTATATAATTGGCTATATATGGTTGTGATACACATTTGATAATTACTTGAGGTTAGGTACTATATAGTCTATTTAGTCACCTATATACTTGATTGCTCGATGAATAGATACCTTAACCTAGCTTTTGTGGGTCTTATTTCTTCTGGTGGAACCGTAATCGCGTTTTGCTTTTATTTTATTTATTGATTGATTCTTATTTTATGATTAATTTCATAGTTTCGAACAAACAAATATTATCCATAGAACTGTTTTCAAGCTTTGCGATTTCTGAATTTGAGTTTTCTACTTGCAGTTCTCCAAACAAGACACCGCATTCAATGTTTAAAGGGGATATTTATGACATGACATAACTGTACAAATCTTACATGGGCGTTGGCTTGAATAATAGTAGTTTGTATACCCCTGGCACTAAAGTTTAGCTTTTTATCAGGAATGTGGATTTAGTTGCCGAGATCCGTAGGACCAAGGCAAATAAACCACATGAGCGATAAAAAGAAACTTCAGTGCCGAGGAGTACATTATGTTTTTTTAAATCGGGAAATCGTGAAATTAAAACATTTTAACTAGTGATGGGCATAACCGGACAATTTTCATAACCGAATTATTTGCATTCGAATGATATTAATAACCGAATGATTATTTGAATAATCATTCGAATATATTTTGGCTCTCGATTCGTTTCGATTTCGCCGGTTTGCCGGTTACGCGGTTCAGCGTAATCTGCATCGGCATCGTAACTTGCAGATAGCAGAGGAACTCAGTTAATCGTTAATTATAATAATTGTATACATTTTTATTTGATTTCTAAGGAGTTTGTGCAATAAGTAATTGTGGATATGAATGAAATATATCTGGATACACCTTTATTGTTTTCGATTGCTGGCGATTTATAATAATATAATAATAATTAATAATATCTTGTTGTATTTGTATGAGTTTTACAACTCGCCATTCTGCATTAGCTCGATTACTCCTACATTCTTCCGATCTATAAGCAAAACATAATATGTACATTATGTGTTATATATTGGAAATTAAGAGGTATTTATAAAGAAAGTGTAGAAAGAAAGAAATATGCGAGACTGCTTGCTAATCGCAATAAAAAACGGTGGTAAAACGTGTTTATCGATCGGCCGGGTTAAAGGCGGCAAAAAATTGATTTATGTTCATACCATATGACGACGGATCGACCGCGAGCCTCAGCCGGCAATAGGCCCAAATAGTGTTTTCAGTACAATCTGCCTTGCTTATGGTTATGAGTTATGAATGACGTATTATTAACAGACTTTCGATCGCTCGCAGGTCGATGAGATACGGCACGTAGTACGTATCAGGATGAGGTTATTTTTCATTCGAATACTTGGAACGAAAACCGAGTTACACAAGTTATTTCAATAACCGGATAACCGGTTATTTTTCATTCGAATAAGCCCAACACTAATTTTAACCAATATTTGTAGGTTATGTTAACGTAGGTTGACGTTTACCTATCACCCTGCCGCCTACAAAAAGTCGTAAAACGTATTTTAATGACGATTTCAAAGTACTTCATTGCCGATTTTAAAAAAAGTTTTTTTATTTTCTGCGCTGAAGAACGAATCTCAATGACTTAATAGTTGTGTGTAGATTATCTGGTATAAGTGTATAAGTTAGGTTTCTATGAGATACACTTTCAAAGCTGGCTTATTATTTATGAATCGCATTGCTGTTGAGGAGTAATCGCTTCGAAATCCAACTGAAGCTTGTGAATAACATGATTTTCAGTAATATGTAACATTTTCGATATTGTGCTGCAAGAGCGCTTGGTAAGATTGGTCGACAGGATATTGCTCTGTATTATATTAGGAGAGAAGCATTTTGGAATAAAAATGTGTGAGCATATTACCAGGTACCTACTCAATAATATTCTGATATGAAGCATATACTGATTTTTTTAATATAAAATATATCTCTTTTAGGTAGATGGGCTCAGGAGATATGTTGAAAAATAAAAGTTTACAATTTCTTTTACTTTTTTATTTATCGTATGGCTACACATGAGTACAAGTATTTATATCAAATATCTTAAATATTAACATTAAAATATTCTTTTACTTTATGTCATGTTTTCGATGTAATTGCTCTCAAAGCAGGTGGAAAATTATTTGACATGGTTTCTTCGACTTCTTGAATGTGTTGTTCATTACTTAAATCGCAATTAGTTTTAAACGTCTTACCTTGATGATCAGCAAAGATTTGTCAGTATTCTTCACCTGAAAAATATATTTTACCATCTTTCTATTTCGTTGGTGTATTATGGGTTTTATTCAGTTATCTTACACAGAGTGGAAAATAACTAGCGCTTAAATTCGGCAACTCCGTTAATCTTCGCATTGGCAAAAAATCGAAAAAGGTGTAGTGACTAAAATTGCCTCACATACTTTAAAGCCATGTTCAGATTTTTATATTATTTGTTTTAAATGTTATGACGTCATCACTATGTTTCTTAAATTACAATTTGGGTGTTTTTATTTATTTCGGTAGTTTTGTGTCTTCAACGGTAGAGAATTAAGTAGGTTATATTAGAAACACATTTTGAAAAAATGCCTTAAAGTTTATATGGTAAAGATAAATAGAATTAACAAAGTAATTCTAGTTACTGGGTTTAGAACAAAAAACTGAGTTATGATTGCTCTTTGACTTTGACGATAATTCCAATATAAAAAATCTGTAAAGGGGTTTACACGCAACTTCTCTAGAGTGAATTTGATCAATTTACAAATAGAAAAAATGTATTCCGCTGGGATTCGAACTCTGCGCTCCGAGGCGAATATTTAGAACCAGTTTCTTGTCCGCCTCTAGAATAACTGAGCCACGGGCCTGTTCGAATTGGACGAGTTTCTGCTGCGTTATAAAACACCATACGTTTGTGTCCCATTTATCGTGTTTGCCTTATATCTGTTAGGTATTATTTTCCACAATGATAAAGCCTAAGCTATGTGCCAATTATTACTTTTATCGGATTTGAGAAAACCTGTTTGTCATCATCTAGGGTAAAAATTAATGTTGAATCATCGGTTTTAGTTGCAAGTCGAGAGATAACTATCCTTACTACTTGGACTTTAAGGTAATTTATTTAAATGTTTCTCTCGTGTAACGCATTTAACCAGTGAACGCCCAGCCCATTTAGAAGACAATGTGTGTAGGATCTTTTTACTGTCACTTCGGGGTAATTGATTGGTTCCGGGTATGTATGTATGTATGTATAATCGGAACCTCAATTACCTTCCGGTGTAGAGGCTGGTGCACCGGCTAAAAATACGAGATGCACAAGGGTTTAGCGAGCCCTGCTTAGTTTTCAAGAATCAGTTGTTGTGTCCCGCCTGTCGATGTGACTCTATTGTGTATTTTTTTATTCGTCGCACCATAAGTTTGTTTCAGCGATTTTGTGTAAACCACACCACATAACTAAATATGTTTTGTTGTTTTAGTGTCCTATAAGATCATGTTTCTTATGACAAATATAAATTTAGTTTATTTTTTATTAAATTTTTGTCTACGAATCTGTAAATTTTGCTGTACTATAAATATGACGCTGGGCGGTAAAAAAAGAACGTGGTGCCGTTTCTCTGCCAAAGCTGATATATTACAACTTATATATGAGGGTGAAGATCAACATGATTGACTTTTAGAAAACAGTGTATTTCGGTGAGAGGTAAAAAGTGGTATTGGTGCTTAGTTACCCGCATTACTGATACGGCTATCGTAAGTGCATTTCTTTTATACCAAAATACTCATGCCAAAAAACAATTTTCATAATTTTCAGAAAAGCTCTTTCAGTAAAATACCTAAAACTTGAACACGGTAAACGAATCCTAAAATGTACACCGCTTAGCTTTCTTTCCTTCGACAGCGAGACCTACGATTTCTGATGATGTTTGGTACGTGGAAAAAGGTAATTTTCTGGAAAATGTTGAAAACAACGACATTGGCAATATCAAAATTGCAGCAAGGGTTTTTTCCAAAACATCTTGGAAAACCAAAAACTTTTTTTTTTAGTTTCTATATTGTTTTATTTTTGCTTGCCAATGCTTTGCATTCTTATTATGACAGTTATAATTACTTTAGTTTTGTTAGTTTTTGAGAAATATGTTATTTATTTTTATTAACACAAATATGCACAATTGCAAACATCCTCCCAGCGTCATATTTATAGGACAGCACTTTTTGAAAAAAACCGGAATGTCATTTTAATTTTGATCAATGCTATTGCCGTCAGGAGGTTCCAAAGAACAACATATTCAGTTTTTACAAAAATTTCAAAAAAAAATTATTTGGGTGTATTACACCACCCCTTTTCCGGGTTTTTTATGTATAATAATTAAATTAAGATATCTACCCTATTTGCTTATTGAGCAGAAGTAGTATCAATAATAATATATTTCGCACTTACCTTGTTACTTTCAAATGAATTCTAAATTGACATATCTTATCAATAAACGTATGACATTGAAATTATGTCATTTAAATCTTTTAAATGTACCTCGGCTAGCCAGCTTATTTAGCAATTAAGAACTCTATTTACTTCTCAGCTGAATGAGTTTTTTGTTGATATAAATTATATCTTTAGAATTGTATTTTGAATTATCAAATTATTATAAATTTGACTTGCTTTTTAAATCACACCATCTAGTACTTGAAATTAAAGCTTCTAATTCAGTCATAGTGTATTAATATGTTTGGCTTGACATTACATTTAATAATCAAACTAAAGGTTGTCAAAATATTTAATTAAATTACTTGTTCCAAAAATGTGAGGTTAAACTTTCTTAAATATAACTAGACCAAAAATAATACAATTTCTAAATGTAAAAGCTGAAAACGTCGAGTACCCAAATCAATTCAAATGTGGAAAACTTAATATTCTAAAAGTTCTCTAACTCTAAAATACAATGGTTTATTCTAATTTTGCCGTACCAAACTGTTATTAAAATACACTAACCTTCTCAAAGATGAACTCGTACCTGAAGTGTGTTTCTATATCAGCTCCAAACCGATCACAGTCGTCAAGCATCTCCTTTAAGATGTCGAAGACCCATAAAAACTCGTTGTAGCTGTCGTGACCGTTTAATATTTTGTTAAACGGTAGTGCAGCATGCCACAAACACAAACACTCGCACTAGCTGATGACTTAAACACCAATAACCACTTGAAATAGTTTCTATTAATCTCCAAATCGCTATGCGAATAATAATTGTGACTCCTTGGTCAGACTTTGATCGTGCAGAAGGCTATTCTTGCTAACACGTACCAAACTTCAATATTATTCTCACAATTAAAGGGATATTAGACCTATAACGTGACTAATTAGACTGAGATTACTCAAAATATAGAAACTTTTTCAGTTGCAGTAAACAACCCTCTGGTTGCTAATATTTACTGCCACCAGCTATTTACTTACACTTGTTATCCCATGATACCCTTTAGATATCTGGATATTAATTGAAAATAATTAAGCATTCTCACAACATGCTACATTACAGGTGTTAACGGGTTAAAATATTATACTGTAGAAAACAGATTAAGACATACTAACGAAAAAATAAGTTATTTAAAAAATATATTGATAGATCCTTTACAAACACGAAGATTAAGGAAGTTTCCGAATTTATGCACTACTTAATTTCCACACTGTATACATATTTGGCATAGCTATCAATTCGGTGCTGCTCAAGTTTTCATATATCCATTCGAATAAGAATGCTAGGCGTATTTTGCTAACGGCTCTCCGGTCTTAATCCACGGTTTTGTGCTTTTATGTTTCTATTTAATGAGTTTTTGGATTACTGATGAAGGATGACTGTAATCACACATGAGCATCTGAAACAAAGTAGAAAGCGTTGCATTGTTTTTAATTCAAATTGCCAGAACATCTACGCCATGATCAACAT